>WBNH01010121.1:0-60917 GCA_013401255.1 Urocolius indicus
CCCAGAACTGGACACAATGGTCCAGATGGTACAGCTGTGCTCATCCACACTCTCTGCTGGCCCTTAGCACAGCCACTGTGTGAGCCTCGTTATCATGGGCATCAACAAAAGAGTCACGTCTGCTTCCCAAGCTCACTCACTCCCAACCTGGTTTTCTTCAGTTTAAATACTATAATATTGCGTCTCTTTCCCAATGTTGTTTGTGAGTCATACAATATAATCTCCCTTCTCAAACAAATCAGCACTATTGATGCTTTTCTGCAAGAACAGCAGAACCATGCCTGTTGCTGGGCTGCCTGGGTCTGCGCCCCCACCATGAGCACCAGGGTCCATGCTTTGGGTTAAAACCCCATGTGCAAGGTGTGGTTTGCAGGGCAGCAACCTCCAGCATCAGAGCCAGAGTGACCCCCACATGTAAAGCAAACAACATTCAAGCACGCAGCTCTGCTCTTGTGGCCTTTACTACCACGTAGCAACCTCTAACAGTGGCTTTTCTGCTTGCAACAGAGAAAATTTGGGCCAGACCTAGTGAGAAGGTAGATTATTGGTTTCACACGAACTACAGTGCAGCAGGAGCAAGGTTATTTGGTGCTGGGCTGCTGCTGTGGATGCTGACAGCAGTGCTGCAATGCATGAGTGTAGACTTTGGCAAGCGATTCAAAGCCAAATGACATGTCAGAACAAGCTGAAGATGAAACAAAATCCTGGGGCAAGGCATCTTCAAATTTGGCAGTGTGGGTCACTTTGAGAAAGGTGCACTTTGAGAGGGGACCACAGGCTTGGGGTTTTCTTCATTGGGGAAACAAACTTTATGGTTGGAATTTAGTGTTTTCCAGGTTAGTTTTGACACCACAAGTTGTAAACTTGTCTGAACATGCTGCAGCTGATGCCAACAGCAACACTCCTTTGAGCTAACTGAAGGCTTTTCAGTCACTTTAGGGGACTTTGATTTGGTCTATACGTCAAGGGAATGCATGTGAAGAAAAGAAAAATAATCCACACAAAACAAGAGGCTTCAGCAGGTCAGAGACATGGTGGTTTGTGTTCTTTTTAGGGTTAATCAGTGTCCTTATACCATCTTTAAGCACGTTAAAGCCTTAGATCAGTTTAAGCTCTTTAAGATGGTCTCAGGCTCTTGCTCATCTTAGGTAGTTAAAACAGTGTTTGAAAACATACAAAAGCAAGAGAGAAGTTGATAGATGGTTACTGCTTGTGCCGCTTTTCTCCCAGGGAAGAGGGAGTTTAAGACATTGAAGGGTTTTCAACCATGTCTGTAAAGTGGAATAAGCAAGTGCTGATACAGATGTGAATCCTCAGCCTGCAATTAGTTGTCTGAAGACCATCTGTTGCTTGGTTAAGCCCCCAGGTGCTTATGTTACTCGTGAGGTTCATAGATGCCAGGCAACCTCTTTAAGTTGTGGCTTTTCTCCCCTGCTTTTATTCTCACCTGCATAAACCTAAGAAGGTGGAGAACAAAAGACAACGTAATGCAGAGGCTGATTGTTTCAATATGGAAGAATTTGGATTTAAGAGGACAATAACCAGACTGAACACATCACTTAGTGTCTACCATGCCATGTGTGCATTGCAATAAGTCTTTGAACTCAGGTCATAAATAACAGTCATATAAAAGCATAATGGGAGGGAAAATACCACTGCCAAAGCAGGAGAGGAGTGACATGGTGGTGAAGATGGACGTGAGCAATGGAAGTTGTAGAGAGTGATCACATCTCCCCTCAGCCTCCTCTTCTCCAGACTAAAGACCCCCAGCTCTCTCAGCTGCTTCTCATCAGACTTGTGCTCCAGACCCTTCCCCACCTCCATTGCCTGTCTTTGGACACGCTCCAGCACTTCAGTGTCCCTCTTGTAGTGAGGGGCCCAACACTGAACCCAGAACTTAAGGTGTGACCTCACCAGGGTGTAGTACAAGGGGAAAATCACTGCCCTTGTCCTGCTGACCACACTGTTTCTGATACAAGCCAGGATGCCATTGGTCTCCCACACGGGCACGCTGCTGGCTCATCTTCAACCAATATAGATTTACTTGGGTTTTGTTTGTTTTCTCCCCCAGGATTTCTCCCTTGCTGTGAACAGTTAGCATAGAGAATTCAGCTGCACAGTGAAGGAGCTGCCCATAAGAGTCTTGTTCCTATTCCTGCTGCCCCATGTAGGACATTCAGGCTGGGTTTGCACTGGGAAACAGGAAGAAGTCAAAGGGAGCTCTGCCTCAGACATACCAAGTGCACTGAAATGCCGGGTGCTCTGGAAGATCAGATGCCTGGTGTTGCAAATCGAGCACCCAAAATTAGCAGGCACCTTTGAGCGTTGTGGCCTCAATCTCTCTGTGCCTCTGCTCACCAGTTGGTGATATCACAGGAGTGCTGTGAAGATAAATGTGTTGCTATTGATCAGATGCTGGAGCATTACCCAGGCGCTCGCAAGGAAATGAATGTTGAATTCGGTGTGTGGTTTGAATAGCGTTTGTTAACGTAGCCTGGAGCAATTCACTGGATTTAGAATAACCCCAAATGATAAGTGATGGGATAATTAAAGACTGCATCACATTTGATGTGCACAGAGGCCCAAGTTGTGGCTGTGTGGGCTGTTTAATCCCGGCCTTTCCTGGTTACTGACAGTTTGAGTTTACAACCTTACAGCAGCCTGCATGTGAAGTTCATAGGCTGTGCCCTGAGGAAGGGCAGTTTATCTGATCACATTCTCCTTGTGCACCACTTCTATGCACGTGCCTATTGGTCTTCTCCACCCCCAATAACTTTTGGCTCGATAGCCCCCGGCACCATCTCACCACACTGATGAAATCAAACAGTAAGGGAAGAGAACAGGGGAAAAAAATCAAATGACACAGGCGAGGGAAGAAGATATGGGAAGCCATTCATTTGCCTGAGAAGTAATCACTTTTTTCATTTAAGCAGAGCACTCAGCTATCTTTTATATTGTTATTGGCAGAGTCCTCTTAGAAGCTGGATATTAATTTTCTTTTATCTCTTCATTTTCTCCCTTTCCCATTTGGTGAACTTTGCTGTTTTTCTGGGTTCCTCACAGAACTGAAATGAACTTGGCTCATTTTGTTCTTCCCTTCCACAGACATTAACGTTGCCAAATAATGAAGAGAGAAGGAGCTTTGCTAATTAACTGCAGCCACGTCATGAAGTCCAGGCTGACACTACACTCAAGAAGCAGCACCATGACCTCAGGCAACAACACGCTCGTGAGACAACAGCCAGAGCTGAGTCTTATTGCCCAAACTGACCCAGCAGAGAGATGAGTTGTTTCAGTCTTTATCAATGGGCAGATTCCCCTTCTCAATACATTTTTCAAGGCTGCTTTCAGTGATTTCCCACTACTTACTTTTAAGCATCACAGGATTCCAGGTTACAATTATTATATCTATTTTCAGTCATGACATGACTCAGAAATACAAAATTGGAGTTGTTTCTCCATTCTGCTTGTCTACAGAAACTTGCTGTCCTTATGAAACGAAGGCTGAGTGTGTCCCCTTGGCCTTATGAAACGAAGGCTGAGTGTGTCCCCTTGCCTTTTGCCCCAGGTGTTGGCTACTACGGAAACAAAAGTGAATGCCTTTGACCAGACAGTGAAAAAATCAAGTTGGCAGCATTTTTATCTCCCACAAAGAGATCTCCCATAAAGAGGGAAGCGTGATTGACAACAAAGAGATCTGCTGGGCAATACTTTCCTCCCTTTCAACCTGCAAAAGCCCCACATGAGGGCAAGAATCCCCATCTAACTGGACAGTAAGTTGAGAAGCAGCTGACACAGCCTGATCTCATCTTTATCCACTCCATTTCCCTCTGCACAGTGTTATTCATGCCCTGAGGGCCTGCATGAGGCAAGCTCAGGCCATTTGCACCATGGCCTTAGCAATAAGGTGATGGAAAGGAGAAAGAAATGTTGCTGGGCATATGCCAGCTTCTTCCAGCCCTGCAACAGCTGGATGGGTCATAACAGGCCATAGGAAGCTGGAAACCCCCACATTCAGGGTGGGAGCCATTAAAAGCTCATGCATGGATTGGAAAAGAAGCTAATGGGTGAGGAGGATGTACAGGAGAAGGGAAGGGAAATGTAGAATCATAACCATGAGATTGCTCAAATCTAAACTTTTGTTCTTCACACAAAACAAGTTTCTGCAGTGGGTTTAGGCCACACCTTAGTGCTCCCTGGCAGGCAACCTCCAAATTAAGTGGCTGCTTTAGAAGCAGCACTGTGACATCAGGACTGTCCCTGGCTGTGCCCTGAACTCATCTCTTCCTGCCTGGAGGGTAAGTATCTGAAGTCTGTATGTTGGGCTGGTGCAAGGCTGCTAATGCAGGTGACAAAACCAGGCAGTATTCATGGAGCAGTCAGAAAATTGGTGCTGGGTGCTGAGATGATCTTTTGGATCTAGGCTTGAACAGGATCTCACTCTGCACAGTCCCCATCAATAAAGAAGAGATGGAGTTGCTCAGGGGCTAAATCGGTGCCCTGCCCTCTTTGCAAGCCACACTCCATTTGCACAGCATAATTACCAGGTGAGTTGCCAAGCAAGAAAGGGTCTGATTCTGCAACTGTAGTAGTCAGAAGTCTCATACACTGCCAGATCTGAAAACAGAAGTTACCAGTGTTTAGGCAAAGCAGATATTTTCTGGAAAGCTGTAGGTGTTTTTTTTGGAATTCCTGACTTTCAGGACACCAGGGCCCACGTGAGCCAGTGTAATTCTTCCAGCTGCCCAAACTGGCATCTGCTGGGATGTGAGCAGACTGTGAAAAGATCTCCAGAAGGTGAGTTATGTGGAGTCTGGTGTTGAGGGAAAAGATTTTAGTAGAAGGTTGAATCTCATTTTTTCAGAGCTCTATAACTCAGCTGGGAAAATGTGCTTTCATCTAATTGATATGAAAGCCACAGCCTCACAAAGGTTGTTACATGGTGTTTAATCACACAGGTGTCTCTAAGCCTTGTGCCACAAGGCAGGTGGCTGTTGCTAATAGAACTGAAGTTCACTTTGTGCTCTTTGAAAACTCATTTCATTGAATGGCATATTTTAGGCACTCTCCCTTAATTAAATTTGCATAGGCATAGAAAGTGAGCAAAGACAAGGTGCTCTGTCAAACTCTGTTCCATCAAGCTGCCAAATCCTCTCTCAGGCCAACTATGGGCTGAATCACACCTTCACAGGCTCTTGTCAGCTTGCTTTCCCCTCACCTCCCTCGAACATAGGAGGCTATGATTAGTGACCTCTGTGGACAATCTGCTTTACGGCCACTTCAACCCCTGGCACTGACAAAAACAAAGGTTCCTTGCCCTGACTTTGCAGTGATTTCTACTGGAATATCATGATCTCTGTCCTATTTGCCCTCAAGGCTCTTGTCTTGATTTATCCACGCTGCACACTGTTTGACAGGTAGCAGCAGCATCCTTGTTGTAGAGGGGTAAACTGATGGAGTTGTCCTGATCAGTCATGTCACTGGCATGTTTCGATCAGGTTGAGTCTCACTGAGACTTGTGCATCTTAAAACAACCCTCCACCAACACTTGAACTTCAGTCCTGAAACGCTAGTCCGTATCTCCAACTGAAACAAGAGCCTGATGTGAGAAACCACTCAGGAAGCTTGGCTGTGCATCTCTCACCAGCCGCTCCTCCAGACTCATTTTGGATTAATTGCTTTGACCAAAGAGACTAATTACATGGTGGTGCCCAGGTCTCCCCTCCATTTCTGCAATGTGCCTGTGAGGCTCCAGGACTGGGCTGGGACCTGGCTCTGCACCAGGGAGGTGAGCCAGAGCTCATGGAAAATGAGTACAAACCCAAAAGTTTGGAAAGAGTCATGTACAATTGAGCAGCAGCAACCTCCTACCAGCTTCCCACAACCCCTAGGCTGCCATTGTCCCAAAAGTATCTACCAGAGGAGGCATTCAACTTGTATTCCCACCACTTTGCTATAACCAGGAGTGACACCATCTAGCTGCACACTCATACCTTCCTCTCCCAAATCCAGCTGTGGCTTTTGGCTTTTCTCCACACACTACATCTACCAGCACAGTCCTAGATCACCCTCTCACCAGAGAGAAATTCAGCCACTCTGTTTCCATGGGTCAGTTTTGGAGCAAGACTGCATTGTGTTTTGCCATGTCCACATGTTTCCAGTGCTGCTGACTGTGCCAGCTGTGGTCAGCTAATCAGGGCACTAAAGGCAGGAAAACACCAATTAGTGTGAGGGTTTATGTTGTGCACCACCATCTTCCCTGTTGAGTATGTCCATATGAATTCAATCCCCTTAATAAAAAGATTTGCTGTCCTACATGGCCTTTGCTTTATACACTTGGCTGCTGCACAGCAAGTTCTGTCCTGGTCCCATCTCCACAGTAAGACTTCAAGTATCTGAACGATAGTATCCCTTCTGAAATGGACCTTGCTGGCTGTTCTCTACAAAATCTGAAGCATGAACTTCACTTGTCCATCTTCCTAAAGTATCAGAGCTCATGAGCTTTGGGTTGTTCACAGTGATGGTTTGACTTGATGCATTCCCATGCTCAATGAGCATGTTGAGTCTTGGCTGCTAACAATCTATTTGTCAGCTACAGTCATTAGGGCAGACCTGCCAGGGTTACCTGTGCAAACTCAATGCCACTGGGATGCTTAAAAAATAAACTAGAGAGAATTAGAGAAGAGTGATGGTGTCCAGCAGTGTAACTCCCATGTAAGCTGCTGGGCACAAATCCTTTTTATTTCAAGACTAATGATGTATCAGACTGCAGTGGGCAGACCCTTGGAAACTTTATACCTCCTTATCCAGCTGGATTGTGTGCATCACAGGCATGTTCTACAACTGCTTTTTTTTTTTTTTTACAATCTTAATTAGCCTTAAATGATTGGCTAATCTGACCTTGGACCTGGGCCAGGGTCAAATGGTAAGGATGTGAAGGAAGGGTTTCTATATCTGGCAGAGGTACCTTAACACAGATAGTCACAGGTCTGTGGCCAGATGATTTCATCAGTGTGAGCAAAGCCTTGCAATTAGGATGAGCTCATCCTGCCCTTGTATAGCTGCTTCCACCCTTCTGCTAACTTGGGAAAACAAACAGACATCACTAAGCACTGCAGGGACTCTCCAGAAAGATTCAGACTTCTTGGGGATTGTGTGTGCACCATTCACTTTCACCCTTAGGTTTTCCGTGCATCTGCTATATAGAAAAGAATTTCTTCCCTGTTCAGGAGAGCAAGCACTGGCACAGGCTGCCCAGATGAGCTGTGGAGTCTCCTTCTCTAGGGACTTTCCAAACCCACCTGGACAAGTTCCTGTGTGACCTACTCTGAGTGGTCCTGCTCTGGCAGGGGAGTTGGACTGGATGATCTCTCAAGGTCACTTCCAGGCCTTGAGATTCTGTGATTACTTCTCAATGACGTGGTTCATCTGGGGAACTACACTGTAGGTGAAGGCCTGGAAAAACACAACACATCTGTAATTCTCCCTAGAAGCCTGTCCCGGACTCATCTTCCCTACCTTTAGCCTTCAGCACACACCACGTCTGAGCTTGCTGCCTTGCTTAGGACCATCCAGTCCACCTCAGACACCTACCAAGGGGAGAGAGGTGCCCATTGCTCAGCACCTATTGTAAAGCAAAGTGATGTGATCCATCAAAAGCCTCCCTTGGTTTCCATCTCACTGAACATCTAAAAGAGTGAGTTCTTGTCCTCTTGCCCATCATCATCAGTGTAGATTAGATGGGTGGCTGGTTTACAGCTGTACCACTGCTCAGGCAGCCTCACACTGTTAAAACAAGGCAGATCTACTGAAGGCAATGAACTGAAAATCTCAGCACAGATGAGAACAGATCTAAAGCAGCCCCTGATACCTGAACAGTACCGCCTTTTCCTTCAGAGCTTTGGTTATTCATATCAGGAGGTGGATGCAAAGAGTCTGACCCAGGCTATTTGATTCTTAATTTACACACCAAATGGAATCATTAAGATTTCAACAGGGTGATTTTTTTTTTTCAACAAGAGTTTCTTTAGTTAGTGAGAAGAGCTGTTCCAGAAGTGCCTGTCATTCTCCTGCAAGGGGTAATACAGTGCGTGATGCCACGTGTCTTGGTATAGCACCTGACACGGTTCTCCTTGTACCCTGGGTTACCATGTGTTTGTCACGGGCTACAGCACACAGGATGGCTGTTCAGACAAACAGCTCTCTTCCAGGAACCAGCAAGCCTCTAATAGCCACAACTGTGACGTTTTTGACCCAGCAAAGGCTCATATATTTTTCCTGTTACCTCTCAGCACAATCACCCCAGCGGCACTGTTGCCACTTCCGAGCCCCCAGCTCCATGACACTTCTTCCTCCAAGAGAAGCCTCTGCACTGACACACACCATGCCTTGTTCTCCTTAAAATCCATCTCCCAGTCAGATTAAAAACTCCTGTTGCCTGAGAATAGCTGTCTTCAGAGCCTGTGCTGGGGAGAATGGGGTGTGGGAAAGGGCTGTGTCCTCTTCTTTCCTCGCTTTTCCTTACTGCTCTTACTATTCCTCCCCCATCTGCCTCCATGCTGCCATAAGAAAAGCAGCAACAAGGTCTCCTTACCTTTTTCCTTACAAGGAAGCTGGATCAATTTGGGAAACATGGGCTGATAGCCACGCAGGCATACAGGTGAATGAATAGTGGCAATATCTTCCTTTTAGGAAGCAATTTGCATTAAAAAAATCCCACAGGGTGTCTGTAGTTGGGGAGGAGTGGGTGCATAAGCTGCTGATGCAAAGGCAGATGTTGTAGGTATCAGTTTGGGATCACTTATCCTTATCACAGAATCATAGCATGGTAGGTGTTGGAAGGGAGCTCCAGAGATCATCCAGTCCAACCCCCCTGCAGAAGCAGGTCAACCTAGATCAAGTCACACAGGAATGTGTCTGGGTGGGTTTGGAAACCTCCAGAGGAGATTCCACACCCTCTGTGGGCATCCTGTGCCAGGGCTCCCTCACCCTTACAGTAAGAACTTTAAGTGGAATTCTTGTTCCAGCTTTTATCCATTACGCCTTGTGTCACCGGACACTACAGAAAAAAGTGTCATCCCATCCTCCTGACATCCACCTTGAAGGTACTTATGAGTTTGGATATGCTTCTTACAGCATTTATCATAGAATCACAGATCGTTACCTCCCTGGGCAGACCGTTCCAATAACACTCTCAGTGAAAAAGTTCTTCCTAATGTCCAATCTAAACCTCCCTGGCACAACTTGAGCCCATTTCCTCATGTCTTATCATTCGTTACTGGAGATAAAAAATCGACCCCCACCTCACCACAGCTCCCCTTCAGGAAGTTGTAGAGAGTGATCATGTCTCCTCTCAGCCTCCTCTTCTCTAGGCTAAACATCCCCAGCTCCCTCAGCTACTCCTCATAGGAACCTCATAAGGTTCTCTACACCCTTCCCCAGCTTTGTTACCTGTGTCTGGACATGCTCCAGCACCTCAGTGTCTTTCTTGTAGTGAGGGGACGAGAACTCAAGTTGTGGCCTCACCAGTGTCAAGTACAAGGGAACAATCACTTCCTTGGTCCTGCTGGTCACACTATTTCTGATACAGACCAGGATGTCATTGGCCTCCTTGGCCATCTGGGCACACTGCTGGTTCATCTTCAGTCACTGTCAATTAACACCTCAGGTCCTTTTCTGCCAGGCAGCTTTCCAGCCCCTCTGCCCCAGCCTGTAGCATTGCCTGGGGTTGTTGTGGTCCAGCTGCAGGACCCAACACTTGGCCATGGTGAACCTCATGCAATTGGCCTCAGCCCATTGCTCCAGCCTGTCCAAGTCCCTCTGAAGAGCCTTCCTGCCCACAAGCTGGTCTGCACACCCACCAAGCTTGGTGTCATCTGTGAATTTACTGAGGACACACTCAATGTGCATAATATAGAAATTACAACAGATATTAGGTTATTGGCTAATAAAACAGGCTGTGAATGAAAAAAAAATATGAAGATACATTTGCTCCCAATGGATTTTCTTTTTTTCCTGCTACATTGCCGACTTCTTGTTAAGTGGATCCACAAGGTGTTTTTGCAAAGCCACAGCAGCAACCAGAGGAGATAGGCTGGTGACCAAGGCAGTTTTCATGCCAGCTTCATACTGGAGACCTGCACCTGCACACCAAAACATCCCCATTTCATCCAAATGTGTGTGGTGGTTCCCAGCTTCAGTGTTCCAGGTGCCAAGCACTGACCAACAAGTCTGGAGGAGTCACATCACCGTCATTATCCCTTCTCCAACATCAGTCCAAAGCCAGCACAGGGTGATCCTGGTAATTTGGTGGAGAATTCTACAGCCAGTGGAAAGACAGCTATTCCCAGCTTGGTGTGAGGGAATTTGTGTAAGTGCAATGAGCTGAAGAAAGGCAAATTCAGAGATATTCAGAATAGGCACTACTCTTTACCTGCTGGCATTGTAGAGGAACAAGGGACATTTTGTGAAAGGTGATTGAAATTTAGTTAGAAAATACTATTCTTAGGACAGAATCCAGCATTTCTTCCAGCACTGGCTGCTCAGCCCAGGGGAGGCACAGCTGTGCAGACACCCAAAGGGCTTTCAGCTTCACAGTCCCACCACTCAGCACTTCAGGAGCAGAAATGACACTGAAGAAAGGAGCTTTGACAGAAAGACTTTTCTACCTGTTTTCCCTCTCCTTCAGCAATGCTCTTTTTCACCAGTACAAGTTTCTTAGGTTGGGCTGTTCCAGACTTGGCAAAATGAATCTGAAAGTGAGAAAGCATCTTTGTTGTTTAACAGCTTGGCACTGTGGCTTTGCTAGGGATGCTACCTCCTGATGCTAAATCACTATTAACCACAGGAGCTCACAGCAAGGGGCTCTCATGCAGCCTGTTTGTGCATCTCATAAGCCCTGCACTGAATTGAGAAACCAAGCACTTGCTCTCCTTTCACCTTGTCCTTCCTGTGGGAGAGATGCTCCTGGAAACCATTCCTCATTCAGCAGCTACCTCCAAATCCTGCCTCCAGGCTTTCTCTGATGCAAAAGCTACAAGAAACATCATCCTGATTTCACAGCTGAAAAGAAACTGTTACCTCTAACCAGGGTGGCTTCATACATCTTCTGCTGAACCAGCTGCATGCTCCTGCTCTCCTCTGTCTCAGCCTGGAAATGCCTTGGGGGAAAAACATCACCTTTTTGACCAGCGTGTAAAAGAAGGAGGAAATTCAAGGTTCAAAGGCTTTTTCTACAAAGTGACTGGCATTGTATATAAGAGATAAGAAGGGATTTGTAATTTTAGTTTTTACATAGATAAACTGAAAGCATGAGCAAACATCTGTGGTCTCATCATCACCTCAACAGTGTCTGGGGACAAAAAACACAAGCAGCCAGGCACCAGCATTGGTAGAGGAGAGGCCAGAGCCAGATAAGCACCTGAGGCAGCGGTTCTATCACAGGGATGGGGAAAGATGGATCCTAAGCAGGTTGCCTGAATGCAGCACAGAGTTTGCTTTGCAGATTGCTTAGGAGATGGATGGGAGGTTAAGGCAGCTCTAAGGTACATCTATTTATGCAAAAGCCTTGGTTTGCATGGAGAGCTGCCCCAGGCACAGCAGAGATAAACGTGAGCTGCTTCTCAAAACTTCTTTCCTTGCACCTTCCCTGCTCTCCCTTGGCCTCCAGCTGATGGGAACAAAGCCACAGCACTACCCTTTGAGCACCTTCTGCCTTTAAAGCTGTGGTCAGCATCTCAAGACAGCACAATTTGGAGCTGTGCTGATTTGTATCTGCAGAGAATGTGGCTTTTTGGGTTTGTTTTCTTACTGAATGAGGAAAGATACGTGCTAAGAAGCACATTTAATTCCGCTTCTGTATCTGAAATGAAAGGACAACAATTCTTCTTCAGGGAGGAAGTCTAAAGGCCTGCTGACAGCTCTCTCCCAGTGCATGAAATAACAATTTATTCTTCTAACCACAAGAAAACATTGTTTCCTCTTTCTCAGCACAACTGAAAATGGGAATTAATGATTCGTTTCCTACATTCTTGACTGAGAAATCTCAAAGCTATTTTTTTGGCCATTATCCTGAGTGCTCAGCTCTCACAGAAGGGTCAATAAAATGACAAAACCCCACGACATTGCTCCTCAACAGCAGCAGGGCTGCCAGCATTGCCCATGCACTCATCAAGTGTCTTTCTGCTGCTGCAGTGTTCCCAGAGCTCTGGAAATAACAAGCTTACAGCCTCAGGAAAGTGTGGTCGATGTTTGCCCAATAGGGAACAATATTTCTTTCTAGCTCCCATCAAGTTTTGCAGTTGTTTTAGAAGGTATCTAAGGAATGCTGATGCTTTAGTAGTTCAAGGACTGTAACTGGAGCAAACTCCAGTAATATTGACGTTATATTAGAAACTACATAACCAAGACCTTTAGCAAGAAAGTCATCGGATTTTGAGTATCTAAAACCTGTGACTCCTTTAGTGATTTAGGCCTTACTCAGAGAGAAAAGCAGCATAACTGGTGCAACAGTACAACATCATTATATTTACATTAATTTATGTCACAAAGACAGGGAAACACAGGTCCATTTGAAAACTTTATGCTGCCAGAAAGGCTGAGAGCAAGTTTGTGAGCTAAAACTGAAATCTCCATTTTGACAGCAGGATGCCCAGGGCTACTGCTGGCACACAGGGCTCATGCAGGAGCAGAGGGAGGCTGGGCAGGGAACTATTGCCTGGCAGCCTCTGCGTCAGGCCATTGTCAGGGCAGTACAAACTCATCTTTTGATACCAAGATTGAAGTTTCTGGAAAAAAAAAACTCAGTAAGTCCTTATAAGCCATTGCATCCCAAGCTGAGCCCTTAGTCCAAGTCTTGGCCACCTTCTGCTGCCTCCAATCTGGTTTTATACCAAATATACATTTCATTGTCATCCCCTGTGATGTCTTGGACTGGCAGATCCCTTAAAGGCAGGTGAGGATGTGGCTTTGTGAAGATGGTTCAAGGAGTTCTGCCCATGAATGGTGCTCAGGTCACATCAGGATCTGGCCTTACACCTTCAGCACAGCTTGGTGGTGCAAAGCTTCTCCAAATGAAGTTTTTACAGGTTCAGGCAGGACAGGCCTCTGGGTGTCTTTCTTCTTCAGCATTCCAGCTTTAATGGCTTTTCACAAGGAACATTGCCTTTTGTGCTCCCTTCAATGAATTGGCAGACCCTAATGAGCTGTGAATGCAATTTCATAAAGCTCACATGTGGAGGACAGAAATGGTTCTGTGGAAGGAAATGAATGAAGGTGGGAAGGAGAGGAAGGAGGGCAGAGGTGCATGGCCTCAGAGCACCAAAGAGCCAAAGATGAAATTGTAAGGACTTACAGAATCTTCAAACTTAGAAAAACCCAGAACATCTGCTCCCACTAGGCTGCTTTTGGGAATCACATATATCTATGCTAAGTTCTTGATTCCCAAACATGCTCCAGGAGCTGGGAGAGGAATGGTAGAGGTGAAAAGCTGGTCTGATACACTTGAGACCTTTGCAAATAGGTTTGATGCTGAAGTGGAAGCCACAGAGAAGTAGACTGTGCCAAGAGTGTGGCTTTACTCCAGAGTGATGTGGTTTGACTCACTCTGATGTGAGCAGCCATGCTGCAACACCCCAGATCGAGGAGCTCAGCCCACATATGACTGTAGGAACAACAAACCTATGTGAGATGTTCAAAATGTTGGAATCATTCCACAGTGGAACAAGCCTGGACTCAGATTATGATGGACTCTCAAAAAACCCACCCTGCAAACAGTCCTCAGGCCAGTCATAGAAACATAGAATGATTTAGGTTGGAAAAGACCTCTAAGACCATTGAGCCCAACCACTCACCTCACACAGCCAAGCCCATCACCAACCCATGTCCCTTAGCACCTCAGCTACATGGCTTTGCAATATCTCCAGGGATGGGGACTGCACCGCCTCCCTGGGCAGCCTGGGACAGTGTCTAACAACCCTCTCACTGACAAAGTTCTTCCTAATCTCCAATCTAATTCTCTCCCAGTGCAACTCGAGGCCATCTCTTTTTGTCCTATCACTTGTTACTTGGGAGAAGAGACCGACTACAGCCTCCTGTCAGGTAGTTGCAGAGAGTGATCCTGATCACTGGGTTTTCTGTCTCCTTTTGCTTCCTTTCTCATAATCATCCAGGCAGAAGTTGACTCCACACATACCTAGTTCCCCTGACCAAGCACAGAGGATATCCTCAAATCAATGATCAAGACAGAATGATCAATCCCTTGGTCTCATTCTATCAGTTTAAAGTGAAAGTATACTTTACTTGCTTGCTTTTCTTGCATTTTTTTGGGGGGGAGGGTTTCAGACTTATATATACAATAACATATTCTTCCTTTAAATTTATTTGTTATGTTAAAGCACTAGACCTGGAATACCTGTTTGTATTCGACTCTTAAGGAGTCTCACTGTTGGAAAGGCTCATCTCAATATCTACACATTCATCTCTGCAAAGACCATGATGTTGCTGTCTACAACAGGATTCAGTTTGATGGAAATCCTGAGCAAGGTTAACCCATCTGCAAGTATTAGTTGGATCAGGGCAGCCATCTCTCTCCTTCCAGATCTCTATTTTTACCTCTATATTCCATGGCAATAATTTTCTGATCTTTATTTTCTATTTATGCTGTGCAAACCCTCCTAAACTGAATGAACAACACCTGAAATTCAAACTGATAGAATCTAACAAAATTCAGCATGAAGTCACTGAATTCAGTCTTAATTTCCCCCAAAATCAGTATATTTACTTGTGCCAAAAGATGCTCTTAGGTAAATATTTAACAACAACAACAACAAAGGATTTATTTTCAAATAGATCTGAATGATATTGTAAGAAAAATCATCAAACAGGAAGAAAAAAGTATTTTATACACAGTACTTTAATTAGACTAGGAAAAGAACTTCCTAAAGTTATCAGGTGTGTTATCGTCTCATGTTAAGTGCATTTTGTGTTTCCTTTTTCATTTAAAGATGGTCTTCACTTTATTGATGACAAAATATATCCAAACTGGGAGTACTGACTTTAATTAGGAGAAGCAAGTGCTGGATCTGTGAATGGAAACATTTGCAGGAAGTATGCAACCAGGATTATCTTGTTTAACAAGCTGTTGGAGGCTAATGGAAAATGCTGTGAAACATTATGGGTTGAGTACAGTTTCTGTGCACACAAGACTGTAGGCAGCATGATGGATGTGACTTCAGGGGAGCCAAGGATGGAAGACACATACAGATGTCCCCACAAAAGTGGTCCAGTGGCCAATTTCTACCAACTTGGACAGCTGAAAATCGAAGATACCAAATAGCTGTGTGTTTTCTGAAAAACAATGGTTGTGCAGAGGAAAAGGAGAGTTTGAAATTAGTGCCTTCCCTAATGAGCAACAGTGTAAGGTAACAGCTATCTGTTCTGTTTGTCCTGGCTTAGCCTACGAGCTGGTGAGCTCAGGCACAGCTCAAACCTATCCCTGAGAGGTTGTGTCTTGCCTTCTTGATGGCTGAGGAACATGAGAGAAGTCTGATGGTGAATAGGGCACATAGGAGGGACCAAACTTAATGCAAGAGAGTCTGTGTAAAAACAGGGGAAGTTAAGCCTTTATTACTACCTTTATTTGTTTTGGCCTCTACTTCAACTCCTCCTGGTCCTTTTCCCTAGGGGATGTTCAGCCCACCAGTTCTTCCCCATGATGATCTTCTCCCTGTACAGCTTGAGTGCAAGGCATGTGCTGCAAATCTTGACTCCCATAATGGTTTATGACAGAAGAGAGAGCTGCAAAAGAATATCCCACTAGAGAAGATCTCCTTCTCCTTGATTATGGCTGTGGTTTTCAGTCCATCCCTACGGAGTCCCTCGAGGTCGTGGATGCATATTCATGTGCCTGTGAGAGGTGATGAATCCAAGGAGCACAATTGCCCATCCAAGCTTCTGCATTTCTGATAGAGAAGCTTCCACAAAGCCACAAAGTCCTTTGTTTCACAGCAGCTTCTTTAGACCTCGAGACCTGAATCTCAGCATAATACTCTCAGCCTACCAACGTACCTCCTCCTATACTCACTCTCCTTCCAGCCTTGAAACAGATGGGAGATCACTTAAGGAGGCTCCTGTTGCTGAAGGCTATCCCTACAGTGAGCACAGAGCATGAAGGAGAACCTCCTGCCCAAGGAGGATCTTTTCCAGTCAGAAGTCACAGATCACAGAATCACAGAACGTTAAGGGTTAGAAGGGACCTGGAAAGATCATCCAGTCCAAGCCCCCTGCCAGAGCAGGAGCACCTAGAGTAGGTCATATAGGAACTTGTCCAGGTGGGTAAAAACTCCAAAACCAAGTCGTTGCTGGAGAAACCTCAGAAGAAAATGCATCACCAGCAGCAGCACACATCTTGGTTCTCAGGCTTTGGAGGTTCCCGGGAGCTGGTTAGTGCCACCTCAAACAGCAACCTGTTTCTCTAGCTGTAAATGCCAGCCACAAGACTGAAGGTTACACGTGGCAGTTGCAGGTGCCTGGAACAACTCCAGTTGATTTATTTCAGGGTTGAGTCTCATTTTTCCCCTACTTTAATTTTAAAGAGGGCTTTGCAGCCATCAAGTCACTACAGTCCTTATCTCCTGACACATGAAAGCTGTAGGCTGAATAACTTATTAGCACCCTCAATAATGAAACCCACTTCAATATTTAGGACTAATGCAGATTTCCTACTGAAAAAAAAAGAAATTGGTAAACAGCATCTGCAGCCATGTGCTCAAGGTAATAATTAAGGAGAATTATCTTTGCTATGTGTATTAAAACAACATAATTGAAGTTAAGAAATTATATGTCCATATTAAAGAGAAGCAGATAAATTCTTTTGCTTAGGAAATTAACATCAAGTGGAGTAACTGTTTCCATACCTAGAATCTCAGGCTGAATAAGAAAAATGAGAAAGAGATGCCCAAATACTATGCACAACTTTCTGAGCTCCACCCTGAGAGCCCAGCATGGAGCAGCCTCCATCCCTGGGCAGAGCCCAGCTTCCTCCCCTGAATGTACACAGTGAGGATGTGTGCAGTGAGGATCTCAGACATCCAGGGGTTCACAGATAAGGTCCTTCTCCCTAAAGCACAGGGGAGCATGCTGAGCATGATCTGAGGAATGAGAAGTAAAAGGTGATTCTTCTACTGATGGACAAGGTATTTAAAATATCAGGTAGTCTATTTAGAAATCCACACCACTGCCCTAACAGCTAATGCAGGAAATAAATGTCACAAGCACTGAGGGGGACGGAGTCATCATCGGTCCCTGTTTAGAGCCATGCAGGCCTGACTAGAGAAATAGCAGCAATTAGCACTCATTAGCACTTATTTTCAGTTCTTTATGGAAAAGGGTCATCAAAAGCAAGCTGAAAGTATTCCGAGGAGCCCAATTTCTTCAACAGGCTAACATTTCTGACTCAAAGCTCATGTGAAGTTTATCTGATAGACAAGGTTTAAGGTTTGTTTCTACAGTGACTGATAAAAGAAACTCCCACTGAAGGCTTTCCTTCCCTCAAGGTGTTTGTGATGGATTTTTTCTCATGGGTTCATTACTGACTATTAGAGAAACCCTGACTGCAGCCTTTCCTTCAGGAAGCACATTTCAAAGCATCTCACTCTTGCTCATCTTCCCCTCTAGCTGCCTATTTTTTATCATATTTAACATTTTTAAAAGAGATTCTTGATCAAACTGGGATAAAACTGGAGAAAGGTTGAACAGTAAACACACAGAGTATCATCTTGCATGATTTTCTGTAGTTAAGAATCATCAACAAATACTTTTTTGTAACATGAAATGCTGCAAGGTAAACCCTTTGAGACTGAGGACTTCCAACACAGTGCCTTCTTCCTTTTTACATGCCAGATCCCATTCTGCATCTCCTCCTCACAAGATCTGCCATCCCTTTTTCAGATGTATGAGGGTATAAAAAGAGATGAGTTTTCTTCTCCTTGCTGGGAGATTAAGAGAGAAAAACCTATCTCCAGGCCATCAAAATCTATCGTGAAGCCCACGAGGTCTTTGCAGCTCAGTGATGCCAACTGACTGGTTTCTATACAAGGCCAACTGCTATTCCCTGATTCTGGCTGACTTCACTACTTGGTGTGGATTATTGCATTCTGGAAAAAGGAGAAAATCCAAACCCAGTACTGGACCTGGATTACCCTTCTTCTTTATCCCTGAGTGCTGAGAAGAGTTGGACCACTGTATTCCCAAAAGAGATGGCAGCAGCCATGCGTGCACAGGAAATCACTGAGGGCTTCCATCTGAAATCAACAAAATCAACTATGGATACAACTTTGAAAAGATATGTGGGACCCATAAGTGAGATTTGGAGTTTGAGGGGGAGTTGTCTCATTGTAGAAGGCAGACATTTTCAACACATCTTGAAGAAGTAAGGTGAGGAAGGGTCTCAAGACTGAGCATAGGCAATACTATTTCTGCAGGTGCCGCAGACTCCCCTTGTAACTCGCCTTAGGGTTGGGATTAGAATACTTTTTCATCTGAGATCTCTCCCTGCTCACCTTTGGCATGTATTAGCTGATTTCTTTTAGAAACAACACATAGCTCAGCACCTCTTCCCATATTGAAGGATTCAGATTTTTCTAAAGATTTGTCCCATAATGTCCGTTTAAAGGCAGCTCTTGATGGGTCTCTGAGGATGAGCTTGAGTGGCCAGAAGGCAGTGACTGCAGGTGCCTTGCACTCTGGCTGTTGAAACACTTTGACCCAGGCCAGACTTGGGCAGCCAACTAACCTTCCTGGTTCTGCCAGGGCACTGCCAGGCCCACGGCATGGGCATACATGCCATTGCTGACAGCAGAGATACAGGACAAGGCTCCCAGGCTGAGATCAGCACACACACAGCATGAGCACAGATGAAGGAGAAAACTCCACTTTTATTGAATGCAGAGGCAGCTGAAAAGTGGCAGCTCTGGGGGATCCAGGGCACTCATGGTGTCTTTGTGCTGCAAGAACAGCCATCAGGCACTTAACCAAAACGTCACTGGCAAGAGGCTGTGCTAAATGTGGCCAAGGCAGGCAAAAAAAAAAAAAAAAAAGGGAGGGAATCACAGCATCACACAACATGGCAGGGTTGGAATAGGCCTCTACAGATCATCCAATCCAACCTCGCTGCTAAAGCAGGTTCACTTAGATCAGGTCACATAGGAACACGTCCAGGTGGGTTTGGAAACTTCCACAGAAGGAGACTCCACACCCTCCCTGGGCAGCCTGTGCCAGGTCTCCCTCACCCTTACAGCAAAGAAGTTTCTCCTCATGTTCCAGCAGAACTTCTTGTGTTCCACTTTGTGCCTGTTACTCCTTGTCCTGTCACTGAGTACTACAGGAAAAAGACTTGCCCCATCCTCTCAGTCTTCTCCAGGCTGAACAGCCCTAGGTCTCAGAGTCTTTCTTTGTCAGAAAGACGTTCCAGTGCCTTGATCATCTTGGTAGCCCTCCACTGGACATTCTCTGGAAGGTCTCTATCTCTCTTGAACTGAGGTGCCCAAAACTGGACACGTCTTATTAGGGGAGAGTAGAGCAAGGGAGAACCAGGCAGCACACTAGCTGTGCTTCCAGCCTCTAAGAGTCCAGTGGAGCCCAAGGGAGCAAGGTCCAGAGAGATTCTCCTCAGCATAAGGCTTGGACACTCCTCCTGCAAGTCATGCTCCCACCCCAGGGCTCCTGTGAGCAGAGGCCATCACCCAAAGTCTTGTTATGACAAGAAGTCCTTGCAGTCATCTCCTGCTCTGCTCATCCTGTTCATAAAGCTGAGTGGCTGGAGCAGGGAGTACGGGAAACACCCTGTCCTGCCTCAAATCTCTGCAGAGCTATTGCTTCCCAAGCAACAACTCTGGCCTAGGCTTCTGCAGCAGGGGGCTGCCAGTGCCTCCAGCACATGGAGGGCTGCTATGCTTCAGTGCAACACTTCAAACAACAGAACACATCACGTGCCAGGGCATCAAAGGCTGTACGCTGCTGCTTCATATTCAGGAGGCTTTCAATTAACACCCCGGGGTCCTCTCTGCCTGGCAGCTTTCCAACCCCTCTGCCCCTGGGGCTGTAGCAGCCCAAGTGCAGGACCCAGCACTTGGCCTTGTTGCACCTCATGCAATTGGCTTTGGCCCATCTATCCAGCCTGTGCAGATCTATCTGAAGACCCGGCTATCCAGAGGGTTTTTCACCCATCTCAGAGTAGGCCCATCCAAGCCATGGGCAGCCAGTTTCTCCAGGAGAAGGCTGTGGAAGACTGTCAAAGGCCTTACTGAGGTGGACAACAACCACAGACTTTCCCTCATCCACTAAGTGGGTCATCTTGTCATAGAAGGAGATCAGGACCTGCCCTTCGTAAAGCCACGCTGGCTGGGCCTGAGCCCTTGGTTGCCCTGTATGTGCCTCAGATTGGCACTCAGGATCGTCTGTTCCATAACTTTCCCTGGCACTAAGGTCACAAAATGACACATTGCAGCAGGCCATCCCCACGGCAAACAAACAAGATAATCCCTCTGTGTCCTTCCACCCCTCTGTCCTGCCAGCTCAGAACAACACCTGCCTTCCTCCTCCCCAACAGCTTCTCACCTTGTGTTTAATGGTCTCTAACTTATCCTCTCCCACTGTACTGTTGCTCTGCCAGCTCCTTCCCCATTTTGTGTCTGAAAGTCTGCTTTCTCCTCTAACCACTGCACTTTGTCCTTGCCTTTATCACGTTTCTTCTCATTATTTCAGGCCATTTTCCCTGCATATTTCCTGGCCATTTCAAATTCTGATATAGCCTTCAAAAGTGCCTGTGCCTGTTCTCCAGTGAGTGACAACCACACATTTTCATATGGGCTATTTATTTCACTGCATCAGTCATTAATGAAGTTATAGAGAATTAAAGGCCCTGCAATAAAATGTATAGTGGTCTCACTTAAAATACCCTCCCTGGCTACATACCAAGAGCTATTCCAAGTGCAATTTTTCTGCTACATTCTGATAATTTAGTTCATTTCCTTCTTTTACTTGTAAAAAAGGATATAGCAGGGCAAAGAAAACATGAAATGCATCAGTTTTCTCTGACTCATCCATCATTTTTCTTCCATTCCTTCATCTTTTCACACTTAATCACAGGCTTTTCCTTCTCATTTATGCAGTTTCATTTTGATTGATCCTTACAAGTCATTGCTATGCTATTTTTCCTTTACATTAGGAGATTGCTGCAGGACCATTAAAAAAGCAACTCTCCTCACTTGTCCCACCCACCATCTCACAAACAGAACCAGGCACCAACACTCACATACATCTGAACTGCCTTTGGAGGTCCTTATTCTGCTCCTTTCATCTCCCTGCCCAGGGGGGTTGGACTCACTTTTTAAAAGGTCCTTTCCAATGTAAACCCTTCTGTGATTCTACAATTCCTGAGCTTTGGCAGTAGGGATACTGTTGATGTACAGCATCATGCCTCCAGCCCCTCCTGAAGTCTGTGTTCCAGTGCTGCTGTTTATCTCCCACAGTCTCTGCAATGCCCATCAACCATTTCTGACATATATTGACAGTGACTTCCTCCTGTGTATTGCTCATACCAGGCTACACACATTTTAGCTTAAGATACTGCTTCAGTCTCTCTCCTGCCTCTTACAGTTCCTGTTCCAATGAATAATTCATTTACATCAATGAAGTGCAACGGTCTGTCAGGACAGAGAGTTTCATGGCAGAAGCTAAGACAGAAATCAAAATTCCAAGCCCCTTCTCCATCTGGATTTGAGCCCTCAAGACCAGAAATAATATTGTTTTCTTTCTCTTGACTAGAAATGCTGTTTAGGAGTCACAAATCTCTGCTGAAAGCTTACGTGCAACTAACATGCTTCTGGGAGGAAAGCTTATGAGAAGTCAGCATTTGTCACTGGCTACAACCAACCTCTCCCTGCAACTTGCCAAAAGCCATCACTGAAAGAAGCCTGGCCAGCTATTAAGAGGATCTTAGAACAGTCAAAACATTCTTAGTACCCAGGAAGTACATTCCTACTGTAGTTTGTATACAGAAATACAGCAGGTATACCCACCTCCCCACCCTCCAAAAAAACCAACCCAAACCAACCCACTCTTACTGCAGTGCCAATGTCTTTATTACCATAAAAATCTGTAATCACACATCACTGCTTAAAGACGTCTGAGAAAGCTTCAGGTCTGCACAAAATAGCCCAGTTCTGGCAACAAGTCTTACTTTAATCCGGTGTCATTTCAGAATGACCACAACTTGGAGACTTTCTCTTTACAGAGGTCATAACATTCGAACAGAGGCACTGTTAATTCAACATCCAGGCAAACATTTAAACCAGATTCATTAAGCCTCTGAAGATCAGCATTACCAAGTATCTATCGTGAATCAAAAGCACTATGGTCTGTTTCTGTGTAATACTTTAAGGTCCATCTTCTTCTAGCCAAAGATACGTATTTTAGTTTAATATTATTTATTGAAATGATAGATTGGCTGTCAAAACACATCCTGAGCTGGGTAATCTTGGCCTCCAAGGCTGAAATTATTTGCCTCTTTATACTCACTGACAGATACTCCGTGGTCTTCTACAGCTACTTATGAGATTTGGTACAATTTGTAAGAGCTAAACTAACTCAGGTGTACACAAAGGTACCAGAAGCAGTTTTAGACAGGTTTGTACCATACTATTGCCCATCTCCTCACTACCACTGATCTATTTTGGAATCCTTTCACCTGAAAACACTCTCCTGAAAGCCTGAAGCCGTGACAGTTTAGTCTAACGGTCCATGTTGCTGAAATGGGCATCTGAACATCTCACTGGGGCCCTTTTTTTTCTGGTCAGCACTGCATTCTGGACACAGAAACGGGTGAGTGCTTTTCCGTTGGGATCTTTACATAGCACACACTGTGACCAGAATCCAACAAGTGGTATTTATTTCACTGAGGCTCACAGCTGGCTATTATTCTCCTGATTTCAGGAGTTTCTTACAGATGCTTATTCTCTTATTCTAACACTTAGTCTTTGCTTATTCTAATCTTAGCATTCACCCAAATACTAGATTGGTGGGTCAGGAAGAAATGGACAAAAAGAAAAATCAAAGGAATACAAAGAGAATGGACAGTCTGCAGTCCAGAAGTACAAGAGCATTATTTCAAATCCCAAACTAAGCCAGTACAGGTTAATAACTTCTACTTATGAGGCAGAATCCTGCCCCACACTACTCATCTGGGAGATAAAATATCACAAGTATGGGCTGTGAATTAAGACTTCTCTTTGGTGCTCCTGGCAAAGCTGAAGACTAAGAACTGAACTTGAGCCATTAGACACAGCCAGATTTCTTAAAGAGTTTGGCAAACATCTGATGTGTATGAAGGGACTGCATGCTACCTCCCTCTAAAACTTCTGATGTTTGTCATCTAGGTGAGATTACAAATATCTTCATATAACATTTTAAGTTTATAACTAAGAATATAGACATTATCCCTTACTCAGCAAATGGTGATCATTTCATTGCATCACATGAACAAGGACCTCAACAACTGGAATCCTGTATTTTCAAATTTTTGTGTGATGGCTAGAGGTAGAAACTGCCTTTATGAGGACCTGAAACAGAATCAGAACAGTGTCATATACTATTCACTTTAAAACTGATCTGAAGCATTTTTAACATATCAACATCAGCCTCCTCAAGAGGAATATGTCTGTTAATTATCCTCACAGATCAAAAAGTCATATGGGATAAAAATTCTTTTATAAGAGAAATCTTTAATCTAACAAACAAAATACATTCAACATCTTTTTACCTGGAGCTGGAGAAAGAAGCAAAGTAAATACCAAGTCTGTATTTAAATGACAAAGATATGACATTTTGGGGAATGCAATTACATACAACAGATTTAGAGAGGGGATTCTTTCTGTATTGGGAACATGGGATCTCAGCCCAGAGGAAGTAACAAAAGCTCCTGCAACTCTGAAATGAAGTTAGTTACCAGCGTTAGATAGCTTAGCTGAGCAGCTCATTAGTTCAGATTGGTCATGTTAGCAAGTCATAGTAGAGGAAACCAAACTTTTAGTTCACTTATCATTAGAATCTGATTACAAAGAGAAGTCTTTGAGTATAAACCAGCTGTTGAAACTGATGAAGGACAGAGAGCACTATGCAAGAGACAGGGACAGCAAAGCCTGTAATTATGGTGGCCCTTTAACTAAAGGATCAGCACAAGTTTGCAACAGGCAAAGCCATTCAGGAAGCCAGGTTCTGGTGTCCGATTCCACTGTGATTTGTCTTAGAAGAGCTCAACTATAACTACATAGCACACAGAGAACACTGCACTTATTGCATATGAAGGCTGACAGCAAGTCTGAGAGCTCTGCACTGATTATGGTCAGTTCACCTGGGGATGCTCTTTTCAGGAAAAATAATAACATCAAGAAGCAAAGGGATGTTAGAAGGCGACTGCTCCAGCCTCCTCACCTAAAGGGACACTCTGGAGTGCAAATGATCCCATCAAAATGGTCCCAACACCACATACGTTCTGGTGAGTATCCATCATAGAAAGCTGTGATAATGATAAATTAATCAGTGAAGCCCACAAAAAAATAAAGGTCCAGGAAACTATCTTACAGCTTTAAACTAAGACTTGGTATTTTTTGAAGACAGTAATCTGTAATTCAGAAGCATTTGCATGAATCTGTTGGAAATTCCAGGGCGTTAGCTGTGTAAAGGAAGTGTGGTTAGGCCACCACAATGCTTTAAGTTATGGTTAGAAACTTGAAAAGAAAAAGGAAAGCTTTGTTGATATTTTACATTTTGAAGTTCCTATCTTCTTTAGAGACATTTATATTTAAATAATCCCTCTGATAAGGGTAAGAAAAACTCATACAAACTTCTGCGGTATGGTAGGATTATGTACAGTCCACCCCTGAGGTAATGATCATATAATTTGTGTCCAAAACTTATTGAGAAGATGATTCCATTGCTTCAAGGGGAGGGCAGATCTTTCAGACTCCAGGAACTTTAATCTGTGATGTTTCATTGATATATTTGGTAGAAGTGGATTCTTAATCCGCCTAATCTTTAACTAGAATAAGTATCCATTCCAAACTGCAGCTAAATAAAGACAGCAAATAATACCATCTAAGATCAGATTTAACAGTGAAGAATAGATTGTAACTGTGCACCATATCAATTTGACAGCAAAAGTAAGGCAAAGAAACATGAACAGCTTTATATACACAAAGTATCACATATGGATTTAAAACAGGAACCAACTTCCAGGGGCTATGAACACCTCCAAACAGCCTTTCAACAGGAATTGTGCATACTTGTGCACACTGTTAACAAATTACTGATGCCATGTAAACACCTGCATCCAAAAACCACTTGGTTCTTTGTCTGAAATCGTCCTCCCCATCTCCAAAATAACAGCAATCACTAACAAGAGCTTCTGTTTCCCCAGAATACAGAATTTTACATGCCAGAAAAGTAATCACTTCCTTAAGAAACTCAAAGATGTGACAGAAAAGACTGAGTCCATATAAAATATTACAGGTTGACACTGTTTCACTATTTGTTTGCAAGCCACAGATGATGTGCAATACGGAATCATGTTAAAAAAGAAGCTTCATGAAAGCTTTGCTATGAAAATAAAATGAAACTTAGTGAAGTTTAAGGAATTTTATAGCTTTAGCAACTGTGAAAAATATTACTTTACTCGAAATGCTTTCAGAACATCCAATTCCTGAAACACACAATTTCCAAACCTTTAGTCTCCTACAGCTATAGCTGTTCTCTGAAATGAAGTATCAGCCCTCACAAGAAAGAAAGAAAAAAAATCCCTTCTTCACTTTCTTTCCTCTTTTCTTTGATGGTAAGTGCTTCCAAAAGTCAATTTGCAATTTTAAAAGGCTACTACAGAAAAGGAAATGTACATTCCTGCCTTTCCTTGTGACTACACTGTATTTTAAGCAAGACTGCCTAAATGGAGAGAATGCTGGATGGGTTTTTTTGAACTGCACAAGCATTAAAGTTGTCAGATCTATCACTGCAGAGTCCCGATGGCACACTTTCATGGCATCAGTCTTCACATTATGAGAGGGGAAAGCAGTCGTTTAGTTGCACTCAGACTGTTGCTTGCTTGCACCGTGGTATAATTGTATTTAACCTGGAATCCAGTGAGAACTCACTCTGACCTTTCATGTTTCCCTGAAAAAGCTTTTCTGTACTTTGATAGAAACCAACAGATGCACAGGATGAACAGCTCTTCGGTTCTTTCACTCACTATAAAAAGCAGGTTTTCTTTAAATCAATAGCTTAATAGTTATACTAAATATAGTTTTTTGCCACATTCCTGGCTTGTAATTCAGTGTAATCCTTCTTGATCCCTCAGTCATCAT
Source organism: Urocolius indicus (assembly GCA_013401255.1). Taxonomy (NCBI): domain Eukaryota; kingdom Metazoa; phylum Chordata; class Aves; order Coliiformes; family Coliidae; genus Urocolius; species Urocolius indicus. Next base: position 26,409 of record WBNH01010121.1, read on the forward strand.
CTTGTTGATTTCTTTTCTGTCAAGAAAAAGGAAAGTTCATAATGTTAGAACATAGCTGAAGCGAGAGCTTCATGAGAAGTGTTTCCAGATACAATGTGTATTAGACAAGGACTGCATTTCCATTTTTTGAATGATAAGAGCAAATGCAACAGAGCAATATCAACCCTCTCCCCCACCCCAAACTATGGAATTTTATTTCCAGTAAAGAATTAGACCTGCCTGGTATGTTAACCAACAGAATAAACGAGAACCAGAAAACATGATGGTAGTGGCAGAGGTCAGTGGCTAAAATTAAGGCAACCTACCCTCCACTCCCTTGCTTATGAATCATAGAATCACAGACTGGTAGGGGTTGGAAGGGACCTTTAGAGATCATCTAGTCCAACCCCCCTGCAGAAGCAGGTCCACCTAGATCAGGCTGCACAGGAACACGTGCAGGCAGGTCTTGAAGACCTCTAAGGAAGGAAAATGTAATGTTTTCATGTCACCGTTCAAAGGAACAAAAAAAGTGTATTGAAAAGGGAACAAGCGTTTAAGGTTTTTTTCCTAATATACCTATCTTCTAACTTTTGAATAAGTTCTTGAAAGCACTAGCTTCAACCATTCAAAAGATGCATTTCCACCAATCCTGCATTTATATTTATACTTAAATAAGAAAGAAAGTGGTTAGGCCCTTCAGGAACATTTGTCAAACTACATTCACTGCTCCTCATAAAGATAAAATTAAGTGAAGTGAGATCAGTATGAAAGTTTGTTCTTCATCACTTAAAAAACACCCAACCTTAACCCAAGACCCCACACGATGGCTTTATGCATTACTTTTGCTGTAATTATATAACCTGTGTTAATCACAAAGGCACAATTCCAGGCACTTGGGTGTTTTTTCAGTACTACTTACCAGTTTGAGAAAATCAATTAATTTGTGAACATCCTCTCCTGTCGAAAGGTCCACAAAATCTTTGGGCAGTCGGTAACTCAGGTATGGACTTGGCTGGACAGTAACTTCACTGTTAGTGCAACGGAAAACTGGGCAATCCTTTGGAGAAGATATTGGATAAGACAAGAACAGTGCACGTGAATAAAGCCAGGAATGTTTCTTGAACTCTTCTGTGAGATCATCTGAGTCACTCTGCCAATGAGTTTATTTAGCATTCAGTCAGCTAGACCTTGTGCTTTTTAAAAGTTGCAGTTTTCTTATTAAAAACTCTGCCTGCTTAAGAGCAAAAGTTAAAATGTTAATTACAGTAAAATAAAGGCATTTATGTGGATAAATAAAATCCTTATGACAGAATCCCTGAACTTGTCTTCACAAGCTGCTTGTTTAAAGCCATGTTTGCAACTACAACCTTTACTGAAGCTATAATCTAAGCTTTCCAACCAATTCGCTAACTGAAGGAAAAAAATACCTTTATAAAATAGTCAAAAATATCTCTAAATGCTCAATTGTAACAACAGGCTTGGGGTAACTTAGTATAATTTCCATTTCAAAGCATTCACATGCAACGTAATTGCCCACTGTATGGCAAAAAAGCAGCTTCACTTTTAAGATAGAAGTTCAGTAACTTGACACGAGATCCTGTGATGGGGTGCAAGTTGAAGCATGAAGACAACTGATTCTACTTTTCACCCAGGCTTACACCAGAGAAAATGGAGTGAAAAGTCTTTGGCACTGAGAAAAAGAAATCCTCAAAACAAAATTCAGGTGTCCCATGGACAGCTCAAGAATTGGGAGTGGGTTTTAAGAAAGGAGGCAAAGGTTTTAGTGGGAAGGTTCACTGGATAAGTGATAGGTACAGCAGCAGCCATGCGGTGATACCAAGAGGCCATGGCATGAAGGACAGCCTGCAGCTGATTGACAACCTGCAGAGTGGTGCCTTTCCCTTTCCACACTTTACAAAAATGGCAAGGGAACTAAAGCAAAGCTCAAACGTGTTAAAAGCATGTCATTTCAGTTACCTCTAATGCAGTTTAACAGCTAGAAAACAAAGAGAGGCCCACGCTGTCTGACCAGCCATCTCACCTCAGACAACTGCCAGGTGTTTCCCCAGATCAAGTAACAGGCTACTTTAAACCTTCTACCTATCTGCCCAAGGACTCACTAAGATGTGAGGACTCTGTCTCTGCTGGAGTAATGGGAAGGGACTGGTTTTTATGGAGGCAACGCAGCTCAGAAGAGGGATAGACAAGCCTGGCTTTGCAAGTCTAGGGAGTTCAACTGGAGGACAAGGCTCCCTGAGGGTACACAATATGAGGATGAGACAGAAGTCAAGCTATTTTTTGCCTCTCCTCCAACAAAAAGCTGGAGCTCTAGGAAAGTGTACAACAGGTAAAGTTGTGCTTTGTTCTGAGTAAGTGACTGTATAGAAGAGTAACACATTTTGAGAGAAATTGAACACATCAAAACACATTTTCTACGATGAAAGTGGTGAGGCCCTGGCACAGGCTGTCCAGAGAAGCTGTGGCTGCCCCATCCCTGGCAGTATTCAAGGCCATGTTGGATGAGGCTGTGAGCAGCCTGGTTTAGAGGAAGGTGTCCCTGCAAATGGCAGGAGGGTTGGACTAGATATCTCTAAGGTCCTTTCTAACCCAAACCATTCTATGATTCTATGAAAACTGTATAAAAGCAAGTTTCAGGGCATCTTCTTTCCAGTGGGGTCAAAGCTGCAATATGGGCTTGTACTGTTTGAACTAAAAATTCCCTTGCAGGCATTTGAAACTAGCATGTGAACTGAATAGGGTAGCTTCTACTTACAAAGCTTTTATGTTTCATTAGCTAAGGGATATCATTTACTTCAATGGGATTTGCATCATAATTTAATTATAACAAAGGAAGAAAGAAAGGGGGGAAAAAGGCCACAAGGCCTGTTGGATTTTTTTAGCCAGCCTTCCTCACCACAGGGCTGTACCTGTTCTGTTGCTTCCCCTTCACCCTGGTCTCCTTTCAAGTTCTTCCCAGAGGTCAGTTCTTCCCATGTAAACAGCAGGGAGTCTGTTACTTCACCAAATGGGTTAAAATCTATTAACCAAATCTTACCCTGCAACAGAATAACAGAAGATTTAAAATACGGCACAGAATTTGAAAAAAGCAACCAAAAAAATCAGAATACACATATACTACTGTAGTGTGCTCAGTCTTTAGATAAAAAGGTGTCAACATTGAGATCGCATGGTTTTAAGCACTAAATCTAATGCCATTTCATTAGAGGTAGTTTTAAAACACAGAAAGTTATGACTTACTAATTCTTATTTTTAACAGAAGATCAGACAGAGCTCCAACAAACTGAATTCAAGGTGCTTTCAGGTGAGACCACACAAGTTCTGCCTAATCGCCATGGTCCTCCAACATCCCCAGACATCAAGAAAAAGGAAGTGGGGGAAAAAAGTCAAAACACCATATAAGACACCCCACCCAAAAAGGGATGGCTTTCCATTAAAAGCCAATTCAGCCCTGCTGTCTATTGAACTGCTCTTCTTAGGTCTCAGAAAGGGCTCTAAAAATACAGAGCAGAGTCTGCAAAATATTAGTAGAAATCATGAAAGTAGAAAGAAGTGGCACAGATATAAAGAAAGATTAAGGGCATTTTTAATATAGCCATTACTAGTAGTCCAGACTAGTTTCTTCTGCCTCATCTTTAATACGTTTGTGCTCCAAAAGGTTCTAGTAGTATGAACAACAGCATTATTTTACAACTGAAGAATGAAATCAGAGGGACTCACATGACATAGTAAAGCTAACAAAAGTCTGCAGGGGGGCAAGAAATAGCTTGCATTCCCCGAGTCATCTCAAGACACAGCCCTGAGCACAGGACCATCTCTTCTTACCCAAGACAGTGTCATCTAGTCTAATAAAATAAAACTTAGGATAAATTATAAATAATGAAACATGGCTACAACTGCCAGTAAGGATTTGCAAAAGGAGTATTACATCTGGAAGAAAGCAGATCTATCAAATATGGAACCAAAAAGGTTGCTGTAACATAGGCAGGACTGAAGGGTTTTATTGTGTTTAATAAAGATAACTGGAATTGGAAGCCAAACCTGAAGGCTGTGTAGCTGCTACATGCTTACATTGCTTTCTCTTTCTTTCCTTCATTTCTGAAGGATCTTACGCCTTTAAAAGATCTTTCCTATCTTGATACAAACAGCAAATATCTTCAATGACTTACACTACAGCCACCTGGTTTCTAACTTACAAAGATGCTTTTGAAGCCTTCAGTCACAGGGTAACGTGGAGACTTCCTCTCCCACCCCCACTCCCTAAGCCACCCTAACAGGCACTAACACGCTGTAGGAGCACTGAAACCAGTACAAAAGAGAAGGAGGCTGCTCTGCTATCATCCACAGCAAGTTACTAGTGCAGGAGGGAGGAGTCCCAGCACAGATGAAATCAGTGATGTTGCTTGGAAGCTGGGACTGAGCCAGCACCCCAAGTGTGTGGTTGTACCCTGGCTTTCACAGGTCTCTCTCTCTGGGGGCAGAGCTGCAGTGCACAGCTCTCAATGAGCACAGCTGAAGCAGCCAACGCACCGCAACGACGGCACTGAAACTAGACAGCTCCAGGAAGAACTGAGACTTGCAGGAACACAGACCAGACTGGTTTCTGACTTATTTCAGAAGGGTGAAGATGCACAAATGTGTATGGCTAAGTTGCAACATTTCTGCACTAATAATGACACCATCAGTGCAGGGAGCAAACAGGGGCAAGCTCTGCTATCATTTCTCATCTCTGTTCCTCTTTCAAAAGGCATTCACAAATTCTCATTATAAGTGATGTTTTACCTTTGCTAATGGGGACATCTTGTTAGTTCCAAGGCAGCTGGAGGAATCTGTAATTTTAGATTCATTTTATCACACTAGAAAAACAAGTTAATGAACCAATTTAATCACAGACAGAAGCAACAGTTGGCAAAGTCCGTTCAGCTCAGGTAATTTTTTCTTGCATGGGAAATATTTCTACTTAATAGAGGACTTTCCTATGAGAAGCTTTCACAGACACTCCTCCTCACCCCAAATACATGAGACTCAACTTTTTCATAGGAACTCAAGATCATTTCTCTGTAGAAGAGAGCTGAAAATGGGTTTTGAGACTGCTGAAAGAGCCACCTGTTTTTAGATGCACCCAGCAGTACCTCTGCCACCCTGCAGACAGCAGTACACCATCTACAAGCTAAGCTGTTTCCTTGAGGTGCTCTTAAATCTGCACTGAGCTTTGGTAGCTGCCAGTTGATGAGAAGTGGCAAAACAAACTAAATATCCCTTTTCAGAGCTCATTCAAGGGAGTGTATCTAAGTCTGGGTCAGTAATCCAACTGTGTTTTCTTAAGATTAAATGCTCTTTCAAGTCTTAAATGCAACATCATTATTTAAATGTAGTTTCAGATGACTTGTACCTTGCATCTAAAGAGGAGTAGTAAAGCTCTTTATCTGCCACATTCTGGTGTCAGTAATCTTAGTCATATGAGAGCACAGAAATGCACAAGCCAGGAAAGCAAAGTTGTGCATATATGGAGAGGAAAAAAAGCCAATTGTGTTACATATGGAGTTCTTTTTCTCTCATCCTGAAACAATAATCAATGGATTTACCACTTCATATCAGCTTCATGCTTTGTTTTACTGAAGCATTAAGCAATGTGCTGCTGAAAGGAAGTGCTTATTTCAAACACTGTTTAAAGGAAGTTAAGGATAGATAAAACACAAAGTGAACTGCTACATCTCTGCCTCCAGTTGCACCTTCACCCACAGTGACAGTGCTCACAAGGCAGAGACACACCTAAACAAGAGCAGCTGGGAGCTAGCAGTGACTACATTTCATTGTCTTATCACAGGGACTTGTCCTGAACACTGTTACAAGTTGTTAAAGGCAAAGAACATCAGCAAAGCTGATGCTCAGGCTCATTGCCATTGCATAACAATTGTAAGCTGCCAGTCCTGTAGCATAACCTCCTCTGCAGTAGGTCTCCAGATCATCCATCTTGGAGGACTGTATGGCAGTGTTTCTTCCTTAAAAGATTACTTGTTTGCAAAGACAAACACTGGCTCAGATGAGCTTGGTGAACAGTGTAACAGGTAAGGCAGACACATAAAAGCTTGTTCTCATTGTTCATCATAGACTCTATTCCACTCCTTCCTCCTCAGGGGGAAGACTCCTCACACTCTTCCCCTGCTACAGTGTGAGGTCTCTCCCACGGGAGACAGTCCTCCATGAACTTCTCCAACATGGGTCCTTCCCACAGGATACAGTTCTTCACAAACTACTCCATGTGGGTCCCTCCCATGAGGTGCAGACCTTCAGGAACAGACTGCTCAGTGTGAGTCCCCCATGGGGTCACAAGTCCTGACAGCAAACCTCCTCTGGTGTGAGTCCCTCTGTCCACAGCTCCTGACAGGAACTGCTTCAGCAAGGGCTTCCTGTGGGATCAGGTGGATACCTGCTCCAGTGTGGGTTCCTTTCCCAAGCTGCAGGTGGATCTCTGCTCCACTGTGGCCTCCATGTCTGCAGGGGCAGGGCCTCACCATGGGTTGCAGCATGGGCTGCAGGGGTAGTCTCTGCTCCAGGGCTGGAGCACCTCCCTCTCTTCTCCTTTGGTGCAGACTTTGGTGTCTGCAGTCACTTCTTTCACGTATTCTCACTCCCCTCTCCATCTACAACTGCTGCTGTTGCACAGTTTCCCTCCTTTTCTCAAATCTCTTCTCCCAGAGGTGCTTCCACTGCCGCTGATGGGCTCAGCCTTGGCCAGCAGTGAGTCTGTCTTGGAGCTGACTGGCATAGGCTCTGTCAGACATGACAGGGGAAGCTTCTAGCAGCTTCTCACAGAAGCCACCCCTGTAGCCCCCCCACTACCAAAACCTTGCCACACAAACCCACAACAGTAGGTGAGGTTGCCGTGCAACCAGCATGATGAGGAGCACAGGCTCTGGAAATTAATCCCACTCAGCAACACTCAGTACTGTTTCATTGCCTGTATCTCACATACAAAGGGAGCAATGAATAATACAGTTGTCAACCACAAAAGTAAGTGTGAAGGGAGGAGGATCTGACACACAGAATAACACAAAAGGGCTATCTGACAGTTTACAAGACCTAAGGGTAGAAGGCATTGAGAGATATCTACAAACAGATACATTTTATCTTGACAGATGAAGAAACACTGCTCATCTGAGATTCCACAGGTTGAAAGCTTTCACTTCAATAATCTGCCTTACTGCCTCAGCTGTGAGTGAGGCAGAGTACCTAACAGCAGAACATGGTCCAATGCTGGAGTGCTGCTCCTCATTTTGCCTGATGGTATCCTCAAGTCTGATAATCTGAGTCTGGGCTGTTAATTTTCATTGCCCTTCAGCATGGCTGATTTTAGCCCATAGCCTGAGTTTAGGTACCTATGTTAAAAGTTATGCTGGGCCTCTCAGTTCAAGAAGGACAGGGAGCTGCTGGAGAGAGTTCAGCACAGTGTCACAAAGATGATGAAGGAAGTGGAGCATCTCCCTTATGATGAAAGGCTGAGGGAGTTGGGGCTCTTCAGCTCGAAGGAGACTGAGGGGTGACCTCATTAATGTTTACAAATACATCAAGGGTGGGTGTCAGGAGGATGGAGTCAGGCTGTTCTCAATGATGGCCAATGATAGAACAAGGGGCAACAGGTGCAAGCTGGAACAGAAGAGGTTCCAAAGAAATACAAGGAAGAATTTCTTTACTAGGATGGTGAGAGAGCACTGGAATAGTGTCCAGATGGGTTGTGGAGTCTCCTTCTCTGGAGACATTCAAAACACACCTGGACGAGTTCCTGTGTGACCTACTCTAGGTGGTCCTGCTCTAGCAGGGGGGTTGGACTGGATGATCTTTCGAGGTCCCTTCCAACTCTTAAAATTCTGTGATTCTGTGATCTGTTTTCCATATGACACACATTCCTGGTTAGTTTCTGTTTTGCAAACCATGGCGTGATTTACTATTACGCCCTTACAAAATACTTTTAGCAACACTCAAAGTCAGAATCTGGACTTACTACAAACACCCTCAAGTCAAACAACCTTCTCCAATTCCATAACTGTGAACACGTCAAACAGTGAGACTGTTACAACAAAAGTATATAGTCGCTGGGTTTTTTCCATTTCTGTTTAGGAATGTTAAGGAAAAAAAGACTGACTTCTCATGCAGTGATGTGATCCACAAAATCAAGGTGTGATTCCCCAAAGCAGGTTTTGACATTTAAGGTCTCATACTGCATTTTAAGATGTGGTTGCTTTTAAAACAATGCATGTGTGCCTTCCAAGCACAATTCATGTAACCTATTTCTCCACTGACACTAGGAGAGGTCAAGGTGACTAACTCTGATATTGGCACCTAAAGTTCATATGGAGCACATTTCTCCCCACTTCATCACTACTTGGCTGTTCAGCATTCTGATCTGCCAAGCTCTCAGAACCACAGCTGGAGCAGTTTGAAAAGAAAAATTAGGTTCCATCTGTCACAAACTGGGCACACCATATTCACATGCTCTTGTGGCAACTACCTTTTCGTACCCTCAGCTTCCATACATGAAGTGTAAGTTATCATTTCCCAACCTCACACAGATAGTCGGAAGAAACAAATTGTTTTTAGTGAGCAAAATATCACCCCCACATTCTTTATTTTTATAAATCACAACCATTCTGGTTGAATGTTCAGATACATTTCCCTCAAAAGTACTCAGAGGAAGCACTATGCAGAAGGATTCTTAGCAAGAGGAAGGGCTTCACTCAAACAATTCAGCAAAATTCTATGATATGAAAAGTACTCAACTTGAAAGAAAATGCCTCAAGTCTTTCAGTGTTTGAGAGGCATTTGTACAATGCCCTTAATAACACACTTGAATTTTTGGTCAGCCCTGAACTGGACAGGCAGTTGGACTAAAATGATCACTGTAGGTCCCTTCCATTGAAACATCCTCTTGTATTCTAAATTATTTTGGCAAAGATCCTGTGTCATAATGAAAAGTAAATTGCCTCCAGTAGATTCACAGAATTGTAGATGAAGTCAGAGTTCTGTGCTTTAAGACAGTGCTGCTCTGGAAGATATTTATTACTTGATAATGACATCGCTGGCACAGACACATTTACACCCATAATCCTACTCCCTTCCTACTGTAGACAGCGTGTAACATAGAAAAAGAAGACCTGGGGAACACAAGGATAACATCAAGTAGTTTGTTGGTTTGGTTTGGTTGGGTTTTCCCCCCCCACACCTCACCTCCAGGAAGCTGAAGCTATTTTTTTTTTTCATCTCTAGCATTTCAGGAAGTTTCCACAGAATAAACAATTACATACAACCTATTGTTCACTTACCCTGCTGTCTCTGTACACATCAAAAACAACTGAAAAGGAGAAGAAAATTACATGTTAATCTTAGAAGACATATAGTGTTACAGAAGATGTCTAAATCTGAATAGATACTTCTGTAGACAGCACAATCTGCAAAGTCAGTATGTCCAAAGAACTGTAAAGCTAGAATTAGATACACTTCCAAGAGGGAGCTGAAACCTTTCAAGCACTACTGTTAATGTACCAAGAGATCATTTGATGGGTGTTTTCCATTTAATGTTGGTTTCATCTGTTGATTTTTCTCCTCACTGAAGAACACTTGATAAATCCAGCCCAGAAAGCAGCTTTTCTTCAACATAACTGCTGTTTTGTTTACAGCAGAACAGAGAAATTTCAAGGAAAGATCAAGATTCTGCTGTGTACATTGCACAAATATTTAATAAGAGAAAGTTCCTGCTTGATGGAGATTAGGCTTCAGCAGGGAACAAGACAAACAGGTTGTAGGAACAAAGAGAGTGCGCTGAGGAGGAGGTGGCAGTGAAATGGCTACGTTCAATGTAACCTCAGCAGACAGAGCACACCCACTCATTATCAACAACTCTTTCAAACAGGCCCTTTGCTAGGTGATTGAGCAAAGCTGTCTTGTGCAGCTCCATTGTTGTCTCTCCCTTGACTTAATTAAGCGTGAATCTCTGCACACCATCTTTCTAATAGCTTCTGCTCTGTTTAGTTAAACAAATCTTTGTCTTTCTATTCAGCTCAGGAAATCGACAGACAGGCACTGAGGCATGACTACATGCAGAAGTTGTACCAGTTTAGAAGAAAGACAGACAGACAGACAGAAAGACAGACAGAAAGACAGACAGAAAGACAGACAGAAAGACAGACAGAAAGACAAGACAGAAAGACAAGACAGAAAGACAGACAGAAAGACTAAAGCTACTCAGCCTTGTAACATTTCTACCATTTCATGTGAAGCTGGCTGGGTTAAGGGCAAACCACAACTCAATAGTGCCAAAGCCAGTTACGTCACTGGCTTTGACCATCTAGCCCGAAAATCCACACAGCTTTTTGCACAAGCCCAGTTACGTCAATTTAAAATGTCACTCTGTCACTAAGTGCTATACTTTCTCAAGATGACAAGCCCTCAGTGGCTAAGCCAGTCATCAACACCAAGAGGAGTACAGTAATCCTAGATTTCTTTTCCAGCTGAACTTATTCTTTGATTTATATTCCTGTTAAGACTGACTGCACACTGGTGACTAGTTTGGGACACTCACAAATGCTAATCAGAGGAAAAAGAAGGACCTGTTCCTTCTTCTTAGGGCTCACCTCAGAACAGCAGTGCTGTGTGCCAGCAAAACTGTAAGTAAACTTTACCAGCAACAGCTCAAAATGGAAGTTAAGCCATGGCTCAGCTCTACAGTAAGTATTGGTACCTCCAGAACACTGTTCTTACTGTGCTCTTATGAAAGGTATTGAGAGGGTTTTAACATTATTTAGAAGTATTATTTATAAAGCATTCATCCATCTGTTATCCTACTGCTCTGACTCTGTAATGCTTCAGCTGCTCTGACTCAACTCTTCCATCTGGAGATGGTACCAGACCAACTGGAGAAAGCAGAGCAAGTAGCATCGAAATGCCCAATGAAACAACAAATCACAGAAAAAAGCTGTAATACCTTTCCTTTTAAAAGCAAATAAACAAGCAAAGTCAGATTTTTATTGTTAACAACACATATGCTAAGAGACAGTGGATCAAGGGATATGATGGGGGATGAAACGAAAGGGGATAAAAAAACCCACTCAAAATATTTTCTGCATAGCACTTCTCTGCAGATGGGCAAGTCACCACCATTTAGTGCCTAAGAACAAAAGGTGAACAAACCTTCAGATCAGAAGGTCACCTTGAAACCTGCTTTCCCCAGAAGGTAACTCAGATGGCATAGTTCTACATCCTTTACATAAGATGACACTTCAGACCTTTCAGTTCACCAGCCAGGAGTTTCACAGCCTAAATCTAGACATGGATTTCAAAAAATGGTGCCCTGAATTCTTCCCTATCAGGTCATTACACACCAGTTAAAATGATGTTGGAACACAGAAGAAAATTAAAAGACAGTAATCAGCACATCAGATCTATGATTGATCTTACTTCAAAATATTAGGGCTATGGACCAATTAAATTAGTATAATCATTTCCAGACTGCTAGTCTTCTCCAAGCAGTGGTTCTTGAGAACTTCTCTGGACTGAAATAAAGGAACTCTGCAGAGTCAATTTATTAAGAATTGTAATACGTCAGAGACTGGCATCTTTTTCAGAAAGTCAGACAGGACAGATCTATTTGACTGCTCTGGTGGCTCAGTAAAATCATTAACCACATTCAAAACTCACTTAAAGGTTGAGTTTACAAGACTTTCTAGAAGAAAATGTAACTGATAGATAATTCTTATGTTTATGTATTTTACTAAACTGAAGGTTTGGTTCACACTAGACACAACTTAGACTTCTTTACTGTATTTTTTTACCCCTACTGATCACCCATCACAATGCAACACTATCGAATTCAGGAAACTATTTCCAATAAAATTTGCAAAGGATTGCATTTTTAAAGAAGACAATTTGCTTGGGTTGCTTAGCTGTATCAAACACATGGCCTTTAGTTAAAAGTTTCAGCAGCTAAACTGCTGTGCAGCAATGTTCCAGGATAAATCATTATAACTTCTTGAAAAGAATCCTTTCTTTAAGGAATACATCAATAATTTAGCAGCAAACATCTGACAAAATCTTTATAAACAAGTATTCTTCTTACTACTGAATGCCTTTTGTTAAGCATTTCCTACCTGTGAAAGCAGCACTCTATGAAGAGAGATGCATACACAGAGACTTAAGATATCAGGGATGCCATTATTTATTGAGAAGTACCCATTTTACCACTGATCAGCAGTAAAGTAGAATTTAGCTCACTGCAACTCGATGCACTGTGAAGGAAACAAGCCTGGCTCAACAAGAGCAACGGGGAAGGAAGATAGGCCTCATTTCTGCAGTGTTTGCCCTGCAAGTCCTTTCCATTTCAAAACAGTACCCAGGCGAAAGAACTTCAAAGAGGCTGAACCTTCAATATTTGTTTTTAAGTCTTTGTAGCTTACGTGTGCAGTATTAAAAACCTTCCTCCCCCCTGCTCCCCTTGCTAACTGAAGCCTTAAGATACTTACAGTCTTCATCCAAGAATTTATACTCTATGTGTTTCTTGAAAAACTCCTGTATTGATCTACAGATCTCCTCGTGTTGCTTGGAGATATGATCGTAGTATTGAGTGTAGTCCCTCTGTGATATACCTGTCAATAATTGGAGTTGATTATAAAGAGCTTTAGGCATTCAAATAACCCAACCAGACAGAATGCACTTATCAGAGATACGCATGTTATAATCTGTATTTCCGAAGTCAAGGTTCTCCCAAGTTTCAGCCACTACCAATGACTCACTGCTTAGCCTCATTTACTTACACTTAAAGCATTTCCATTAGGAATCCCTGAACTGAACTGTTCTGCCCTACATTTTGTGAATCTCACTTTACATGTATAAACTTTGCTATTTTAAAGTGAATTTCATGAAGAACCTTTACCTGCATTTAAGTTTCCGGTTCCTGTCTTTTCCTTTCCATTTTTATTCCCTCCCCAGTTACTCTGGCTAAAATCCTTTTCTGTTCTCCACATCAGACATTGTGACCAGAATTTGGTACCACGAAATTAAAGGGGTGGAGGCTAAGACTGCACATTAGCAAAGACGATAGATCCTAGTGTACCGTAGAGATTCACACGTAATCCATTTTTAAAGCATGGAGTAACACATACATGTTTGATAAGGCACTACAGGTGAAACCTTAAATCCTAAAATCAAGGAGATGGCATGCCATCTAGTATATTCTTTCTTCCATTTGACCCCCTAAAGGTCTGTTTTGCTTATGTGACATAGATAAACTACCCCAGGGGTGAGGGAGCACTGGAAGGGGCTTCCCGGGTGGGTTGTGGAGTCTCCTTCTCTGGTGACATTTAAACCTACCTGGACGAATTCCTGTGTGACCTACTCTAGGTGGTCCTGCTCTGGCAAGGGGGTTGAACTAGATGATCTCTAAAAGTCCCTTCCAGCCCTTGAGATTCTGTGATTCTGTGACATCATAAGCTCTTAATTTCAAACATTTGTTTATCTACAAGACAACAGTTTAACATCAACAGGATTATACACTTGCATGCATCTGATGTGACAGAAGTTCTCATACAAGATACATCAACGCAAGCCACTGCAATACTCTGCTGGACAACTGTCAAATCCAGACCTTCCCCATCAATGCAGAATGAGTAGTTGCCCGAGAGAGATGTATCCACGATGGCAGTTTGGTTTGTATATGGTTAAAATAGCCAAGAGGTTAACTTCTACTCTAAAACGAAGCTGACTACTAGCAAAGATGTGCACTTCGATGGAACTTAATACCACTGAAAAGCTTAAGTCAGATCTAAAAACAAAAGCCAAGAGATGGTGGCATCTCAGGGGATGCAGCTGTATAGATGTATAACTGGAAATGCACTCAGTACACTGTGCAAGTAGCACTCCTTAGTTTGACTGACACATTTATTAATTTCAAGAGCATGGGAACATACTGTGAAAAATCTTGGAACTATCTTCAGAAATGCAGCTGGAGTGCTAGCTACAAAAAAAAAGCCAAACTGGTAGATCTACTAGGGTTTAAAAACTTGTAGAGAAACACATAGAGCACAGCATACAAATGCTTTGAGGTATTTGAAAGTAAATATCCTTAGGTATTCTATAATAACTCTATATTCCGATGTTTTTAAGGTTATGACATTGATGAATCCCTTTGGCAGCTCTGGTGTTCCAGCAGTGTGTAACAGGACAGGATTCAGCTCTTCCCCCTTCAAAAAGCCATGTCAGTAGTCATTAAGCTTAATGGACAATCTGCTATTAGCAAGATAACCTATCACAGTGAACTGCAATAAGCCCCACAACCGGCATGAATGGAGAGAGAACAGGAAGATGAGTGTGAAAGCACCAAAGGAACAGACAAATTAGCACATCCCAAACCAATTCCAAAGCAGCTCCACCAGATCCGTCCAGGACATCCAGACCAGGAAACAATCAGGGAGTACATTCTTAATGATTCACAGAAGTGAGACAGGATAGAGTGACAAATTGCTGACAGCCCCTAACAGGTACAAAAAAGCACATCCAAAACAAGTACACAGTGGCCCTGCCAAGAAGCCAGGAGAAAACAATGAAGACTGGACAACTAATATCCTTTCCCTTCTGTATCATCACAGACTGTTTGTATATATGCATGTTGGTGCTTATAAATATGTAGGTGCAAGACATAAAATGAAGAATCCTAGTTCTTTTACAATCAGAAGAGTCGATACATGCAGAGGAGTATAATTCAGCTAAATTCACTGTAGAGCTGCCTAAAATACATGCTCTAGCACAATCTGCCTATCCTCCAGCTGTCATATGTCTCCCAAGGCACACACCAGCTGTGGATACCTCAGTCATTCAGTGTCACTTCTTACCTTTAAGATTTTGAACCAGAGTAATAAATCAACAGGTTTTCTGACTAAACTGTACTGAATATACCATAAACTCACGACATCTCATGCAACTGTGGACATGTTCTGACCTCTCCAACTTTCTCCATATAATATCCACACGTGGTGATGTTTTATCAGCATAATACCCAAGTGTCTCTGTATTCCTGCTGCAAGCTGGAGGTGACGCAATTCACTCCCAAGTATAACAGAATCACTTACAAAAGAGCCTTTGGGTGAAGTTTCTGAATTAGCAATTAAAATGAAGAATATTCCCACAGTAATATTGAGCAACCGTGTCATCAGGCTTTCAGTGTGACATGTCACACTTTACATTACAGAACAAAGAAAACATTAATTCCAGAAATGAGATGTCATAAGGAAGAGCAGTCTTCAGAATTAGCTGTGACTCAAGGAATCACAGAAACTCTTCAGAACATCACCTGATAGCTTTAGCTTCAAGAAAATCCTTACCTATAAGCTTGTTTTCCTTGACAAAGCATCTGAATTCTGCACCAGGGATCAGTTCACACCATTTGCGAAGAACAAGCTACAGAGGAAAAAACACAAAACGACAAAGTTTTGTGATAAGATGACCTCTGAAGTTATTCCTGATAGATGGCAAAACAATCCTAACCTGCAGTTCACATCATCTTAGCAGTTACTTCAAAGCAATTACTATTATTTCATAGAATCACAGAATGCTTTCACTAGGATGGCCCCTTTAAAGTCCATCGAGTCCAAACTAGGTTTAAGTAGAAAAGTTCAGGCCAGACATAAGAAGAAACTTTTTCACCATAAGGGCTGGTGAACATTGGAACAGCTGGGCAGAGGTTGCACAGCCTCCATCAGCTGAGGTTTTCAGATCAGATTTGATGAAATGCCAAGCAACCTGATGCAATTTCATTGCCTTACTCAGCTTTGTGCATGAGAATGGCCTAGAGACCTCCTGAGAGCCCTTCTCGCCTTCATTATCTTATGCTCTTCCACTTTGTGCAGCATTTGTAATTGTGAAATTATTTATGAAACAACCTCAAAGTTACATTAATGATAGAGCATGGAAAACAAAAACCCTGCTGTACAACACAACAAAATCTGTCATGGAATTGGCAGAAAGTTGCTCCCTAGTCAAAAGAGCTGATGAGCAGAATTAAATTTAACCAAATCAAGCCCTATTCTGGTTTACACCCAAGCACAATTCTGTGATGCTTTTGAAAGCACAAACTAGATAAAATAAGGACATGGCATAGAAATAGTAACCAAACTATTATAGTCAATAGGACAGACTGCCTGGTAATTAAAGCATCTCTCTGGCACACATTCTCAAGCTTCTGCGTTTCCTAAGCTGAAGTATTCAGATTGGTCCATTCTTTTGAATGCCTCAATTACTGCTACTGGATACTGAAAACTCCCAACACCTACCAACTGCAGTAGAAAAATCTCAGTAATCAACAATGACAATCCTAGCTACGGTGTAAATATGAAACTCTTTGTTCCAACTTCTAGATGTCCTGTATCTTTAAAGCCAATTAGATAGTGCTTCAAAAAACCCACACAAACTCACACACCAAAATCAGAGTTCATTCAGTTTTCCGAAGTCCTTTAAGCCCACAGGATGATGACAAATGCTGTATTTACATAAAAGTTATTAGAGAAATAACTAGAGGCTGAGATAAAAGCAATAGCACCACATGAACAGTTTCAATCACTGTTAATATCTACATTCCTAGCTTAACATCTTAATCTGGTAATGAGGATATGAAACAAGACGTGACAGATCACTTCGATTTAGTATATCCCCAGCCACTACAGCTAACTTCTTGCTTAGTAACCTCAGCTGTGACACGCACAAGCAGCATACTATCAAGAACATACAACTGGCAGACGTGACAGAAAACTGCAAGGAAGCTGCAAAAGTCTGAACTTTAGCTCATCTCATTTGTAATTAAATTATATCCTTATGATGCTTAATCAGACATCCCCCACACTGCCCAAGCAACACAATGAAAACAAACTAAACAAATTTTATGGGCAGATACCCAAGCCCAAGTGGCACCCTGCCCATGAGTGATTCATTTAAACTGCTTAGAAATCATGCAAAGAGTCCTACCTCATAGTTCAAGGAAGGATCAGGGGAATCATCAGTACAGTGAATAAATCTGGAGAAATAAAGTACAGGCATTAAAATCTGCTTTTACAGATAAGATTTTAGCCATAAAGAAATACCCCACGCTGTGAATAACAAAAACTGCTGTTAAATTATCTCCAAGACATACAAGCCAAGTATATTCAATACCTGAATAACAAATCCCCTTTTGACAGTTATCGGGGGGGGGGGGGTGGAAATCACCTCTTTCCACCTCATGTAATTTGGAAGTACTTAAATTTGTACAAAGATGTGGCTAAAATATGTTTATTCATTGTGAAGTTGTCTTCTGTTTCAATCAACAGCACTGCTCCTTTCCTCTTAAATGTTATGTTGCCATTAACTGGACCAGATAAACCTGAGCAATCTAATCTAGTTTCTCTTCAGCATGTTTTCCCTTCCTACTTTTAACGTTTAACTTCCTAAGCCAAACAGAGACACATCATTGTGCCTTACAGCAGCTCATTTCTATGAATACTGGATGCAAAACAGCATCACTCAGCCCCTTCTGACTCCACAGCTTGGTGCTTTTCTAAAGTAAGACCCTTAAGAAATACTCTTACAAATCTCCTGAGCAGGAATGAACAAAACTACTTCCATAACTGCAAGCAGATGTAAAGGTTCTGTCCCTTGAGAGTAGTTGACACTGTTATATTTCAGGAACTATCAGGAAGGGAGGCAGGGATACCCAAGCCAACTTCTGAGTACCTTTTTGTCACTTTACAGTAAGCCTTGTAATAAATCCTTTGACTTTCAAAGGGAATTAGCAGGAGAACACGCATTTTCTTTCCAAGTGCACTCCCTGACCTTATTGGCAACAAACTACTTGATGCACAGAACTGTGTAAAGGGTCACTGCTGAGCAACAGTCTTACATGGCAACATTTATACTATGTCCCTTTGGCACTGAACTTAGTTAAGCAATCCAAAACTAAGTCAAAGCATTGCTTTGCTAGGACAGGGCTGTCCAGCCATCCGTTTGAAGCAAAGAGCTATGCTAAGAGTTCATTCAGTGTGCTGTCAGCAGAAAGAAATTTCACACATTTTAGTTTAGACTTTAATATCCATTAGACACAGAAAGAAAGGGTGACAGCAGGAATGCTTTCCAAAAGTACCGTAACCAGGCCATATATATCTGTAGGCCCATGTAAACAGATAACATCCTTCAACTACAGTTTATATTCCCCACAATTTAAGATCTGTCAAAGCTACAGAAACAAACTCATGAGAGCTTGCAGTTTTCCTGGACTCAAAATTCCTCCCTTACTAGCACATATGCCTACCATGCTCAAGAAAAGATACACACTCTCTTCTCCCCCAAAAAAAACCCCGATAATAAATTAAACATAAAAAGGCAGCTGAGGTCCAGTACACGGAGTTTTCCACTACCTGCACCCTAGGACCTGCGTTACCTCTCACAGACCTCCACATCCTTTTGGAAGGATAGATCTTGGGAAACAAAGTAGTTGCAATTTTACATTTTCTTAATCATTTTTTGGTACCATTAATTGTTCAGACCCAGCTGAATTCTTCTATGACATGCTGTCTTTTGATCATATGAGGCAGAAGACTAAATGGGGTTTCAGTACCCTACATCCTACTCAGGTTTAGAGGTACTTGAAAGAACAATCAGAAAGACTTCAGGAATCCAAAATTAAAAGATACCTGGTCTCTCCTTATTGAAGCCTTTGAAAATTGTCATTTTGATACTCCTCAGGGTGCAAGAATTAAACTATATTCGTAATAGGTCTTGTACTGTGGTCAATGGCTTGTTCACAGAGTTAACTGTTAAGGATCCAAGTCTCTTTATATGTACCAGCTGCACATTAATCTCCAAATGCAGATAGTTGACAACAGGACACACTATATGAAAACATTACACAGTTCAGTCCTCAACACTGAGAAAAGCAATTTGAGGTTTGTGAGACTTCCACCCCCTATCCTGCTATGAGAGCCGTGAACTTACTTGCAAATCACCAAGATTATTCTGTGGATAATCAACTATTATGACTATTATTTCATATTCTCTGACGTGGAACTGTACTCCTCCAAATAGGTTACCCTAAAGTCTAAACCAACAGCTACTATTCTTGCAAAAATGTGACCGGAGTGCCAAGTCACATCTTTATGAGCCAACACTGCCTCCTAGGCTCTGTTAGGAGAACACCAGCTGCTACTCTTCCAAATCTCAAAAAACCCTCAACTTTTATCATTTCTTTATAATTTGTAATGAAATATTTGGAAGCACTGAGTCTGGTTCAAAAATGTATAGTCTGTGTAGCTTAAAATCAAAAAGGCTGAAAGTTCTGCTAGGTTTTAAACAACGTGCTTAGGAGCCTGATGGGCTAAACCCCACCTTCTCAACTGTTCTCAGAAACAGGCACTTAAATTTTAACCATGACCTCTTATGAACATCTGGATTTTTAAAACTGCATCTCCTTCATGTTCCTTTGTATCTTGCACATTACTACATTTGGAAACTTCTCCTTGGCCCAGCGGGACTTGTTTCACCAGCTCCATTAACCCAGTAGACATTTCACACCTAGTAAATGTGGCACAGACAGTCCCTTCACTGTTTCCTGGGCTTAGGCAAAGCTGAGTGGCAACTTTTAGACTCTTTACTTGAACTGTCTAGCCAGCTTCTCTTTTCAGGAACGAACTTCTGGAAGAATGAGGTTGATAGCACCAGCTGGTTCAATAAAATACTGAGAATTGATTTATAACCTTAAGTGCACATCAGGAAAGCAGCCCTTCTTGCACATGACTCATACTGTCCCTTTACACTCAGTCCAAGGGCAATCTCTACAAAAGATGTTCTCTGCATTAGGTTGCTTTTCAACAACCTTGTACTTAAAGGACTTACATTTCTCCTCTACAGTTGTAACTGGAAAAATCAGAACACTTGAGCATTCAAAACCCCAACAGTAGTGGCTGCAGATTTAACAATCCAGTATTGCCCTGTAGAACAGGAATGAACTCCACAGTTTGACAAAATTCCCAAGGTTTATTAGCAAGCATGACGTAACAACAATAATTGCAAGGGCATTATCATATCATTAGAACTACAGTTAATGTTTACAGTGGTCTCAGGTGGGCAATCGTGTCTTAACATAATGTAGTTCACACAACAAGCTCTAACAACAATAAGGAAGAAAACTGTGTTCTAACCCAATACACTCACCAGGCCTTTGAAAGAATTTTTTGTTCTAAAGATGAGTTCTAATCACTTCACAGAAATCCCCATTAGAATTAGAGGTGGTTTTTTTTTTAATCACCTATCCACAACATTAGGCTTTTGAAAGCCTACATTAAAACCTGAAAAGTGAAGGATCACACTACCCACAAGTTTTTTTTCCTAAGCTCAGCTAAGTAAAATGCAATGCTTACTTTGAAGCAGAAACAACCACATTAATGAGTGCATTGCTCTGAAGTTTTTGTTAAATTTATACAAAATTGACAAGGAGGAAAGTTAGTTCATTATTTTGAACTTTTCAACCAAACAAAGTGTCAACATCATGAGAGAATTCAAACATTTAAAGCACACAAAGCTTATCTGGGTATTCTCAGTATGTTTGCATTATGGCCATATTCTGTAAAGATTTGAAGTACTGCATAACTGAAGCTTTCTTGGAATTTGAAACAGTTGAAACAATTACATCAAGGGCAGTTCCATGACCTGAACAACCTATAGATCAATATCAGATAAGGAGATGGAAAATGAGAGAGGAAGAGGCAAAGAAAGTGGTTGGCCCCAAGTCCTACACCAGCAGGAAAGAAACAGATCTTCAGATTGCCATTGCAAAGTCTTTTCCATATTATGACCCATCAATCACAGCACCTTAAGAGTTGGAAGGGACTTCGAAAGACCATCCAGTCCAACTCCCCTGCCAGAGCAAGACCATCTAGAGTAGGACACACAGGAGCTTGTCCAGCTAGGTTTTAAATGTCCTCAAAGAAAGAGCCTCCACAACCCACATGGGCAGCCTGTTCCAGTGCTCCCTCACCCTCACAGTGAAGAAGTTTTTCCTCATGTTTCTTTGGAATCTCTTATGTTCCAGCTTGTACTCATTGCCCCATGTCCTGTCATTGGCCATCACTGAGCACAGCCTGGCTCCATCCTCCTGACACCCACCCTTGATGTATTTGTAAACATTAATGAGGTCACCCCTCAGTCTCCTCCTCTCCAAGAAGAGCCCCAGCTCCTTCAGCCATCACAAGGGAGATGCTCCACTCCCTCCATCATCTTTGTGGCCCTGCACTGAACTCTCTCCAGCAGCTCCCTGTCCTTCTTGAACTGAGGGGCCCAGAACTGGACACAATATTCCAGATGGAATCTCACAAGGGCACAGTAGAGGGAGAGGAGAACCTCTCTCTACCTACTGCCCACACCCCTTCTAATCCATTAGCTTTCTTGGCCACGAGGGCACATTGCTGGCTCATGCTCATCCTGCTGCCCACCAAGAACCCCAGGTCCCTTTCCCCTGCACTATTCTCTAAGAGTTCATTCACCAACCTTTCCCAGATGCAAGACTCTACAGTTGCCCTTGTTGAATTTCATTAGATTCCTCCCTGCCCAACTCTCCAGCCTGTCCAGGTCTGGTTGAATGGCAGCACAGCCTTCTGGTGTGTCAGCCACTCCCCTCAGTTTAGTATTGTCAGTAAACTTGCTGACAGTGCCCTCTGTTCCCTCATCAAGGTCATCAAGTGGATTTTTAAGTTAAAAGAATTGAACAGAAAACAAAACAAGAAGGGTATCCAACTTTTCAGCTGCCATTTAAGCAGGGCAAAAACCTTTTAGACCACACTGAGTACTAACAAAAGAAGCAGAAGCACGGCGCTCTCTCTCAGTAGAGCTTCCAAGGGATTTGCATATATCATGTATCCTGTTTTCATTTGTTCAGCACTTCAGGTTCTTATACCAGCAACATTTTTAATTTCTGCTTACTAAGGACTAGGGAACTGGCAGCTAATCAACAGTATAATTAAGGAAGATGACTGTTCTGATTCAGCAATAATAATTTCACTGGCTGGGTGGAACATTTTGTACAAATAACTTAGTAATTTAGAACTACCATGCACAGGCTGGACAATAACATGTGCTTTCATGAAATACAACCTATTCATTAAAAAATGAGATACAAAGAGATCAAGGTGATTTTACACATTACACACGTTCCCCTAGTCCTAAATACAGCTTCCATTCAAATTCATGGAAACCACAAGACTCCACTGCCTGTATTTACCTTACCAAAAACAACAAAGGCTGCTCTGACAAAAAACAACCCACATCCCCAATTTATACTGACATTAGATTAGACTTTACAGGAAGAGAAATGCATACAACATTTCTCCATCAAAACTTAACCTTTAGGTGATGATCCCTCAACCATTTCGTAAGGTTTGCTTTGCCACCCTCTAGCTGAGCTGTGCTATCTGGTGGTGAGTGCGGTCTTATCACACTGGAAAAGGAGTCTAAATGGATGGGACTACTGCAATTTGAGGTGTTGGCTCTCTGCTCGAGGTTATTCTCCCACAGCAGGATCAGCAGAAGAGCGTGTTGCCTGCTACAGGCTGCTCAGGCACTGTCGTTCTTAGTCTGATGGGAACTTAAGGTGAAAGTACTGATGGCTCAAGTTAACACTCATGCTGTGAAATCTCACAGGATGGGAGTCAGAATGTATTCACTACGTCAGTGCTGTCTGCAGAGGGCCAGGTGAACAGCTGAGGCACTAACTTTACCTGATACGAGAGAAAACCTGACAGAAAATGCACTGATTTCAGTCTCTGCAAAGGTGGTCAAACTACACCCAGATATCACACAAATGGCATCAACTAAGAGCACAAACACACACACAGAGTTAGAGCATCTTTAAATCAAGTGGCACCCGCTAAACGATTGTGTCCTGAACTCATTAGAAAGTGGCTAACCAAACGGGAATTCTCCAAGAGCTCAGGGTACTTTTCTGCTGAAGCTCTTTCATAGAATCATAGAATGGTAGGGTTGCAAGAGACCTTTAGAGACCACCCAGTCCAATCCACCTGCAGAAACAGGTTCACCTAGATCAGGTCGCATAGGAACATGTCCAGGTGAGTCTTGAAGACCTCCAAGGAAAGAGCATCCACAACCCCTCTGGGCAGCCTTTATACATGAAGATAGTAGAATAATGTGCAAAATCTACATTAATACTCTCAAAGGGATGACAGAAAGTGTATGGTTCTATTTGGACCCACCAGACTCAGTCCTGAAAGCTTTTACAACAAAGGACACATTAAATTTTAGCGCTCAGCCCTCTGAGAAAATCCTCAAGACATCTGGCCAAGTCACCTAGCCTCTCATTACAGGAAATCATGAACAAAAAGCTGTTTGGTAGGGCAGCAAAGCCTTCTGACAAGCACTATTCACTCATTTCTGAAATGTTAATGATAGATTTCTCATCTGTTTCCTCT
The DNA here is from genome assembly GCA_013401255.1 of Urocolius indicus. NCBI lineage: Eukaryota > Metazoa > Chordata > Aves > Coliiformes > Coliidae > Urocolius > Urocolius indicus. Next base: position 49,889 of record WBNH01010121.1, read on the forward strand.
CAATACTCACAACTGCTTCCCTAGTCCAATACACTTTTCTAAGTGTTTTCTCACTCCAACATCTCCCCTCCTTCTCAGTCTCTCATAACGTTGTAGGTTAGACATAGTGTAAAAACCTAGCTTCAGAACCGGACTGACAGCGTTTGCTAGCACTCCATAAATGCAGAGATAAGGATGAGGATGTTGCTCTCTGTCCTTTTTTTTAAGGTACCACCAAATCTGGGGAAAAAGAGTGTTAACAGAGTTGCAGGAATTAAAAAGCATGCAGTTGTACAGCATTAATGCAACCAGTTTCACATTTAGACAAGACAACACTTATCAGGTCATCAGCTACTTAACACAGGGCTATTATGCTCGGTAACCCTCTTCAATGCACCTAGAACAAGGGCCTCACATTTGATTGAATATTGTAGTGATATAAATAAGCATTGACTAATTATTGAAAACAACATGCCAGAAATCAATGCACAGATTGACCTTTTTCTCCGAAGTTCTGCTTTTCTGATAGTGACAAGAACATTACATTTGAATGATTTTATTTTCTTTCAGAAAAAGGCACTCGTTTTTGAATTGAGTGACAGGCATCAGCTGCATCTACTGCAGGAGGAAACTGTTCTATGCAATTAAGTACTCTCTTCATGACAGCAGATGAAACAAACCCCAAGAACATTGAATTTGTAATGTTATCTGTAACTATTATCTGTAGTGACAGTTCCTGGAATGCATTTTGTTCAAGAGCTACAAGACCTTGGCGTGAGAAGGAGCTGTAGAAATACATTAGCAGAAATCTCAGGATTCTTTCAGGCAGTCACACAACCTTCAACGGGTTCAAATTTTGAAGAGGACATGGTAGAGTCATATTGTATTAGCATAAGAAGTGGAAACAATAAGGTAGGTAGCAACAAGTAAACACTAAGAGGGGTGTGAAGGCAAAAAATCTTAACATTAAAATGTCACTTGCTCTGAAAAGCAACTCAATATAAATGATCTTAGTGCACAGTGTCATTTTGCAAGTACTACTTGAATACAATGGCTTCCTGCTTTGTATTTCACTCATTTGCACATCAAAATAAGAGAATTAATGTAAAAATAAAATGGAGGCTGCTCTGCTCTTATTAACTGAAGCTAGTAAAAGAATTCTGATTTACTAGGAAAGACTCATTTATGGTAAGTAATCACGATGACAATTTGCTTCACAATTGTCTGCACTAAATTGGACCTGGCCTTTTATTTTTGCATGCTGGAGAGACATAAAGAAGACTGGAGGTCCTCCGCCCCAATGTTCCCCTTCCAAGAACAACCAACTTATTATTGCACTTCCAACACATTATTGTACCCAAAAAACTTCTAAACATGAACATTTGAACATTTTTTCTATCAGACACTGTACAGTAAAGAGTAAGACCTTTCAAAAGAAATGAAAAGCTACCCTCAAGGGTTGGGGTTGGATTTTTTGACTGAGTATAAATAAGATTGTCTGCTCGAAATCAACTTACGGCTGAGTGAGGTCACGGGTAATGAAGTCTGAACTCTTGAAGAGGAGGAAGATGTCACTGAGAGCTTTACATTTCAGAGAGCTGTTCATTGCTATCCAGTAGGCATCCTAAACAAACAAACAAAGAAAAGCAGATTAAGCAAAACTGCACCTTTACAAGCAGGAAGGAATGCAAGGAACAGATCTAGCTAAATATTACACAACATTGGAAATACACCCAGAATTGTTGTTTCTTTGGAGGAAAACTTCATCAGCTGTTAGCAGAGACACAACAGTTCCTGCAATTCTCTGTTGAAAGCAGAGCAGTTTCATTAAATAAATAATTACCAAAAAACAACTGAGTTTTTGTCTTACTGCTTTCAGGCACTTCCTTGGAATGTTTGATTGAACCCAAGTTTCCCTTGAGAATACGATACAGAAATATTTGGGTGCGACCATCCTTAAGGTATAGTTAGAATACCTAAAAATAACAGGAGGGGAAGTTTCCAGTGTTTTTAAAACATGTGGGGTTTTTAATCTTTATCCCAGGCAAAGTTTTTCACTATTATACTCAATGAGAAGAGCCTGACCATCATGTTGTTATCTGTGACAAGAACACAGAGGTTTTGTGTAAGAAAGACAGCGCTGTCTTGCATCAGCCTCATCCAACAGCACAGCATCTAGCTCTAATCCACCAGAAAAATTTACTGTGGCACTCTTCATTGATAGCTTGTCTATCACTCCTTCCTTCATCATAACCACAAGTTCCCAATGCATTAAGAGAAAACAACCTAAAAACAATGCTTATGATAACATCTGTTACCAATTTTGAGAGTGAGTATTCTTACCCTTGGAGCACTCCAGTTAAGTTTAGGAAAAACACTACCACCCAAGGAACTTATTGCTTCTTGAACTTTAGCATTGAACTCAGGAAATTCTGGTGCCTGAACAAAAAAAAAAAACAACAACGACAACAATAATGTCAATTTCAATACATTTCTTTTTGAAGTCTAGCCATCTTCTAAATGCCACTAAAAATACATATCGTAGAAGGAACAAACACATCCAAAATCAGGAACCAAGAACCTTAAAAAAATAATGCAGAAATAAATCACTTAAGCATTTACTCTGACATTCTTTCAAACAGAGAAAACTGAGAATATGTTTCCAGTTCTTATTACTAGTAAGACTCTATGACTTCAGGAGAAAACCTAGAACTTTATAACGCTCATCATGGAAGCTGCAACAGCTGGCAAAGCTGCCAAGTCAAAAGCAGACCTTAAATACATACCAATGGTGGATTACTGCATACAAATAAGATCCAAGAAGATTTAATAACAAATGGACAGCCTTTCAAAAATGGTTTGATTAGAACTGACCATCTCTTAAAAGATCAAAAATACAAGTATAGTAGCATTCTGTCAAAGTATTAAAAGGTAGAAAGAGACTAGTTTTGGTTTTAATAGTTTTCTAGTTGTATTTAGGAGTACAGTAACAGAGCAAAGGTTAATAAATCCATTCATGGGCAATTTAAGTTAGATTTCCTCATTTATCATAGAATAGTAGGGGTTGGAAGGGACCTTTAAAGATCATCTAGTCCAACCCCTCTGCAGAAGCAAGTCAATCTAGTTCAGGTCACATAGGAACATGTCTGAAAAGTGTACTCCCTAGCACCATCACAACTGCCTTAAACAGGGAGGAGGTTACTTATAGGGTGACTTATTTAAGCTTTAGTTTTACAATGTGTTGTAAACAGCAAGTAATACTTTAACTCATCTCTCTTAAATTAGGTCCTGAAGTAGCTACTTAACAAAACGTTGCATCAAAAGAGAGGATGTACCGCAAAGGTACAGGTCAGACTAGAAAACCTTGTCAAGAACATTGTCAATGTTGTAAACATAAGATGAGAGGGGGGAAAAAACCTTCTCAGGATGGTACAAATGCCACTTTGGGGTTTTTTTTTCCCCCTGTTGTACCACATTCAAACAGATTGCTGACCTTGAAAATAATATGAATGGATTTCAGGTATATATGAAAGATTTTTCACATACCAGGATTTACGGCAAAAAGTATCTAAGAACATCATTTCTGCCTGAGCATTTTTAAACTCAACTCAAAGCTGACTTCTAGGCTAATGCAAACTGATGCCTCTAAAACAACAAAACCCAGACACACAAGTGATAAAAAAAAAAGTTCATACATTTTGGCATCTCCTTTCTGCAGCCCTCCCCCTAACACAAACACTTTCAAAAACCCTCTCACATTTTAGTGCAGTGACCCAGTCTGAACTTCAAAAGTTCTGAATCCTTCCTTAGGACATTATGTATTCTCCAAGGGAAACCACACGTGGAAAACTGAAAAAGCACTTGTCTTATTTTACTTTCTTTTTAGAGCTTCAGTCAATTCTAGGAATTGTTCTTGCAAGAACTCTCCATCCATTGTATTCTGACCCCATCTCCTCTTGTTTTGACAGGAGTCAGGAGTCAGAGTATAAATGTAATATCAGCACATACTGAAGCCTCCCTAGGGAAATGTTACCTTCCTATCATTTGATTGATACAAGTGGAAAAAATGTACAAAGAAATGTGGTTCCAAGGCTGCGTGAACAACATAGATTCTGGCCTTTCCTACACTCTGAATGCCTGACTTTGACACCATCAGTATTAGTGCATGTCTTTCTAAACACAGAATTTTCTATAAATCCATATTCTGATTCTTCTTCAGAATATTAAAGGGGAAAGGGAAACAAGTTTTACCAGATGACTTGAGGAGCTCATCAAATCAGGACAATCACAACCACAGCTCACCTTACTGCTCCCTCAGCCAAGAAATCAAGAGAGAATTATAACCTGACAAGATATGAGTGCCACAGGCTGACAGCAAACGCAAAACACCAGTCTCTGGCCTGTCTCACTATTCTTTAACACATTACGTTTCCCAGTGTCTCCCTCTTCAGCTTCTTGTACATCACTACTTGATCCATTCTCATCTCTTGCTCCAGGTGCAGCTCTCCCCCTCTCCTGCGTTCTACATGGATCGTTTCTACAGGGAACACTTAAAAAGCACACAAGACTGTCTCCATTCACTCACTGGCCTCAGAGCAGTCCTCACTTTTCAGATGCAGAAGGCATTTTTGTCATGGATGGAGTCTTCAGAGCAATCACCTACCAAATTCACAAAATGGTGAAGAGCATATTGTGAAATTCTATTTTTAAGAGTTTCTTTCTTTGAGGAAATGTAGGTGTATTTTTGTAGGAACCATCCACACGCCCAATCCACGTTCATTATAAACCATTTTTAGGTTTAACAAAAGACAAAGGCAGGTCTGTCTCTGAACAAGAGCCACCATGGAGGCCAAAAGACGTCTCTCCTTTCTTTATTCCTGCTTTTACTTCTGAGCATGATGTCATATGGTATGGAACACTCCTTAAGACAATTTGGGTCAGCTGTTCTGGCTCTGTCCCAGCTCTGTCCCCTCTCCTTCTCTTGCCTCCCCCTAGCCTAGTCACCGGGAAGGCTCGTGGGGCTGACTGAAAAAAAAAGAGACAGCCTCAATGCCATGCAAGCACTGTTCAGACACAGCTGGAAGTTAACTCCACTCCAGCCAGCCCCAGCAAAATATGAGCAGTAAAGCTTGCAATCTGTACACTGCACACAGCATTTATCCAGCTAAACTGAAATCCCTAGGCCTATATCCTTCTGATGGATATCATACCTCTTGATTATGTATTTCCTTTATTGTGTTGTACGTTACAATGAAACCTGACACAAAAGTCTGGTATTACCTTTTAGCAACATTAACATAGGCTTTGCAAAAGGTAAGATGGAAGCCAAAAGCATTTACTTGATCAATGCTTAGATATTTGAACTGCAGCTATTAGTGCGGGTAAATTTGGCAGGTATTAAGTTTTACAATACAGGCTACACATTCTGTGCTAGCAAAAACAGCTCAAAGCCAGGCTGTGGTTTGTATTGGACCTCATTCAACGCGAGCAACTCAACACCATGCTGAACACTAGGGATCTAATAGGACAGAAGTAGCAATGGAAGACAAGTGACGCAAGTCCATTAACTCTGGCAATGATGGACCACCTGCAAGTTTAGAAAAAGATGTAAATAAAAAGATCAAAGAAGTCTGGTTCATATCCATCACAAGCCTTATCCAGGCACAGTGCAAGGAGAGCATAAAGATAGGGGGAAAAAAAAAAAGATAGAAACAAATGTACTTAGGAGGAAATAATGGCACAGGTGTAAGAGCTGTGAAAATCGAGCTGCAGGGGCTTCATTTCTTCTGCATCCAGTCTGATTAAGTCATTGGGAGATATTCAAAGTGGTGAAAATGAAAGACAGCTATATTTAGAGCCATACTTCAGTTAATTTCCTATAGTCTAACAAGTGTGTGATTGTTGGTGATGAAGAAAAGAGTTTTATTTTTAGTTAAATAAAATTAAGCCAGCAAAACTTTCTTAAAGCTACTGACAGCTACTCTGCCATCTGTCTAGAATGGTTTTGGAAAATGTTAAATATAGTGACAGATATCTCTAGCTGGCCACAAGTTTGTATCACAGGCTTGCAGGAAGGATACTGCTGACAAACCCCCCACATTAGGCTTTTACAGGATCTTACCTTAAGTGTTGTAGTATTCTCATCATCTGACCACTGGGAAAAAAGAAGAACAAATCAAAGGTTACTGGTCTCCTGAGATAATTTACAACAACATGAGAATTCGTATGGTTTCCTCCAACATGTAAATCAAAGCACTACCCTGGAGCTCCTGTAGCACAACATCACCATGCTCCAATTATCAGAGCTGTAAGTTAAGACAGGGAAAATATTGTATGTTCACTGGAAGCATTGTTCTTAATACAAGACAGCTACATATTTTAATTGTGATTTAGATCACAAATGTGGACATTTCAGAATTCAAGGTCCTCACTGTCTAGAGGCAGCATTAAGTTCAATTCTAACATCCTTCATCATTCCCTACTCATTATTACAAATGCAATTATCAAGAAATACAAAAATCAATTAAAGACTTCTGTGAAAAAGCACAGAAATATTTCCAGCCTTCCCTGACATCACAGTATAAATAACAATGTTTTTAAGGTTTTTTTTTTAAGGTAACTGCCACATGATTATTTTGTGATGTACTCTCCTCATCTCTAAATTATGCAGAAAAGGTTACACATTCATATTTTTCTCAAGAGACTTGACATTAAGATGCATCTTGTACTGACCTGTATTTCTTCTGCATCGTCACTCCCCTCCTGAGCATGACTTGGTGGATCTTCTCTGAAACAGAAAAACAGCAAGGGAAAAACAAAAAAATCAAGCACTGGAGTTTGATTTGCTGTGGAAGTGTAATGTGTGTAGTCATCTACCAGCTGTCGATCTTACATGTTTTCATAAGAAGATTAAGCCTCAAAACCCCTGGCAGAGCCAGCCAGTACAGGAAACTGAAGACTGAACACCTGGCGTTAGACTTGGGCCTTACCCAAAACACTTTTGACTCTTTCCAACGAGGAGATCAGTTTCTGCTCTGAAAATGCCACAAATGAAGCTTTTCGACACCCTATTAATCATTCTTTTACAACTTTACTATACTCTGAAATAAGCATAAAATAAATAAACCTTTTTTTAACTAAACAAGTTTGGTCAACACTACGTTTTACCTCCCTACTCCTTTTCCAAGCGAACACTTCTAGAACTTGAGTTTCAGAAGTTGACCTGTGAATTTCTGGTTCTGAAAAGAAAATGTCCTCAGGCTCCACACACAGAAAGGAAAGATCCTGTGGAAAGTGGATATGTAGTCACTAGCATCTGGAAAGTTCCTTTTTCTACAGAGGTGAGATGTGCTGCTGTACCAACTCTATCAAAGCAGTTGACAGGAAATATTCCCTTGTTTTAGGTAACTTTTGTTAGCCAAGTTTAAGCAACTTAAAGGAGATGACCAAGCTCTTGAAAAAGACTTATTCACAGCAAACCAGTGCAGCAAACAAGGTAAGTTCAAATGTACTTCCTTGCCTAAATTCAACTCCCCCCCAAGCCAGACTCTGCAGACCCTTAACATGCTTCCATTGGGATTAAACTATGCATTCAGTCTGAGATCTAGAGGTCTGATACAGGTTCACTGAAGAGTAAAAGCAATCAATCTTGGCCTTAACTGCAAGAGGTTTACATTCACTTCTAGCTCAGAAAGTTCAACTCAGTGAAAAACTGGTTTCTAACAGGTATTTTAAATCGGCAACATCTTAAAAATCAGGATTTAAGTCAATTACACAGTTGTCTATTATTCCATTGATGACAGCAGAAGTTGTTTGTATAACACAGTTGTAAAGTTAAATGCTCAGTTTTAGCTCGTCTGAAGACTTATCAAAAATAAATGGCTGCTGCTAAATATGTCACACAATTCTGCAGAAGCAGGTGAGAAGATTACTTCTTACCCAAAATGGTTTAAAAAACAACTCTAATGTTCTGGATGCCTTTTATTTAAAAACAAAACCAAAACAACAAAAAGACTTTTGATCTTTTGAAGGTGTTAAAACAGATTCAATTTTATATAACTTGATTCCTAAGAAATTAAACTAATTGAACATAGCTCCCTTACTCTCACAGCCCAATCGGTTGCTCTGTGAGTGACAAACTGGCCATTAGGAAACGATGGAGCGTGGGCTGATTTCTGAGTCTGATCATTAACAAGATGTATGCATCCAATAACCACTTTACAAGGAAGCTATACAGTGAGATTCTAAATAGAGAAGAGAAAATAAGGCCTGGGTTTTTACCAATTGTTTCTCATCTCTTTCTACCTCACTCTCATTCAAAATCTTGGCATAAATACACATACAGCATACTCAGCCCTGCCATGTGCATGGATTCTATCTGTGCAATTGAAGACTTTATAGAGAGCTTATCTTATTGAGAATGAAATTTGGGTAAAGTCACTTCATCCCTGGACAAGGCTGCAGGCATGTGAATGGCATGAAATCAGTCAAGCCTCTGAACTGGAGTGAAATGTATCAAAACAACCAAACAAAAACCACCAGGCTGTGAACCCAAGAGGCTGGTAGACTCCAAAAGGAAAGGCAAAGAACCAAACGAAAGAACTGCCTTTACTTGGTCTAAAATGAAAGAATTGACCCTGCTCTGGCAGGAAGCTGGACTAGATGATCTTTTGAGGTCCTTCCAATCCTTAACATTCTGTGATTCCTGGTCTAGAACCAAGTGTATTAAATTGATTTTCGGATCTACAAGTCAAGTTTTACTAACAGTAACAGTCAGCCCATGCTCATGTAGTTGGAGGTTTACTGCAGCCAGACTGATCAAATGTTAAAAACTCACTATGCAAAACACACTAAGTGTATACAAAATTGTACTGTGAATATAAAATAGCATTAATGCTTTGAGGGTGTAAAAAAAACAACCATTCTTTACCTTCCAGAAACCACAAGTGTTCCATCATCCAGCAAATATTCTTTCACATTCTCTGGTAGAGGAAGTATAACACTGGAAGAAACACCAAAATTTCTTTAATATTTTATTATAAATATTATCTGTTAAAATAATAAGAGCTAAATAAAATTTCCTTTTAATAGAACATACCCCAATAACAGTGCTTCTTTTTCTAACAACAATGAAAAAAAGAAGTTCTTTTTCTACCCTCTCATCCTTTCCACAAAAAGCAATGCTCATTTTTCCCTCCAAGGAAGTACAGGGGTAAGAGGTAAAAGACTTTAGATGAAACGTACAAAAGATGCCCCACTTCTTCAAAGCTCTAAGAAATTCAAAGAAAGAGTGTGCCAGTGAGAATGAGAAAACATGTTGCTTAAAACTAAAGGCTTCCCTTCTGAGATCGAAACAACAATTTGCCTATATTATCCACATGTTCCAAAGATGCAGGACTGACACTAAACTTACAAAAAAAACCCCATGCACGTGCACTAAAAACAGTGAAAGTTTTAATGCATGTCCATTGATAGGCAACGAAACTGGTGAAAGGTCTGAAGCACAAGTCTGATTGATGAGGAGTGGCTGAGGGAACTGGGAGTCTTCAGTCTGGAGGAGGCTGAGGGGAGACATGATCACTCTCTGCAACTACCTAAATGGAGGTTGTGGTGAGGTGAGGGCTGGTCTCTTCTTCCAAGTAACAAGTGACAGGACAAGAGGAAACAACCTCAAGTTGCACCAAGAGGAGGATTAGATTGGAGATCAGGGAGAACTTGTTGCCTGAGAGGGTTGTTAAACACAGTCCCAGGCTGTCCAGGGAGGTTGTGGAGTCCCCGTTCCTGGAGATATTTATTTAAAAGATGCACAGATGAGGTGCTGAGGGACATGGTTTAGTGGTGGGCTTGGCAGTGAGTGGGTGGACTCAACGATCTCAAAGGTCTTTTCCAACCAAACCAATTTTATGATTCTATGAATGTTTATTAAAAGCCTGATGTCAACAAGTTTTGATCCAACAAGACAACAAGCCTGAGCAGCTCAATGAAGCCTTCACTACCTCCATCTGAACTCTGCCCCACACAGGTCCCATATGTATCAGGTGAAGGGAGGTTCTCCTCCTCCTCTACTCTGCCCTGGTAACACCACATCTGGAGTCCTGTGTCCAGATCTGGGCTTCCCAGTTCAAGAGAGACAGGGAACTGCTGGAGAGAGTCCAGTGGAGGGCCACCAAGATGATCAGGGGACTGGAACATCTGTCTTATGAGGAAAGGCTGCAAGACCAGGGATTGTTTAGCCTAGAAAAGAGAAGGCTAAAGGGGGACCTCATTAACATTTATAAATACCTAAAGGGTGGATGACAGGAGGATGGGGTGACACTTTTCTGTAGTGTGCAGTGACAAGACTGAGTGTAACGAACATAAAGTGGAACATAAAAAAGCTTCATTTAAGCACATGAAAAACTTATTTGCTGTGCAGGTGATGGAGCACTAGCACAGGCCGCCCAGGAAGAGTGCGGAGTCACCTTCTCTGGAGGTTCCCAAACTCACCTGGCTGCATTCCTGGCTGACCTGACCGAGGTGACCCTGCTTTAGCAGAGACTGGGGTTGGATGATCTCTAGAGATCCCTTCCAACCCCCCACCGTTCTGTGACTCTGTGATGCTGCTACATCCCTGCCCCAACACAGCCGCGTTTGCTACCCAGCCCAGCCCCACACACCTCTTCCGCTCTCCTCTCCCCCACCTTCATCCCCACACGCCCCTCCTCGCCAGGCCAGGCCAGGCCTGACCCCAGCCCAGCCCCAACACCCGCCGAGGCCGAGGCCGAGGCGCTGTCAGCGCCGCGCTCCTCACTCCCCTCACCTGCGGATGGTGACGGCCCTGAAGAGCGGGTACCACACGGAGAACTGGCAGTGCACCACCTGCTCCTTCTTCATCCTCCTCCCTCAACCCGACCCCTCCGCCTCCGCCTCCGCCTGGCCCCGGCACGCTGCTCCCGGAAGCTCCCGTTACCCCGGAACCTCCGCCTCCGCTTCCCGGCGCGTCCCGGGCCGCCATCGCGGGGGCACAGGGCGCCACCCGGGCCGCCACCGCGGGGGCACACGGCGCCACCCG
>WBNH01010121.1:61065-95479 GCA_013401255.1 Urocolius indicus
CCCGGGCCGCCATCGCGGGCGCACAGGGCGCCACCCGGGCCGCCATCGCGGGGGCACACGGCGCCCCCCGGCCCAGCCTCGCCCCGCCTCAGCCGCCGCCTCCTCAGCGCTGCCGCTGCCCGCAGCCGCCGTGCTGCTCCCTCGGCCTCGTACGTGTGTCGTGGGTTCCAGGAGGTTACGTTAAAAGTAGGGGTGGCCCTTAGGGAAAGCGGCGCGCCGTGTTTTGTTTCCCCCGCTTAGCGGGCTTTGCTGTGTCACTTGGCGTGTGCCCGTGTGAGCTGTGCTGTCTGCAGCGTTCTGACGCAGCTCTGCAGCGACAGAGCTTTTCTTTCCTCGAGCGCTGCGCTCGGGGTTGTATCCCACACGGCAAGGAACGTTTTCAAGTGCTGGAGCATGTCCAGAGACGGGCAGCAAAGCTGGGGAAGGGTCTGGAGCACAAGTGTGATGAGGAACGGCTGAGGGAGCTGGGGGGGGGGGGTTTAGTCTGGAGAACAGGATCATTCTCTGCAACTACCCAAATCGGTCTCTTCTTCTAAGTAACAAGTGACAGGACAAGAAGAAACAACCTCAAAATACACCAAGGGGAGGATTAGACTGGAAATTAGGAAGGCTTTTTCCAGTGAGAGGGTTGTTAGACACTGTCCCAGGCTGCCCAGGGAGGTGATGGAGCCCCCCTCCCTGGAAATATTGCAAAGCCACGTAGCTGAGGTGCTGAGGGGCATGGGTTAGTGATGGGCTCAGCAGTGTGAGGTGAGTGGTTGGACTCGATGATCTTAAAGGTCTTTTCCAACCGAAATGATTCTGTGATTCCCATTGAATCGGGCTGCCTTTCGTTTTGTTTAGTTTTGGGGAGAGTGAAGTTATAACTGGATACTATGTTCTTCATAAGCCCCACGGTTCTGTCGTCATCGCTGTGCCCGTGTGTCCCACATGTGGAGGGCTGAGGCATTTCCATCAAAGGCTCTCACTCACATCTGCTGTTTAACACTGTCTGTTGAAGCCCTCTCACATCAGATGCCTAAAAGGTTGATGATGATATGAAGATGCTGCTGACCCTCTTTTCCTTATGCGAGATAGTCTTTGTTGTCTACTCTGCAGAGTAAGAACAGGTTATTTTTCCACGTTTTCTTTGGTGCTGAGCACCATCTGCACTGCTGAACACCATGACAAAATCATAATGTTTTCCTGCACTTTTCCCCCTCTCTCTTTCTCCCATCAACTTCTGCTAATTGATCGATTTTGCCGCTAAAATCATATTGCTGAACTGCGTGTGCACCGACTGATGGTCACTTAGGAGCTTTTAGTGATGTTTGTCTCCAGCACATGTCTCTCACCACGGTCTTGGTTAAATTGTGCACAAAATGCTGCCAGTGTCTCTTCTGCACATTCTTTATAAGAAAGCCTGGATTTTGTTTTATCTTGACCTTGCCTTAGGATGCCATTGCTGAGCTTCAATTCAATCTGGTTACTCTCAGCTGGGACATATAACTGAATCAGAGAAGATCTTTTGAGAAGTGATTTATAAAAGCTAATCCACCTATCCTATGGATAGGTTAATGGAAAGCCTCCATAGCTTGGCTACTCAAAACTGAGTCACGGGTCTGCTTAAGGTTTTCATTCCTGTGAAGGGTAATTCAGAAACTGTAGCTGTTGGATGTTGCCTTGAAGCTACTCAATAAAAGAATGAGCAACGGCAATAAAGTTACCTTTTATAGCTGTTATGCTTTTTCAGGTCTGAGTTTGACACCTGCATGAAATATATGGAGCAAGTAGCATGATTTGCCAGCAGTAGCTGGTATATACTAGCCACCAAAAAAAATCTACCAGAGGAGGCTGGAAGCACGCCAAATGGTTGAGGTGGTTTTTTTTTTTTTACATAATTTATGGTTCAGTTGTTGATGATTTGTACTGATAAATGAGGACACTTGGACACATTCTTAAGATTGCACTGATAACTGTTTAAAAATTGATATCCACAGAGTTCACGTTGTTGTAAATTGGGAGCCCAGGCTGCTGCATCAGCTGCGTTGTGTTTTTAACTGAAAATGATGCAGTGATGATGTTAGAAGATAAAAGAGCCTTCCTTGCTGCAAGGCAAAGTCTGTTCTGAAGCCTAACACAAGGCTTTAGAAACCTACCTTTATACTGTTAATTTTCAGTTGCAGCTGATTGAGTTTATGAACAGACACCCTTGACAGTGTGAGGAATGTGAACTACCAGAATTGCAGCCATCACTTAAGCACATAATATTTCAGCTTTCAAAAAAGAAATTCTTACTTCTATAGAACCAACTGAATTTGGGGGAAAAAAAATGCTTTTTTCTGGTGGAACTTTTTCCAGTGTCACTCATACGTGGGGTTACTGCACCCACTTGTGGAGGAGAGCAACATTACCTAAGCAGAGATGGATGAGTCTTCCTGCCTTGTGTTCACTTATATTAGATGTTAGTGATCCTTCAAACCACTGAAGCTGCAACATCTTTTTGTTGTTACCTTTAAGTTACAAGCCACCATTAAATCCGTCCATGGCAGGAGAGAGCAGGCTGTGTTGGAAACAACTTCTGCCCTGAGATGAGGTTCTGGTATGTTTTTGTAACTAATACAGGTAAGCACTGGTAGTGTGGTACAAACAATTACTGTAGCTGCTTGTGGGGTTCAGGGTACCACTGTGGAAATCTGCATTTGAGAAGATACACTGATATTTGCAAGCTGCTGTAGGAGGATCAGTAGGATCGATGGAACAGGATCTTCTGGGTGGGGAAACTAGAAGAGGAAGACTTCTTGAGCTCTATCAAAAAGCCAAAAGGCTTAACAAGGGTATGGTTCACTGGCTGCTCTCTTGATCTGTTTGTATTGTCCATCTGAAAGGCTGTAATTCTTTCCAAACATAGGAGGTGAATGTGTTGTAGCTAGGTACGTGAGGTTTGTGTGTTTTTAAGGCTGTGTACCTTGTGCATCACACAGAGCCTCCTTTGTTTCCTCTGGATGACCAGGGACCTCTTGGAACAGCTGGGCTGGGCTGCTTTCACATAAGTTTGGTGAAAATTTCATCACTTATTTGAGAGTCACAGCCAGAGCTGGACAATAGCCATGTTCTCTTGCTCTTAAATCCTAAGGGAGCAGAGTTTGAGACATTGCTGCTCAAGAACAACTGGGTAACAATTACTAATGTGGCATAGAAGTTGGAAAATGAGGTTCTAGAACAGTTTTTCATCCAAATAGTAGTAAGGTAGATGAGAAACCTACATAGTTTTAAGATGGAGCTTCATTGCTGTATGAAAGGATTCTAGAACGTATTTTTGAAAGAACAGAATTGGGTTTAATAGGTCAGGCTTCCTTTCCAGGACTTATGTTACAGAAAACCAAATTGAATGTTTGACCACTATGGCCTAATGCATCCAACAAAACTGTCTTAAGGCTTCAGAAAGAGCCTGTCCTGCCTAAGGACTGAGGAAATGGGTTTGTGTACGTTAGTTTTAACCCTCCTAATAACCAGAAATATTTGGTACTACCTATTCCTTTTAACTACTTTGTGGAATTAAATGCAAATCTAATATGTGAGGAAGTTCGTTGTGTCTGCAGGCTCTCCAGTGTTTCACAAACAGGCCGTGGGTGTTCTCACAGAATGATTAAAATGAAGTTAGGAATGAAAGTGCTAAAATTGGGTGTGACGGGGAAGATGATCACTCACTTCTGGTACCGTTCGTTGCTGGAGCCCTCACAGGTCCTCGTTGAACCTCAGCAGATGCCAGTGGGAAGATTCCCATTGGCTTTATGGAAAGTTTACAACCATCAGCATTAAAGATGACAGAGATCTTTAAGACTGACTCATCTGTCCTGCTGGGTTGCTTCTTTGCACCGTCCTTTTGCTTATGACTCACACTGATTTTCAGGACTTCAGTATTACAACTGAATAGCAGAGATGAGCTTCCTTGGAATAAGAGTTTCTGTGCTGAAGGTGCCCTGTAGCTCCACAGTGAGACCAGGGACTAACGGTGACCCTCTAAGGCACCGTGCTTTTCTGCTGCCTGATGAGTCTTTCACATAGAACCAGATACAGAGTGTTAGTGGACAATCTTCTTTTCCTAGGGAGCATTAGGATACAGCAGAGGCAATGAGCTGCAGGTGCAGAGCTTTGCTCTGGGCTATATATTCAGCTGCCTTTTTCACAGTGTTAGCCACATCATTCCCAGTAAGACAACCTGACATGCTCTGCTCATGCCAACTCCACGTGCCACCCAGACTTGCGACACACGGCTGACTTTTTGACCTTGTTTTTTAGAGTAGGGATAGAGTCTTTCAGGTGTTAATTTGTGGTGTAAGACAAATAGGTTCTGGTCTGATTCTTTCTCAGTAGCAGATGTTTTTTAGTGCTGAACTCCTTTTGGTGTAAGGTATTTTTCTCCTTTCACAGTGGAGTGCCAAGTCTTGTTGTGCTAACAGTGCGCTGCCAGCACACTTCATGAAACAGAATGAAACAGTTTAACTGAAATGGATCTGTTTTTTCCTTGTATATCTTTTGAATAGTTAAGTTTTGAATAGTTAAGGAGGATGTCTTCAGCCAGCACAGCTGCTCAGCAGCTGATAGGGCTGTTACAACCATGTCAGGGATTTGACCTGAACTTCCACTTCTCTGAATCATTTGACTCTGAACCCATTAAGTGAAGCTGAAAATGTGACTTGCACTTGCCATCACATGTCCCTAACTTTCTTCAGCATGTTTTGTTCATTTAGAATGCAGAAATGAACCTTTTAAACTTTACTCTGAAAGCAAATATTGACTTTGTTTCATAGTAAATCTGGACTTTGCACAGGAGGGGAAAAGCCTGACATTCCTGAAAATGGCAGCTGAGAAATCCACAGATGTTCCAAAAACTGCTAGACAGTTTGTCCTTAAGGAACAGGTATGACATGCTTGCTTGGGTTTGACATGTTTTGTTGCTAAATAACCATAATCTTGAGACTCATCAGAACGTTTGTGAATGCAGAGGAAGAAATGCTACAGGGTGCTGTATGAGTTTGTAAAACCTATTCAATGGGCAAAATGCTTCTTTAAAAAGCTGGTGTTTCTCTGTCAAAATAATCATACAAGTTACTAATGTGGAGGGAGATGTCTACAGTGTTGGATTCTTTTAAGATGGATTATTGGATTATTTTTTTTTTCAGATTTTGTTTCTTATATTGTCCAGGTTGGTTTCCACATTCAGAAATAACACTGGTATCTCTGAGAGACTGGACAAATCACTGGATCATGAAACTCAGCTTTGTTTTCCATTCCTTTAAGATGATGAGCCGCTAAAAGTTGCCTTCTCATTTGGGATTGTACCTTCTTTGATGCTTTCTGTAAGGGTTTCACTTAGATAATTGCTGTTCTAAAGGCTTTAGTAAGCAGGTAGTAAGAGAGGTTTTTCTCCTCCAAGACATTGTGAATCAGAAATTATCAGGTCCTGAGAAGGGAAGTTGGAGGTACTTCTTGGTGCTTATTAGGAACACTTTCACCCTAATTTGAGTCAACCTGCATTCGTTTCTGTTCTCTTTTAAGTGAATTGTTAAAAGTTAAGCTTTGGTGTTCAAGGCACGTTTGGCAACAGTGTCAGACTGTTGTTATAACACAAATGTAGGTTCTTTTATTCACCTTTCCTTCCTTGGAATGCAGAGTCTTGTCATTTCTTCAGGTTTCAAGGTACAGAATTTTTTGAGGAAAGGAGAGACTGAAATTTATCAGATATATTTCCTTGGGTGATTTTTTTTTTTTAATACTAATCTTTTTCAAGCGTAAAAGTTCTCATTTTTGTAAGCTTTTGGAGTTTTCTAGTAAGACCTGTTCTCTTCACGGGTTTTGCAGGTAATGTTTTCATTTTGTCCTAATTTCTGTTTTTCACAATGCCTCGTAGCTCTCCTCCTTTGTAATATTTCATATTCCACTCTTTAGTGTCACTGAAAGTTTGTAATTACATCTTAAATCTTTTAAGCTATTTAGGTGTTTTCAGTCAGTTTGTGAGATTTAATAGAGGAGAGTGTTTGTCATACCTCTGCCAGTGGCCCTGAAATTTCAGATGGTTCTGTAAGTCTTCAGTAACTGCGCGGTCTGATGTTGGAATATCAACGGCTCATTTCCTTCTCCTTATTTCTGGAAACCCACAGTCAGGCTGTTGTCAGCAACAGCAGATGTTATTTGCCCATCAAAGTAATGGATAAAGCAATAAAAAATAACTCATTCTAAAGCTGATAAGTGCAACACATCATGCAAGCAGTCCTTAGGCCCTAAACAGGGGATTTAGCAAAGCAGAAGTTATGCTCTGGGTTAGGTTCCACAGCTCTTCGTTGTGGGGGATGTGCAACGAGGGAGATGACAAAAAATCTTTTTTATTCTAGGGAAACCTGGCAACTTCCAGTAATCTCACCCTGTAGGCCGTTAGCAGCAAGGGTTTCAGTTACCTTTGGAAGATTGTGGAACCACTCCCATTGTAATTCACTGCATGTCCTGTTGTACTTATTAATTATTGCTTCAGGACAGTAGAGGCCAAGAGCTATATTCAAGAATACCTGATTAAAAACAAGACTCTTTGTTTGACATTGTTTGTTTTCTACATGTAAAACCTAGCTTCTTTTTTTTTTTGTCATATTTGGATAGGTCTAATTTCTTACAGACTAGGGATTTTTTTTTTCCCTCTAAGATTCCTGGGGCCATTTCTGATTGCATCAATTTCCCCCTTTTTGCCTTGGTGAGAGGGGTAATGATCTGCCAGTTCTGTTGAGTGCTGCAGCAGTGTGGGACCCTGATCAATAATCTAGTGCTTTGTGTTCTCTGCAGTGTTGAAAACAATTCATTAACACAAAAACATTTGCCTGTGTTTACTTAACTGAATTGTATCTATTCCTTTCCTTGGACCACTGATGGAACAGAATGTCCATCTGGTTTTAGATCTTCCTGTATTCTGATTCTGCAGCTATTTAAAATATACCTGAATGCTTCCAAACAGAGTTACTTCTTGTCCCTGTGATGAGCATCTTCTCCTTTCCTGCTGGTTTGGTGATCACGAAGCCATTAGAAAGCCCTTTTGAGAACACACAGCTCTCCTTTGCCAATTCCTCTTAACGTGGAAATATTGTCCTTTCCAAAATAAATGGCCAAAACTCTTACATGTGATATCCACGTGGCTACATTCACAACCATAGGAGTGCTGCTGTTATTTCAGTTGCCTATCAAAATAATTGCTCTGAAGAACACATTTGTAGGATTACATGAGTGCATCCAGCTCACTTACAATTCACTAGACACCCGAATCACTTTTGATTTGCCTTCTGCCTCCAGCTGATGCTGTTCTGGGCTTCAGTACTCCAGCTATAGCTGCCTTGTGTACTACATTTCATTTCTCCATACTCTTTTATTTTGTTTTAGCTGGTGATTCTCTCACTTTTAAGTTGAAGATCTCCATGGCCACGCAGGCTCTGTTTGCCCCTTGTCCTGCTCCAGAGCGTTGTAGTGTGCCAGCCACGTGAATGTCTTCTTGGACGTCTCATCCTTTGCTTTAATGTTGTGGGTTTTCCCAGATACTCTTTTTCCCTTGCCAATGCTGCCAGCAGTGTGTCTCGTTAGACAGTAGGAAGTGATTTGTTCGTGTTGCTGCTTGCTTGTGATTTTTTTTTTATGGGCATTGATACAAAATTCCGGAGACAATACCTTTGGCAAAGCTTAAAATACAAATCATGTTAAAAGAAGTGAACTACTGGGCTAATGCCTAGGGATTTTTTCCCTTTTAAAGGAATTACATAAAAGATGAGGAAGTGTCACAGGGCAGATAAACTCATTTAGATCAGAAAAGTCATTTTGTAATAATGTTAATGCCAAGCACTCCATCTGCAGCAATCAGAAAATCCTAAAAGGGCAGATGTGTATCAGTGCTCAGTCACAGAACAGTGATCACACAGGACCACACAAGGTCTGAGATCACTACAGGAAAGGTCTCAAAATCATTTGGTTTTTGCAGTCTTGCCTGCTTAGCTCTTAAGCCAGGCTCTCTGGTGAGTAGACGCTCAGTCACCAGCACAGCTGCAGTCTGTGCACACCAGTGATCATTTTCAGCTGAAACATGACCTTTACAAAATGCTTCTGAAAAAAAAAAGAGGACTTTCCAGTACCTAAAATCCCCACTGAATTCATTGCAACTTGGTTATAAAAAATCATGTTGAGAAAAGTGACTTGGTCTTATTTTCTATTTCTGTTCAAGAATGTCAGTGTTGTTGGGTTTATTTTTCCCTACAGGAATGTGGTTGCATATTCCTGCAGGTGTTCTGATGCTGAGATTTTTGTCTTCGAAAGAAGCACAGAACAGTTGTGTTGTTTCTTCCCTTTGCCCCCAAAGATCTTGGGAATTAATCTTATAATGTATTTAATGAAGAATTCTTTATTTTAGGTGATTGCAGAAAGAAAATGGTTGAAGCTTGCGGAAACAACTTACACTGATCCCTTTGGTAAAACCAGGTAACAGCTTCTTGGGCATTTCAGATCCCAATGATGTTCTCAATGGCACAGAGTAGCCTCAGGGTAGAAAACAGGAGCATTGCAAACCTATTGCTCAACACAAGATGAGATCTACCCATTGTGCAATTCCATTTATAGTTCAGAGAAAAAACAAAATCTTGTTCTAGCAGCTGTGCTAGCATCTGGCTTGGAATTCGGCTCCTAAATCCTTTTGGGCATGTTGGATTCTGGTTTCTCCCCCTAAGTCCAGTTCATGATGGTGGTGATCTGAGAGCCCATGCCATGGCTTTTCTGGTTCTTCATTAAGGGCTTCTCATTCCCTGCTGACGATGTTGGATCTTGCACACTCTTGACCAGTTCCTGCCCTCCAATATGTGATCGTGCCTGGCCAGTTTGTTTGCTTGTTTTAGTCTTGCTGTGCTCCAGTAACCGAGCTGAGAGTTCACCGTTAACTTACACTATAAACCTTATGCAAAAGCACAATAAAAGGCAGAATTCATGTGGCCTTGTTACAAAACTCTTTCAAAATCTGATGTCTTTTACATATAAATTGCTTGATTTTTCACGTTTTCAGCATTCCTTTTATAAGACCTGCCTGTTCTGTAACAATCATTTATACCTTTCCCTTATTTTTAATGATCTTCAGCAATCACTAGTTAGCTATTTTCTCTCTCTCTCTCCTTCAGGAATGCAAACCAAAATTCTCCTGTAGCTATTTTACAGTGCCAGTATGTGACAGAGCCTGCCGAAGGCCAGCTGCTTTCTTCTGGATCTCACTCTGGGATGGTGTTTTACGTATTAATTTGTTCTTTTTCCTGTGTTGAACAGAACTTGGGAGACTGTAAAGCGTACAGGGAACAAAAAGGGTGTTTCAGCTGATGGTAAGACACTGGTGACTGGTTTTGTTTGCCTATTTTTTCCTGTGGAAGTTCTTCTGATAAACTCACAGTGCAGACTTTAGAGCTCGTCTGTTTCTCAGTGCATGAGGATGTGGAACAAATAGCTCAGCAGAACTTACTGTAGCCCTGAGCTGATGAAAAGCATTCTGGGCCCCCTACAAGAAGAGAGGGGCTGGAGCAAGTCCAGAGATGGGCAACAAAGCTGGGGAAGGGTCTGGAGCGCAAGTGATGATGAGCAGCTGAGAGAGCTGGGGGTGTTTAGTCTGGTGAAGAGGAGACTGAGGGGAGACACAGTCATTCTTTGCAGCTACCTGAAAGGAGGTTGTAGTGAGATGTGAGTCAGTCTCTTCTTCCAAGCAACAAGTGATAGGAAAAGAAGAAATGGCCTCAAGTTGCACCAGGGAAGGTTTAGGTTGGAGATCAGGAAGAACTTTTTCAGTGAGAGGGTTATTAGACACTGTCCCAGGCTGCCCAGGGAGGTGGGGGAGTCCCCATCCCTGGAGATGCTGCAAGGCTGTGTAACTGAGGTGCTGAGGGCCATGGGTTAGTGGTGGGCTGGGCAGTGTGAGGTGAGTGGTTGGACTTGATCTTTTCCAGCCAAAATGATTGTGTGATTCTCTTTGGGCCAAACAGGGATGTGATGTAGCCATGAAAGGAGTAAAAGAGGGGCTTCCATACAATGGCTTCCAAACAGTCTCTGCAGACAAGAGAGAGCCCTTCCCTCAATACTGGTGGGCTGAAGCTCTGTCTTGTTTGGGACGTGTGCATCCTTTGCTGGGGTGCTCTGAAAATCCCATTTTGGGCTTTTATCTCTCACCACACATAAAGGAGGAGCCTAAATGCATCATTCAGGATTCTGGAGCGGGCATCTAAATGTTTAATGCTCCGAGTCACAGTGCTTGGGTTCTTTCCCAGATCGAGCAACTTTCTGCCATACTCAGGTTCTGTGTCCTGCTGTCTCCCGTTGGTGCTGTAGGTGTGGCCGTGATCGCGGTCCTCCAGAGAACTCTGCACTACGACTGCATTGTCCTCGTGAAACAGTTCAGGCCCCCCATCAATGGCTATTGCCTGGAATTCCCTGCAGGTGAGTGACTGAACCGTGAAGATGTCCCAGGCAGCTGCCAGTTGAGTGTGTTGAGACGTGCCCCGGAGTGTCAGTATCAGCGACGTCACTCCAGCCAGAAACCCGTGTGAGCTCTGCAGCTCAGCGAGAGACTCAGAACGGGGAATGCTTGATAAAAAACATAAAATAAGTTCATTTTAGCACTTTTCAGACATTTTGCCTGATAGCCTAGTACAAGAATATTGTGTTTCCCTCCATTCCTCCATTATTTTTAAGAGTCAAAGCATTTGGTTTTTTCCCCCGTGAGGATATTAGTGGGAAGGCAGCACACTTCTGATGATGAGTCCAGGAACTGAGATCCTTCCTAAAGTATCCCTCTATAAAAACAAGGCACTGAGGATGTTTCACCTTGGTGTGGGTATTGTGGTTACATCTTGGTTTTTTTAATAGCTCTTGTGTGTTTTTGAATCTCACAGGTCTCATCGAGGAAAATGAGACTGCAGAAAGTGCTGCACTGCGGGAGCTGGAGGAAGAAACTGGCTACAAGGGGGAAGTGGTTGAATGTACTCCAGGTGTGTGGGGTTTTTCTATTGCCCATCCAAAGCTAAAGTCTTTGATGGCTACCCTACATGTCTAAAATGGTCTGAACCAAAAGAAAGAGCAATGCAGAAAGCTCTAGATGCATCAGCATAGTCCTATCTCATGGATGGACTTCGGTCCTTGACAAGTCAGTTGCTGAACTTGTGTTAAACGTACAGGACTGAAGGAGAATTTTAATGTCTGTGGAGGAAAATTTTGCTATTAATTCAGATCCTTTACACAAAACCCAATTATTCAAGCTGTGATTTGGCAGTTTAGTATAAAGGTCTAAATTGCTGGACTTAGTGTGAAGAGCATCCATGAACTTAGGCAAAGAAACAGCTGCAGCTGGAGCAGAGGTCACCCTCATTCCACGGAGGGATAGTACTCCAGTTCTCCAGGAAGAAAGATGAGAATAGTTGGAGTAAAGACAAAGATCCTTTGGAACAGGATTTTTGCCAATCTAGTGTTAATTACATAAAACCAAGTGAAGGCAAAATGAGGATGATAAATAAAACCTGAGGAGGAGGGAAGGTGTAGGTATGGTTTCAAGTAAATGTCATGACAGTTGAGACTTGGCTCTTTGTTATTGGGTACAGCTGCATGCTGGGGACTGAGAGGTGGAGGCAGGTGATGGCAAAACTGGGCTTTAACAGGCTGAGGAAATCTATAAGGGAACTGTAGTTGGCAGTTTTGTTGTGCTTTAACCCCAGCTGGCAAGTGAGGGCCACGTGGCCACTCGCTGCCTCCCCCATTCCCAGTGGGGTGGGGAGGAGAATTAGGAATAAAAGTAAAACTTGTGGGTTGAGATAAGAACAGTGTGATAACTGAAGTAACAGGTAATATTTGTAATGAAAAGGAATATAACAGAGAGAAACAAAACCCAATAATAGACAAGTGCTGCCCAATGCGGATGCTCACCACTTGCTGAGCGATGTCTGAGCAGTGATTGCACTCCCTGGCCAGTGCCCCCAGCAGTGTCCATGATGCCCTATGGTATGGAATAGCCCTTGGGCCTGTTTGGGTCAGCCATTCTGGCCATGCTCCCTCCCAGCTTCTTGGGCATCTGCCCGCTGGCAGAGTCTGGGAAACTGAAAAATCCTTCACTTAGAAGGGCTGCTCAGCAACAAATAAACATCAGTGTGTTATCAACATTATTCTCACACTCAATCCAAAACACAGCCCTGTACTGAGAGCGAGAAAATGAACTCTGTCCCAGCTGAAACCAGCACAAGCTTCATCTTCAGTGGAAGGGAGCTAAGCTGGTGAAAACAAATCTTAAAGGAATCTCTAAGAGCCGAGTTGCAGAAACATTGTGTTTAAGAATACGTGAAAAACAAGCTTTTGACAACTCTCAGCACAGACATGTGCCAGAAACATGTTCTCCTGTTGTATTAGATTCCTGTGGAAGCTCAGGGTGCCTGACTTGTACTTCTGAAGAACTAACCTCTCTGTGTGCTTGGTGGCAGCTCTCTGCTTGGACCCAGGCTTGTCAAACAGCACGACACACATTGTCAGTGTCACCATTAACGGAGACGAGGCGGAGAACACCAGACCGAAGCAAAAACTCGGTGAGGTTCCTACCATTGACCTGAAAATTCTGAGAACAAAAGCTTGGGTTTAAAAGAACTATTCCCACCATTGCATCTCCTCTGGCCCAGCTGATTTAGATACTGTACGTCCTTCAAATCCCATCCTGCAGTCTAGAGAAGCAGAGCTGTGTTTCTTTGCTGAACTCACTGAGGAGGCTCAGCCTGTTTGGTGTCCCACGTTGGCACACTCAGAGTGAGAAGTTTAGGTGCCAAACTTCAGCAAGGGCCACAGCACTTGTGAACCTAGAGACTCAGCTGTGGCTTCACCCTGGAAGCAACTGAAGTGCTACTCCTGCTCAGTCAGTCATCAAAATGGTTTTTTAGTTACAAACTAGCTTATACCAAAACCTTTAACTTTACTACTTGTTTTTCTTACTTGCAGATGATGGAGGTATGTTCTGTAGCTGAGCTCACGGTCACAGTAAGGTCAAGGGTGATCTTCAACTGGCAAGTTTTACATAGAAAATGTCAGATAAAACTGATTTTCATTTGGGCTTGTTTTAGATTGGAGATGAGGGAGAACTTTTCCAGTGAGATGGTTGTTAGACACTGTCCCAGGCTGCCCAGGGAGGTGGGGGAGGCCCCATCCCTGGAGATATTGCAAAGCCATGTAGCTGAGGTGCTGAGGGACATGGGTCAGTGGTGGGCTGGGCAGCGTGAGGTGAGAGGTTGGACCTGATAATCTTAAACATCTTTTCCAGACAAAGTGATTCTCTGGTCTCCTGACCCTCAATGAATGTGCATGAGATTTGATTTCGGCCTAGACGTGAAAATTCCTGTGGGGCATTATGGCATCAGTCATCTCTGGGGGTGAGAGGCCCAGCACTGAACACAGCACTTGAGCTGCAGCCAGTGCCTAGCACAGGGAGACAATCCCTGGCCTGGTCCTAGTCGTCACACTATTTTTAATACAGGCCACTTCTTGCTCACTTGAGCACACGTTCAGCTGCTGTTAACGCTCTCAGGTCCTTTTCTGCCAGGCAGCTTTCCAGCCCCTCTGCCTCAGCCTGTAGCACTGCCTGGGATTGATGTGGCCCAAGTGCAGCACCTGGCTCTTGGCCTTATTGCACCTCATACATTTGGCCTCAGCCCATTGACCCAGCCTGTTTGTCAGTGACCCCTGTCACTGCCTTCCCCTTTGCACTAGCTTTGGGCTCACGGCTTTTGGGCAGAGATGAGCATTAGGTCAGGTTGTTTCCCTTTCTTAGCTGTAAGAAGGAGGACCCTGAGGGAACTTCCTCAACCGGTTGCTGATTTAAAGGCATGTACCATTTTTCTCTTCTCTGCTAGAGTTTGTGGAAGTCATTTCAATTCCAAAGAACGACCTGTTGCAGAGAATTGACGGTAAGAGCTTTCTGCCACGTTAAGGCCGCTAATGCCAGCTGCAGGAATCCCTTCTCTGCTCTTCTCT
Organism: Urocolius indicus; assembly: GCA_013401255.1. NCBI lineage: Eukaryota > Metazoa > Chordata > Aves > Coliiformes > Coliidae > Urocolius > Urocolius indicus. The sequence goes on from WBNH01010121.1 coordinate 75,094, forward strand.
CAGTTCCTCCTGGCATTTCTCATCCTGTAACTTAAACAAAAAGCTGTGAGACTTGGCCATGTATCCGAGTTGGTGATTGTGTTAGGTATTGGTATTAACAATTCCCTTCTGGAACGCAAGGCATCTTACATTCAGTAAAGGACTTAAAGCTTCTCCTCATTTAACAGCACGTTATAATCATTGTTTTCATCTTATTTTCAGAACTAGTAGCAGAAGAACACCTTGCTGTGGATGCCAGGGTTTACACCTACGCGTTGGCCCTGAAGCATGCGACAGAACAACCTCTCCAAGTCCCTTTTATGAAGTTTTAAATGTAGACGATGAGAGGTTTGGATGAAAGCTGCCCAGTTCCCATGGCTTAGAAACAGAACTCGTCTGTACTTCAAGGTCCTTTGCTTTACTTGTAGAGCAAGCACAAATACTGGTAGGAATGATTGTGATGTATTTATCTGGAATTATGTAACTGACAGAGAGCATTCTTTCCCCCTGCTCAGTAGACTTGATAAAATAATTGTAATAAAACCGCTGTTTAATTTTCAGAATGGCTCATTTCTCACTATATTCATCGTTGCACTTTGGCTTCGGGCTGAGGAAGATGCTGAAGGAAGTGGAGCTGGTGATGTAGCACTACCTGTGCTCAGTGGGACAGCTGCAGGGAGTGTGTGCTGCTCTCTGGGCCACGTGCACAGGCAGCAGCACTTCCACAACTGGCAGCAAGATTCAGAGAATCATTGAAGCTGGAGAAGATCTTTAAGGTCATCGAGTCCAACTGTTCCCCCAGCACTGCCACAGCCACCAGCAATCCATATCCCTCAGCTACACAGCTTTGGGGGACTCTCTAGGGATGGGGACTCCACCATGACTAGGAGCAGCCTGTGCCAGGGCCTGACAACCTTTTTGGGGAAGAAATGTTTCCTCAACATCCAATCTAATCCTCACCTGCAGCAACCTGAGGCTGTTTTCTCATGTCCTGTTGCTTGTAACTTGGGAACCCAACCCCCACCTTGCTACAGCCTCCTTTCAAGTAGTTGTACAGTGATCCTGTCTCCCCTCAGTTGCTCTTCCTTTTCTGCAGTAGGAGCAGCAGCAGGGACACAGCCCTCACAATCCATTGCTTGTACTACTCCAACACTGACTAAACTATTCATAAAGAGGAAATTGGGTTGTTTGATCTTAGAAAATACAGACTTTGGCAACGATGATGACAGTAACTAACACCAGCACAGCCACGAGTGGACACCAGAAGGGTACAGGACCCAGCCAGGGGACTCGGTGTAAGGTATGAGCACTCTTCCCTGCCCTGAGAGCCCAGCCCTGCAGTTCTACCTCTCCCTGGGCCCCAGCCACGGACTCAGCCAGAACCTTCATTCAGCTTTATTGTTCCTACACAACCTTTTTGCCAGGCAGACTTGCAGTGTAGCTGCACACAGTTGACTGTCGGGTCTCTTCTCCCAAGTAACAAGTGGTAAGATGAGAGCAAATGGACTCGAGTTGTGCCAGCGGAGGTTTAGCTTGGAGATCAGGAAAACTTTCTTCACTGAAAGGATTGTCAAGCCCTGGCCCAGGCTGCCCAGGGAGCTGGTGCTCCCCATCCCTGGAGGAACAGCAAAGCCCTGTGGCAGTGCTGGGGGAATGGTAGGACTTGATGTTAAACGATTCTATGAGACTGCTTTAATCATGTAAACAGCCACCAGCACTCAGCAGTTTGGATCTAAGAGCTGTAATAAACGTTTGCTAGTAGCTAAGTCTTGCTTCCTGACATAAATAGGGATGGGTAGTGAGGACAGCTTTCCTAGCTTTGAAATGAAGCTGAAAATGTAAGATGTTCCTACCCTCACGACCACCACCACATTACTTTCCAGTCAAGCGTGACAGAAGGCAGAAGAAATCAAAAGTGTGGAATCAGAAAGGGAAAAGTCATTGATTACAGCCCAGTGGCTTTAAAGGGAGGAACCTTCAGCTTTGTTTTGTAACTAAGGCTGCTGCAACCTGTTCAGAACGAGTTCTAGAAAGGCTAGAAAGAAAAAAGGGAGCCTTCCAGTCCTACCTCACCAACACAGCAGGTCAGAAATGATCAAAATCCACGTAGGAATGACAGCTGGCACTGGGAACACCCTGGAGAGAGCTTCATTAAATAAGTTTATTGTCTAACATTTACAGTCGTTCCGTTGCCGCTGTAAAGCGCGACAAGACGTTGTCAGCAGGGACCCCCCTCCTTGCCCCGTTTCCTCCCACGAAGGCTGTGAGGAGCCAGACCCGCTTCTCCAGACTCACAGAAGCAAAGTGGACGTGACGTTTCAGTGGCACAGCTTTCACAAGGACATGGTTAAACGTAAGGATTGGGCTGAGCCACCAGCACGGCAGCGGCTCCCTCCTGTCCCACAAGGGCAAGAAAATTGCCCAGGCTGCGGCAGATCCAGCACAGAACCAGCTCAGGGGTGAGATGAGTATCAGGCTCCGGTAACACGTTTGCTTGGCCACGCTCAGAGAAAAGAGCAAGGTGCCCAGGGGGGGAAAACAAACCACAAGGGAATAAAAGGAGCACCAAGTCTGTGATGGGCAAATGCAAGTTTAAAAAACTAGAAGAAAAAACCCAACCCAATGTAAAATGTAAGCTACAAAGAAACTTTGCAAGAATACTGGCCCAGGGTAATCTGAACTCAGATTATTGTTTTCCTATTAAGGACAGGGAACTGAATTTAACCTTTCACTGCTCTGTGCAAAAAACCATTTCACCGATACCAAACTGATACATCTTTCCCATCTCACCGCAGCGGTGGAACAGCAAGGGACATGAATTGGTTTCCAGCATTACAGGCAACACTAGATAATACTTAAAACAGGAAAATGTAAACTTGAGTCTTAAGGCAGCTGGTACTAACGCTGCACACAGGCATCACTCAACGCCCGCTACAGGCAACGGGACACGTAGCACTTGAAAGAACAAGTCAAAAGGAAAAGAGCGTTATTGGACTAAACGATGGCGTTGTTGTCAAAATACTTTCCCTTTCACACCAACCATGAAATATTTGGACAGCTAGAAAAATAATGCACCTACTCCTCCGACCTCAGCCTGTTCTTTTACAAAGATTTCAAAGTACTGATAAATAATGGTGACTGCGAGCAGAATGCCAGTGCCGGACCCGATGGCTCCCAAGAAGTCAGCCAGCACTGAAAGGGCACCGATGCACAAGCCCCCGAAGGCAGCAGCTGTAGGGATGTACCTGTACGAAAAAGAAGTAGTTGTAATGATGAATTTCCAGCCCAGGATTCCAATAATACAGTTATGACTAAACCAATAACGACCAACAAATATAGAGTAGCAAATGCAACTCTGCCATTAGCTCTCCCTTTTCCATAGTTGCACAGAGACAGGAAAGCTGGGTGAGTAACTGTAAAAAGTGGGTTTTCTGTTAAAAGTGTTAACATTTTTATGTACGTGCATGCTATGCAACCTCCAAGGGACCAAGAGTAACTGCTGCAACTTAAATGCACAGGGATAAAATCTACCTATCTCACAGACTGCATAAAATACCACTTTTGTAGGGTCAGCATTTGCAATGAAGCTGGTGAACTAAAGCACAAATCCTGTGGGGAGCAGCTGAGTGAACCAGGGTCGTTCAGCCTGGAGAGAAGAAGGATCAGGGGAGAACTTCTCACTCTCTGCAGCTACCTGACAGGTTGTAGCGAGGCAAGGGTCAGTCTCTTCTTCCAAGAAACAAGCGACAGGGCAAAAGAGAATGGCCTCAAGTTGTGCCAAGCGAGGCTTAGATCGGAGATGAGGAACAGTTTCTTCCCGAAGAAGTTTGTTAGACACTGGCACAGGCAGCCCAGGGAAGTGATGGAGGCCCCATCCCTGGAGGGATTCCAAAGCCATGGAGCTATGGGGCTGAAGGACGTGGGTTAGTGGTGGCTGTGGCAGCAATGGGCGAACAGTTGGACTCAATCATCTTAAAGGCCTCAGTGATTCATGATTCTGTGACTTTAGCTCAGTAATGGTAAGTGAAACATCAGTCAAAAATCAAGGTATCTTCCAGTTTACAAACATGGAAAAGATTCAACCCAAATTCCCTCATTATGCTCCTCAAACAAGAGAGCCCACAGGTTCATCTCTTACCTACCACTACAAACATCATGTGCGTTAGCAGGGAAGGCAGAGCCAGGTGGGAGGAATATTGCCATCTGCAGTGGCAGCAGGTCTCAGATTGTTCCGAGATGCCCTGCTCTCGCTGACACCTCCTCACTCCCTTCCCAGCCAGCATTTCCTTACCTGTTCAGCTCATGAACCATTGAAGTATCCCTGTGGCCTCTCATCACCATTTGCTGTTCTTTGAGCTGCTTGGCAACCTGCAAAAACACACCATTTCATGAAACTGCTGGTGGTGTTGAGCTGCTCCCCTGCTATTCAGTCTGAGGAACAACCCAGCAGTTGGTAGCTAATCCGTTCTAAATCAGAGGTGGGGTTGGGAAACACGTTCAGCAGAACCACCTACGTCTTTCGCTGACGAGCCGGACACCTCAATCCAAGTCTTGGAGAAGAATGCACAGGATCCCAACATAAATATGATATAAACTATGACATGGACAGGATCCTCAAATATGGCACCCATGGATTCTGGAGGAGACAAGTAGTAGCACAGGCCACCAACAGGGTAGGAGCGAGCAGGGCCGCCCCCACTGACATCCTAGGAGAGGAGAAGGGAAAGGCCTTTAGTGATTTCTCACTGATCTCTCATGTTCCTGACGTGGATTTATAGAGGAATTCCTCTTCAATGTTTGAAACGGCTTTTTAACAGGGGTTAACAAGTAAATATTCCAGTTTTCTGCTGGTTAAATACCAAAGCCCCACCATGAAGTTTATACAGACAAATAATTTCATGCCGTGGAAGCAGGAAAACACTTACTGCCCACTGTCCGAGCAAGTTCACCAAGAAGTTGCCACTGAAACGAACAGACAACATCTGGGAAATGACATAGAGGTTTGAGACTAAGGCAGACTGCAGAATGATGGGAATGTTGGAGGTGTAGAAGAGCTTGATGGGATAACTGCTGTACTGCCCACGGTACCGCGCGGACTTGATGGGCAAATCAACACGGAATCCCTGTGGGAAAGAACACAAAGCACCCAGGTTATTTCCAAGCCTGAAAGTATTCCCAGGATGTCCAAAAGCCACCCCTCACCACTGGCTTCTTGCTAGATAAACAAGGATTGCAAGGTCAGGGACAGTAAAACCCAAAGGCTTTCTGCTGCAGTCTGGATTGCAAATGTTAAGGGTCTGTGCTGCTGCCTGGTTGCATTACATACGTAAACATTCCCTCTCCTCTGCTAAATGATACCCCTCTAAAATAAACTTTATTACAACAGGGTTTGACAAAAGCCTTTAGTGGCTTCTAACTTAACCAGACAGTTAAGGATTGACCTGCTGGAGAGCAGCTCTGCAGAGAGATCTGATTGACAATAAACTAACCATGAGCCAGCAAAGTGCCCTCGTGGCCAAGAAGGCCAATGGCAGCCTGGGGGCATCAAGAAGAGTGTGGGCAGCAGGTTGAGGGAGGTTCTGCTCCCCCTCTACTCTGCCCTGGTGAGGCCTCATCTGGAGTCCTGNTACAGTTGAGCTGAGGGAGCCCTGGCACAGGCTGCCCAGAGGGGTTGTGGAGGCTCCTTCCTTGGAGGTCTTCAAGACCCACTTGGACACGTTCCTGTGTGTCCTGATCGAGGTGAACCTGCTTCTGCAGGGGGGTTGGACTAGATGATCTCTGAAAGTCCCTTCCAAGCCTGCCACTCTATGATTCTAGGAGTTAACAGTGAACTTTGGCATACAAAGCCCAGCCTTCTGTTTCCTGGGGCAGGCTCCTTTCTGAGCAGACCCAGGGAAAGGCACATGGACTTGAAAAAACAAATAATTCAGTTGGTTTTTTTTTTGCCAGCACTCTGACTCAGCAGCTAAAAAAACAAACAAAAACCCCAAACTCTCCTTACATGGTTGTTTTCTAGAACAGATTTGCATCATGCCCACCCCAAAGTAAGGCTCTTCAGCGCTGTCCCAAGGTGTAAAGTGAACTGTGTCAAGATCATTATTTGTGTAATACAATCACTGCAGTTCAAGAATCCATTTTTAGTAAAAACACTCTCAATATTGTCACATCGAATGTGAGATTACACCACTGTCTTAGTACAAGAGTGTGTGACTATAAAATGTAACAGCTGTACTGTCACAGAGGTATTTTACTGAAACAACACTATCGAAACAAACAGAGTTCCCCTCCTGGCAGCTCAGACCCTTCCTTTACTCCACTTTAACCGTTGCACTTTTTCCCAGTGACTGCAGTGTCTGAGGCCTATGCCCTTCCACCTGAGCAGCTCCTGAGCTTTTCTCATTTTACCTGAAAATATATGACCACAGCAAATACAAACACCGTGGCGATCAGGTTCATGAGATTGGGCAGGTTCTGTCGGTAAAAAGCCTCCCGCAGAGCCCGGACTTTGTCGGTTCGTGTAGCCAGGAGATGAAATAATGCAATCACAGCACCTTCAAACTCTGTTCCTGCATGAAGCAAAACAAAGTTAAAAGGAATTTTAATCTAGAAGTTAACAACTCTTTTTGTTTTTTTTGTCTAAAAGAAGTGTCTTTCTTTTGGAAACGTGAAGGATGCCACCCATCAGGTCAGACACAGCAGAACATCGATGCTGTTGCAACTAATGGGTCACTGGATTTGGTTTTAGCTTCTATAATGTAGAATAATCAACCAAAACGTTACTGCTGGTTCAAATAAACCCAAACCACAAGTCACACATAGGAAATTCTCCTCTTTTTCTTTCTTTTCTAGGGGCAGGACAACCATCGGAAAGAAGAAAGGACAAGTGAGGAGGAAAACAGCTTTAGAAAAGCAGTAAAAACGCAGCAGATATATAATTGCTAAAAGCAAACTAAAAGCATGGCTCAGGATTTCAAAGCTATGCACTAAACTAGCCAGATTCTTAATGCAAACAGGCTGTGTCTTAGTATTTCTATGGTCTCAGGGCAACCAGATGTCAAAGAGTGGCTGAGGAATGCAGAGATGGTAGTCTCTGAAGAATCTGAAAACTAACCAGCTATACAATGTCCTGTAACAACCAACAAGAGCTGGATTAACTAACAACCGTGTTGCCCAGGGCTCAGTGCTGGGGCCTGCTTTGTCTAACATCTTTCTTTATCAGTGATCTGGATGAGGGGATTGGGTGCACTCTCAGTAAATTCACAGATGACACCAAGCTGCATGGGTGTGCAGAACTGCTTGAGGGCAGGAAGGCTCTTCAAAGGGACCTGGTGCAATAAGGCCAAGTGCTGGATTCCACACTTGGGCCACAACAACCCCAGGCAACGCTACAGGCTGGGGCAGAGGGGCTGGAAAGCTGCCTGGTAGAAAAAGACCTGAGGGTGTAGCTGAACATGAGCCAGCAGTGTGCCCAGGTGGCCAATGACATCCTGGCCTGTAACAGAAACAGTGGGGCCAGCACGGCCAGGGCAGGGATTGTCCCCCTGCACCCAGCAGTGGTGAGACGGCACCTTGAGTGCTGTGTTCAGTTCTTGGCCCTTCCACTACAGGGCCTGTAGCACAGGAGCACTTGTGTTCAGAGCCAGGTAACAATGCTGGTGAAATGTCTGGAGCAGAAGTTTGATGAGGAACAACTGCGGGAGCTGGGGTTGTTTAGCCTAGAGAAGAGGAGGCTGAGGGGAGACATGATCACTCTCCACAACTACCTCAAGGGGAGCTGTAGTGAGGTGGAGGTTGATCTTTATCTCCAGTAACGAATGATACAACACAAGGAAATGGATTTAAGTTGTGCCAGGGGAGGTTTAGATTGAACACTAGGAAGAACTTTTTCACTGAGAGGGTTATTAAGCATTGGAATGGGCTGCCCAGGGAGGTGGTGGAGTCACCATCCCTAGAGATACTCAAAAGCTCTGTAGATGAAGTGCTGAGGTATATGAGTTAGTGATGGGCCTGACAGTGTGAAGTGAGTGGTTGGACTCGACGATCTTAAAGATCTTTTGATCAAACAGTAACAATTCTGTGATTCCTCTGAACACACAGAACAACTCCTCGCCCTGTTTCTATCAACACAATGATGCTAGAATAAGATAATTTCAGCTTGGAAACACAAAAAATCTTCAGGCAAGGGGCTGCAAGTCTCATTTTAACTACTGCAATTCAAATGAGTAAAGGCAAACGAGGAGGTTATTGATCTTCACCTCAGGCAGACGTCTTCATCTTCCATTAGACACTTCAGAAGCTAATTATCACACACTCAAACATGTATTTTAACATCCATCCAATAAACACCTGATAGTTTATGTACAGTATCCATCCAGTGAAAGACATTAGAACTGACTGTAACCACACACGTACCTCTGCCAGTGTTGATGGTGGTGGGACTAAAAGCCTTCCAGACAATGGTTTCACAGATGTTGGTAGCAATGAACAAGGAAATTCCAGACCCCAAGCCATAACCTTTCTGTAGCAACTCATCTAACAGTAAGACAATCAAACCAGCAACAAACAGCTGTGGGAAAAGAAATGAAACTGAGCAGAAACAAGAATAAATCAAGAATGAAGTATTAACTCTCTGCTTCAGAACTTTCATCGTGTTGGAGACTGACCATCAGGTTTTTCCTCCAAATATCACTCATGCAGTATTTTTGCCCTCTCATGAGCAACTGCCTGTGCCTCTCACCTAACAATGATATATGTGACATTTCCACACTGGCACTAGCAAACAGATGAAACAATAAGCACTTTCTTAAAAGAAGTCTTTAAGTTTGTGCAGTTGTTGCCTTGCTCTACAGGATAATGTCTCAAAGCTGCATTTGTGCCATTCAGCAAGAAGACCTCCACGGTACCAAAGAGCAGCTACTGCTTTCTAAGTCTGCCAATTCCTCTATTTCAAATCCTCCTTTCTGAAACAGTTTTCATATGAACTATGCCAGCTTTCTCCTCCTTTAAGAAGTATTTACAATTTCTCAAATATTTACAGACAGACACAAAGGATGATGTGTTATAACATTAAAAATAAGTAAAAGGTAACCAGACATCAGAAGGTTTTTCCTTCCAGCTACACCATAACAAACCAGTCTCAGTTACACAGAAAATAGCTCTTTACAAACCTGAATTATAATAAGAAGACAAATTCCAGCTCCCATTTCAGCAGGATCTCCATACATTCCAGTCATAACATACACAATGGCTTGCCCAATGGTAATAATCATCCCAAATACTAAAAGAAGAAAGAAAGTAAATCCTGTTTAAAAAATCTGCTGAAATCACCTACCAAAGACATCTCACATGTAGTGTCACTTAGGCAGGCTGCTTTCCCGAGAACAGAAATGTGCTCATTAATTTCAACTGAACAGTGCTTACATTTCTGAGCTCCATTAAACAAGGCTCTGTCTTTTGGAGTATCACCAACCTCAATGATCTTCGCCCCAGCTAGCAGCTGCATGATCAAACCAGATGTCACAATAGGTGAGATACCCAATTCCATCAAAGTACCTGAACAGGAAGAAAAATTAACACAATTCTCCTATTTGAGTAGTGATTTAAGGGTAACAAAGGATGACATAATGAAATGAAACCACGTACAACTCCATAACCATGTAGAACCACAGAACAGTTTGGGTTGGAAGGGACTTTAAAGATCATCTAGTCCAGCCCCTCTTCCACCTGACCAGGTTGCTTCAAACCCCATCCGAACTGCCCTTCAACACTGCCAGGGATGGGGCAGCCACAGCCTCTCTGGGCAACCTGTGCCACTGTCTCACCACTGTGAAGAACTTCTTCCTACCGTCTAACCTAAATCTCCTCTCAGTCTGGAGTCATTACCCTTTGTCCTGTGACTACAAGCCCATGTAAAAAGTCACTCTCTGGCTTCCTTGTCAGCCCCTTTAGGTACTCGAAAGCTGCTAGAAGGTCTCCCTAGAGCCTTCTCTTCTCCGGGATGCCCAACCCCAAGTCTCTCAGCCTGTCATCACTTTCCATTCAATACTCTCATGCTACACATTAGTGTTTGAATGGCAGAGCAAAAGATCTCCTGCCCCATATATTAATTAATCAGAATCATCCTAAAACTTGAGAATCAAGATTAATCTCATCTGCAGGTTCACCGCTTCAGGGTATAGGGATGAGGCTCCAGCTCAATCAAGCCTTCACCACCTCTGTCCCAACTCTGCCCCACACAGGTTCACTGTATATCAGGTCGAGAGAGGTTCTCCTCCCTCTCTGCTCTGCCCTGCTGAGGCCTCATCTGGAGGCCTGTGACCAGTTATGGGCTCCCCAACTCAAGATGGACAGAGAACTGCTGGAGAGAGTCCAGCACAGGACCACCAAGATCATCAGGGGATTGCAGCATCCTCCTTATGAGGAAAAGCTGTGGGAGCTGGGACTGTTAAACCTGGAAAAGACTGAGGTGGAACCACATTAATATTTGTAAGTACTTAAAATGTGGATGACAGGAGGATTGGGGGGGACACACTTTTTTTCTGTAGTATCCAGTGACAGGACTGGGAGTAATGGCACATAAACCGGAACACAAAAGGCTCCACTTAAACACAAGGAGAAAGAGGGAACCGTGGCACAGGCTGCCAAGGGAGGTTGTGCAGTGTCCTTCTCTGGAGGTTTCCAAACCCAACTGGACACCTTCCTGTGTGATCTGCTAGAGGTGAACCTGCTTTAGCAGGGGTTTGGACTGGATGATCTCTAGAAGACGCTTCCAACTCCTACCATTCTGTGACNCTACAAGCCCATGTAAAAAGTCACTCTCTGGCTTCCTTGTCAGCCCCTTTAGGTACTCGAAAGCTGCTAGAAGGTCTCCCTAGAGCCTTCTCTTCTCCGGGATGCCCAACCCCAAGTCTCTCAGCCTGTCATCACTTTCCATTCAATACTCTCATGCTACACATTAGTGTTTGAATGGCAGAGCAAAAGATCTCCTGCCCCATATATTAATTAATCAGAATCATCCTAAAACTTGAGAATCAAGATTAATCTCATCTGCAGGTTCACCGCTTCAGGGTATAGGGATGAGGCTCCAGCTCAATCAAGCCTTCACCACCTCTGTCCCAACTCTGCCCCACACAGGTTCACTGTATATCAGGTCGAGAGAGGTTCTCCTCCCTCTCTGCTCTGCCCTGCTGAGGCCTCATCTGGAGGCCTGTGACCAGTTATGGGCTCCCCAACTCAAGATGGACAGAGAACTGCTGGAGAGAGTCCAGCACAGGACCACCAAGATCATCAGGGGATTGCAGCATCCTCCTTATGAGGAAAAGCTGTGGGAGCTGGGACTGTTAAACCTGGAAAAGACTGAGGTGGAACCACATTAATATTTGTAAGTACTTAAAATGTGGATGACAGGAGGATTGGGGGGGACACACTTTTTTTCTGTAGTATCCAGTGACAGGACTGGGAGTAATGGCACATAAACTGGAACACAAAAGGCTCCACTTAAACACAAAGAGAAAGAGGGAACCGTGGCACAGGCTGCCAAGGGAGGTTGTGCAGTGTCCTTCTCTGGAGGTTTCCAAACCCAACTGGACACCTTCCTGTGTGATCTGCTAGAGGTGAACCTGCTTTAGCAGGGGTTTGGACTGGATGATCTCTAGAAGACGCTTCCAACTCCTACCATTCTGTGACTCTATGAAACCCCATTCCCAAGATGAAGCACTACTCAGGTATCAGTCAATTTTAATTACATGTGCATCAGGAACTTTACAAGTTGTTTTAACAGGACATCTGAGTTGTACAAAATTTAACACCCGTTTTTGTCCTGGTCAGTTGACACTGATACAAAACAAAGCCAAGACCCATCTGCTCACCTCTGTTGGACGCAAGGATGACTCGCATCCAATAGAACGGATCGGCAGAATCTGATGACATGATTCCAAACAAAGGTATCTGTCAAAGCCCACAACAGCATTAAGCAGACAGACAAAGAAAGTTAACATGAAGTGATTCGACTGTTACACTGTTTAATATCATCTACTCCAACTTGATTTTAATTAAACCAGAGATACTGACACCATTATATGAACCCTCCAACCAAGGTATGACTCACAGGACCAAACTGGGACCCTTCAACAAGAAAAAGTAGAAGATTCTAGAAAGAAGAGTCAGTGCAAATAAACTAGATTACTGAAACTGAAGGTGGAAATGCCTGACATGTGGTTCTGGAGGACTACAACTCCCCCAAAGAACCAAAAAACATGAAATAAAAAGGTTAGTCACCAAAAATCAGGAACAGAACGGGGAGAACCTTTACATGATATTCCATTGCTTCTTTCACTACAATTTTTGTAGCAATTTTTTATTAAAATAAGAGAAAGTGAAAACTGTAGCAAAAACATCTTTGAGTACACGGAAGAAAACAAGTTTTAAATTCTTTTTATATGGTCCTAAGCAGTAGAAATTTCTGTAGAGATTAAAGATAAACTACAATGCAAATATCTTCCTTCAGCAAGTTTAAATATTCAACTGCTACAGCTAAGAATACGTTTCAAAGTATCCCATATGGACTGTCAAAGTCAGCCAAATTTATACAAAGCCTCTGACACTCTATGTGTCAGTACTGAGGGATTTTGAGCTCCTTAAAACTTTTCTTAATCACAAAACCAGTCGACCAGGAACCCAGGAAATGTTATAAATTGAAAACTCTTGAAAATCTTATACATTACTTCTTGAAAACTCTTCATTTCCATATTCAACTACTACACTCTTTAATACGGAACCGAAATCCTCGTTATGCCTCTGCCCAGCAGTTAGGAAACACAGATAAACTGCATGTTCTTCTAGCTCTAGTATCATTCCCATCTTCCAAAGAAAAAAAAGGAAGTAGGTACAAGACATGGGTTTTAGCCTTTCAATAGTCTTTTAGAGTTGGAAACAAAAATTATTAAGCTACTGCTTCAGAGTCTGGAATGGGTAAGTTAATAAATACAACCTAAAAAACCTTGTTCTGAACATGTGTAGCTCATCTCAAATCTCCCAAGAGGTCTACAAGTTCTAAAGAATACGTAATAGGTAACATACTGATTCTTATTTTCTGCGATATCTAAGCACTCTACAAAAAAGACAAAACCAAAACCAACACTATCTGTTTCACAGTCTAAGTACAGGTTCTAGGAAATATTGCAACTGTGAGTAATAAAGGTCATGTAAATGTTTGCAATGCAGAGGTTTGAGCTGACTTTTTTTGTCAGTCTATTCACAAAGAAAACAACCAAACAGTGTCAATTTAAACATCTCAGAAACATTCCTCTGCAATCTTTACAACCCATCAGCTTGTTCAAGGGGAAAACAGTCACTTTATATCAGCTTGGCTGTCTACCCTGCAGCCAGTATCATCACTTGGTAGGACCTTTCCTATAACAAGAAGAAACATTACATACTTTAAGGCTAAATAGAAAGCAGCTTCTGAAAACGTGTACAATCAATAAGAAAAGACTATCTGAGAGACTCAAACTTCTTTAACTGAACTTTAAATATTTAACTATAAAAATCCATAACTGGTAGGTCAACGTGAAACAAGAACTTCTCACACTTTTAGTATTCTATTTGATACACACATTTTCTGTAATGCAGAAAGCATCAATACCTACCTGGCAGCATACTAAGAAAATGAAGAGGGTGATAGCCGTCCATAGCACCTTCTCTCTGAACTGGATCTACAGAACAGATTGTAGAGATCAAGTTGTTCATTGTACGTACAACTCTCGCAATACCCTCATGTCAGTATTAGATGCCATTATCGTTCAGAATTAAATGCAAAGATATTCAACCAGAAGGCATAATTTCTCATTAAATTGATTGTTAAAGATTTCAGATTTTATAGAGACAGTCACAATTTCTGTGTAGTCAAAGAAAACTTACAGGTAAGGGATCTGGCAGACATTCAGTGAGTAGAACGTATTTTCTACGTAATGATCCAATACAGTGAGTATTTAACAGAAAAGCAATAGCATGGCTGAAAACACAGACATATCAGCAGAAATATGAAAGATTAATGCAAAAAAAACCCCTCTTATCTCCAGTGATTAGTGCTCTGGGCTTCAACAGACTGGAGGCACCGATTTGTAAGGCTGGAAGTTATAAAACTAAAGCACTATAAAGGTTTTGAAGAGATTTAACTGCTGTGCAGAGAAGTGATAAAAACCAGAAGAACCATGAGGTTTGGACAGCAATTAAGAATATTTAGATTTTAAGTCTTCAAAGAGTGTTAGGGGAAAACTAATTTCATCATTATGTTCGTAGACACAGACTCCAAAATCCTTTTTAAAGACTTTTTTTCCCCTCCAAAATGTTTTCATTGATGTAGATTACATATTACTTTAAAAAGAAAGTCAGATCAATAATCATTAAGTCACTAACACATCGAAGAGAATCTCAGGGTCACAATATTTGAGGCAACTGTAATTAGTTCCAGGTGCAAGAAGAGAAAAATGATAAGATTTAAGTTTGAACCAGAACTATCAAAGCATGAGACAGAAAGAAATGCACTCAAAGAGACCAGAGAGTGCTAGGGTGCAGTGTGACCTTCAGGTTCCCACCTCTCCTCCACGGAACGTAAAGATTAGGGTAAGTGTATTCACTGTAGGCAAGAGTACATCAGCTACTAAAATGTGACATGAACTAACATGTAAGCTAGATACAGCAGAAACACTAGCTTCCTGCTTCCAACCACTGAATCTGCCTGTAGAGAAGTAACAAGAAAAAGGATTAGAGCCTCATTTTTTAAGTAGCGAACACCCACATATGAGAAATTACGAATTGATGCAGCAACACTGCTCCTCCAGCAAAAGAAAACCCACAAACAGTCTGTGCCTTTGTAAATGAAATCGTGCACTTACTCAGAAGCAAAATAATCCCAGTAATTTATTTACCGGTGCTGCCTCGTTCTTCTAAAAGAAAGAGGCCAGGTACTAAAAATAATGAGAGTTGAACGTTAAAAGAATGAAAACAGTGACAGCAACAAATAAATCCAAACAGTATCTTGTGATAGACATTATGCAGGGCTGACCCACTTTACCAAGTACTGTTTCAATTTGACAATTCAGATTTTAAGTGTAGCCTTGTAAAAACTCTGTGCTTCACTAACCCAGTTATGTCTGCAGCCCAACACTTGACTTCAGCTTCAATCAAGCTCTACAACTGCTCTGTCTCTCTCTCTCTTTAACTGCGGTGAATGGGAGCCATTAGAGAAATTGTGCATCACCCCAATGCCAGTTATTCACAAGGAGGACTGTCTCCATGATTCAAAACAAGAAAAGAAAAAGGAGGTATCCAAATCCATATGCCAGGAACAGAAAAATACAGGCTGGTACCAAAATATTCCAGTCACAAACAACAAGAAGCACAGGGACAGATGAGATTCAATTGGATGTTTTATGCCTTTGATGTTTTTCTTAAAACTCATGAAGATGAAGGGACTTAAGCATCATTATCTTGGTGTTCTGAACAGTGTGTTCTACTTAGAAAAATCTGTGCATATGAGGGAAATACTGCAAACTACAGAAGTAGCAATTGCTTATGATAATCAAGTCGTCCAAAACACAAAAGCAACACTCCCCAGTGACAGAAAAAGCCCACTTCCCTCATCAACAATAATGACAAAATGATTCAAGGTGAGAGCAAGTGAAGCAAAACTTTACTTGCACTTCACAATCAACAACAAGTTTAGGGAAAACAGATTTCTTTTTCTATTTTGTTATCTTCATTTCCTATCCTGGCTTTAACCAATCCCCTAAAGCCACTATTAATGATATCTGACAGTGACAGCTTTCAAGAAAACAATAAATAACAAAGAATTACAGTTATACAGAATGATCTTGGTCACTTGATAAACTACCCACAAGCAAGGAACGTAAAGTGGTCAAAAGGCTCTTCAGTCTAGGAAAGATTTTCACTTCATATTTGTACAAAGCTGGCAACTGGCAGTTATTGCCTAGACAGTGACCTAGACAGTAATAAAGACAAAGTGACCCAATTAGAGGACAGGAATCTCATCACCTCTCTGGGCACCACAGGATCTTAAGGGTTGGAAGGGACTTTGAAAGCTCACCCAGTCCAACCCCTCTACCAGAGCAGGACCACCTAGAGTAGGTCACACAGGAACTCATCCAGGTGTGTTTTGAATGTCTCAGAGAAGGAGACTCCACAACCTATCTGGGCAGCCCCTTCCAGTGCTCCCTCACACTCATGGTGAAGAAGCTTTTCTTCATGTTTCTTTGGAACCTCTTATGTTCTAGCTTGTACCTGTTTCCTCTTGTCATATCACTGGACACCACTGAGAACAGCCTGGCTCCATCCTCCTGACACTCGCCCTTTATGTATTTGTAAACATTAATGAGGTGACTCCTCAGTCTCCTCTTCTCCAAGCTAAAGAGCGCCAGCTCCCTCAGCCTTTCATCACAAGGGAGATGCTCCAATCCATCATCTTGGTGGCCCTGCACTGAACGAGGAGAATCTCTCTCCATCTACTGCCCACATCCCTTCTAATCCACCCCAGGATGCCATTGGCCTTCTTGGCCACGAGGGCACATTGCTGGCTCATGCTCGTTCTGTTGCCCACCAGGACGCCCCAAGTCCCTTTTCCCTGCACTACTCTCTAACGGTTCCTTCCCCAACCTCTACTGGTACATGGGGTGATTCTTTCCTAGATGCTAATGAAGGACATGGGTAGATCTATTCCTCTCTGGCAAACAGAAAGTGAGGAGGAAAAAATCCCAAGAGAAAAAACAAATCTCAACTGACAAAGAGCTTTACAGAAACATCAGTATCTGTGGATTTGTCTTAGTTTCTTCTTCCCATCTACATCACTGGATGGAAGTGAGATGGATGCAACCAAGCAAATCACAGATATTCCATAAATCATCACTGGCAGCTTGCAGCAAGGTTCACTGCTGCAGCTGCAAAGATGAGTACCTTACCCCCAGATCTGGTGCATCCAAATCTTAGCCCAGTGTCTGGCTCTGGAGATTCCTGCTCTGAAGATGCTTTTGTCTGACCTAAACAATTTGTTTGGAAACCTTTCCCAAGAGGGAAAGATGCTGGAAAACAACACGGAAAAACAGACAGAGCAAAGAACCACAGGATAAATCCCAATACACTCTTAAAAACATCAATTCCAGAGGGAAGTAATCAGCAGAATCTTCTCCAATCCAGGAGGCTCAGCTATGGTTACTGGCACAAACATGTCTGCATCCAGTCCTAACCTTTGGGAATCTCTCATCAATAACAGAGGATTATCTTGGGTGCTGTCATGTTCCCCTGCATGTCCTTTTAAGAATATTTTTTAAAAAAAATCAACATTTAGCACTTCAGGAATTTTCATGTCATTAATGACAATTAATATCAGGTAAATTTGTTTCTCTAATTAGAACCTTTGTCACCCAGGTGATATGTGTTTGCTTGAGTTTTGGAAGTAAAAAACAGTGAGGTTTCAGGGTTTTTTTTTGATCTCTTTGTGATCTGTGGAAATTAACTAATTTGAATCTAAAAAATGTGATGGGAAATGGAATGAGTTTCTAGGGCCAGGAACTAGGGAGATCAGCTGTAAATGAACTCCGTTCACTGATTTCAGAACAAAGAAAGGTGTCACTTCCATTAGGAGAACAGGGAGCTGTACCTGAACTATATCACACATCACTTTCCCAATTCACCGAGGAGAATCACAGCTATAGGAGTAGAAAATACTTTGTGGGGAAGGAAGAACTACATTTGTGGTTCCTGACGTACAGTACAAGCCTTTTCAAAGTAATATGTAAGCCAGCCCAAAGACCAGAGTTGTAACCAGTACTCAAAGCCAACGGTGGTATCTACAGGGGGGAAAAAATACCCTTGAAAACTCCCTTCCAGTATATTAAAATAGATCTAAACATACGGAGCTAACAGTAAACAAACATAATCTAGAGAGGAAACTTTTGCTTTTTTAACTTAGCATAATTATCAAGTGAATCAACTTACCAGAAGGCTGTTAAGAACTCATCATCACTGCAATCTTTTGCTTTAACATGGATTCCCCCTCCTCCAAAGGACACATCTTACTTTAGGGCCCACTGTTTGTATTTATATTGGAGCGTGGACTTCAATATCACAATACTCTCTTACCTTTGAGCCAATAAAAGTCAGAACATAATGTGGCACTCACTTTTCTCTCCGGTTTCTGGATTTCAGGTAACACTGCACAGAATGGCTTTATAACTTCTAAGAATTTTACTGTTAAAGAAAAACAAACACACACACATAAAATGAAAGAAAAAAATACATGAATGAACCTTTATGAATTTATAAAGCTTCATACAACTGTATTTAATTTCTAGGAGAAAAAATACAGTGTAACACTTCATAAGTGAATTACTTCATCGACTTATACTGTAATTCAGTGTCTGAGAACTAATGCACTCTTCTTTAAAGTGTTGAAAGCTGAGCAAAAACGTAAAAGAAATATCTATTTTTAATCAGATTTGGCCCACTCTTTTTTTCCCCAGCTGGAATAATTTTAGACAAGAAGTAGCACTGCATACATCACTAGAAGTGAACTAAATTGTATTCCAGATAAAAATAAATGACCTAGTAGCAGTCTGTGCTAGTTAAACACACGAGCAAAGGACACTGCCATAAAAAAGCATCCATGTAAAGGTTAGTACTGGGGCTTTTACAGAAGTATTTAGCTGAGAAAACAACCAATTGCTAAAACGTGTTTAGAAGCCGTAATTTTAATCACTGCAACTTGTTCTGATCAGAACTTGGGCAGATTTTATCTTAACTTCCAATACATCTCTCTTGAGAGCTTCACCTTTAAAAACACAGAAAATCTCAACAGCTGGAGGTGTTTCTAGGGGAAAAAAAAAAAAAAAAAGAAATAAAAGCACACGTGCTTTGTGGGGAACTTCTCCTCCAAAACCTGCACGTTATTCCCAGCCTCAACACACTGACAGGAGCCAGTCACCTGTACCTCGTCCAAGGAAGCGCTTGCATGACACTGCAAGCAGAGTTCAGCAACATTTTGGTGGAAACGCCACGTTTACTTCTACGCTTCGCTGTCACGTATTTTTCTCCTTTATTTAATCCCAGCCCTCAAGACAGCTCAGCAAAAGACGCATCTTGGCTCCACAGAAGGTGGCGGAGCCAGAGGTGAACGAAAACCCCACCNGCGACGAGCCCCAGGCCGTGCGCGGCTGGGGGCCGATTGTACCCCTGTCACCGCCCCCTCGGCCGGGCCGCGTCCTCCCCTCACAGCGCCAGAGCTCCTGCTCCTCGGAGCCGCTGCCACGCGTCCCATAGCGGCTCCCCGTGCCCGCTCCCGGCCCCGCTCCGTACTCACTGCCCATGGCGGCGGGGCCGGGCGCTGCCTCAGCCGCTGCCTCAGCCGCTGCCTGTCAGTCACCGCCGCTGCCGTCCGCCGCCGGGCCGGCGCCCCCACGTGACTCCGGCCGCAAGCCCCAGCGCCGCCGCGCGCAGGCACCGCCGCGGACGCCTTACCCCCTACCGCTAACCCCTGCCCTGAGCACGCGGCGCTCACCGGCGCGGTGGAGACGAGCGGTACCGCCGCCGCCGCTAACGGCTCACGGGGTGCCGCCGCGCTCCTTCTTCCCAGGCGAAAGGAACGAGATGCACGGCGGAGCGGGAGCCGCTGAGGTGGCGGAGGAGGCAGGCAGCAGGCAGGCGGCAGGCGGCAGGCAGCCGGCAGGGCAGCCACGAGGCACAAGGACCCGCCAGCGGCCGCGCTCCCAGCGTGCACCGCGCAGCTGCCGCCGGGGAGAGGCAGCAGCCCCTCAGCGCCCCTCAGCCGGCTTCAAACCCCCTCAGCCCGGTCCTCAGATCCTCTCAGCCCCACTCAGCCGGCCTTCAGCGCCCCTCAGACCCCCTCAGCCCGGCCCTCAGCCCCACTCANCCCTCAGCACCCTTCAGCCCGGCCCTCAGATCCCCTCAGATGGCCTCAGCGCCCCTCACCCGGCCTTCAAACCCCCTCAGCTCCCCTCAGCCGGCTTCAGACCCCCTCAGCCCTCCTCAGCCGGCCTTTTTAGACCCCCTCAGTGCCCCTCATCACTCTTCAGTCCGGCCCTCAGCTCCCCTCAGCCGGCTTCAGCGCCCCTCAGACCCCTTCAGCCCGGCCCTCGGCTCCCCTCAGCCGGCTTCAGACCCCCTCAGCGCCCCTCAGCACCCCTCAGCGCCCTTCAAACCCCCTCAGCCAGCCTTCAGACCCCCTCAGTGCCCCTCAGCACCCTTCAGCCCGGCCCTCAGATCCCCTCAGCCGGCTTCAGACCCTCTCAGCGCCCCTCAGACCCCTTCAGCCAGCCCTCAGACCACCTCAGCGCCCCTCAGCACCCTTCAGCCCGGCCCTCAGATCCCCTCAGATGGC
>WBNH01010121.1:95498-118445 GCA_013401255.1 Urocolius indicus
CCCCCTCAGCCGGCCTTCAGACCCCCTCAGCCGGCTTCAGACCCCTTCAGCACCCCTCAGCGCCCTTCAAACCTCCTCAGCCAGCCTTCAAACCCCCTCAGTGCCCCTCAGCACCCTTCAGCCCGGCCCTCAGATCCCCTCAGACGGCTTCAGCCCCCCTCAGCCGGCTTGAGACCCCCTCAGCACCCCTCACCTGCTCAGCGCGGCCTCCGGCTGCGGGCTGCTGTGCTCGGAGAGAAAACTATCTCTTCTTCCTCTTCCTCCCTCCGAATCGCAGCTTTGTCCTTATCTTCTTAGTGCTCAGTGATTTTTAGCGTAGGTTTCATTGATGTTGTCGGTACAGTGGCATCGATTCTGGCGGCCAAGGGCATCTCGGCTTGTGTCAGCAATAGTGTGGCCAGCAGGGCTAGGGAACTGGTTCTTCCCCTACACTCGTCAGCTCGAGTGTTGTGTCTCTCCCTACAAGAGGGACACTGAGGTGCTGCAGCATGGCCAGAGACGGGCACTGGAGCTGGGGAAGGGTCTGGAGCACAGGTCTGATGAGGAGCAGCTGAAGGAACTGGGGGTGTCTGGAGGAGGCTGAGGGGAGACACGATCACTCTCTACAACTACCTGACAGGAGGCTGTACTGAAGGGGGGATCAGACTCTTCTCCTAAGTAACAAGTGAAAGGACAAGAGGAAATGGCCTCAAGTTGTGCCAGAGGAGGTTTAGATTGGAGATGAGGAAGAAATTTTTTTCCCTGAGCAGGTTGTTATGACACTGGCACAGGCTAGAGTCTCCATCCCTGGAGGTATTTAAAAGCCATGTGGATAAGGTGCTGAGGGACATGGGTTAGTGATGGACTTGGCAGTGCTGGGTTAGTGGTTGGACTCAATTAAAGGTCTTTTCCAACCAGTGATTCTATTATTTGCAAAGCACAGAATGTGTGCTTCAGTACAGGTATGTTTTCCTAGTACTTCATTCACATTAATGGGTGGATGTGATAAATTTCACAGGTAATTCCATAAAATCACAGGTGTGTGAGTGATGTGAACCTGACAGAATGCCTGCACTGAGAAAGTGCATTACCAAAACAGGCACCAAACCTGCTGAGATCTCTCTTACAGTAGGCAATGCTCTGTAACAGAACCATAGAATGGTAGAGTTGGAAGGGACCTCCAGAGATTATCTAGTCCAACCCCCCTGCAGAAGCAGGTTCACCTCGATCAGGTCACACAGGAACATGTCCAGGCGGGTTTTGAAGATCTCCAAGGAAGAAGACTCTACAACCCCTCTGGGCAGCCTGTGCCAGGGCTCCCTCACCTCAACAGTGAAATAGTTTAAGTGGAACTTTTTGTGTTCCAGCTTCATCCCATTACCCCTTGCTAGCTACAATAGAAAAAAAAACAGGATGCCCCAACCTCCTGACACCCACCCTTTGAAGCTTGAATTCCTCATGGTTTAGGCTAAGGTATCAAGAAAGGGTATGAGATGTGCAGGATTATGTCTCCTCCCCAGCCTTGAATCTATGAAGTGATTTTATTCTGCATTGCCTGAGAAGAAATCCTCTTAACCCTGACCTTGAAGAATTATGTTCAATAGCCTCCCTCATTTGAAAACAATGAGAAAGGCTTTTTTAACAGTTGATATAACCACAGTCTTACAAACAGTAACGAGTGACCCTGCAGCAATTACTTTCACCCACAGTTTCCTGAATAGCCTGACAAATGCCCTTAATTAATTGGCCTAGCATCTTGTAGATTATAATCTACAAATTAATAGCTAGGCTAATAGGCTGAATTTCATGACGTTTCTTCCAATCACCCTTTGTTCGGATTTTTAGCCATACTTTATAAATTGCTTAAATTACAGATCATGTCAGCTTGCTGGCTCATTGCAAACGTTCCTAGCTGAAGTCACTGGCCCATATTTTGGCAACTGATAAAAAGCCCGTGAGGTTTCTTCAATCCATACTAGCATGGACACACTCCAGGTGTTTTGTGCCTTCAAAATACAAGATGGATTTCTTTTTTTTTTCATAAAAAAGAAAACAAGAAACAGCTCAAGTAACATCAGGCCACGTGCAACTCAACACACTGGGTCTGTTGTTCTATTGTCATAGTGAAAATAAGAATGATTTTATGAAGCATCAGTGTGAAGTCAAGGCTGCTGATTGTGCTCTACATCTTCCTTAATTAAGTAGAACTGCAAGCAAGGCAAGGTTACCCTGGCAGCCTGCTTTTTCTAGTTATCATTGTAAAGGTTCTTTGTGAGCAGAGCATCAGGAGATAAGTTGTACAGAATATGCCAGGCAGCCAGTCCTGTTCACCTCGATGCTGGAGCAAAGGTGCATTTTGGGAGTTTCTTCCAATGATTTGGATACTTGTTATCTGAACTCCTACTGAACATCTGACCGATTACCCTCCTGTTCTGTCATTTGCTGCCATCTCTTTCACTGTTTTTGTTTTCCTAGAACTTGTTTTATTAATACATCTTTTCAAGATAAAGTCTGCAATACCAACACTGCCAATAAGAGTTTTTGCTCAGGAACCTCCCAACAGGCCTCCAGCTGAGGACTTCTCCCAACAAAAAGAATAAACCAAAACAAAGCCGTGATGCTTGGGGGTTTTGTTTTTTGCTACAGCAGATTAGTACTACTTACAGACTTTAAAGTCCATTCAACATCCTAATTCTCCCACCTCTCACCCTTCCAGCTTCTAGTGTGACTTTGAGAGAGCCCTATTACACCCTTCTGCAAGTCACTCAAACTCTTGGCAGCCTGCCTTACTGCACTTCTCTGTTTAGCTTGCCACAGTTTTGGACTCTCTTCTGTTGCTCTTACGTATCAGAATTTCAGCCTTCTTCCAGCATGAGCAAGATTTTGTGTGGGAATTAAGGACCACTGAAGGAAGAAACTGAGCAGAAATAAGCCCTGAAAAACAGGGCACGTTTGTCAGAACTGGTGAAACAGCACAGAAACCTGGGACTGGAAACAACATGGGGTTTAAATGCACTTCCCTTTGGCTTTACTAGTGAGAAGTTACACGTTCCTTACTAACACAGCAGATTAAACCAATGGGTGACCTTAACAGTAAAATCCTACAGTTAAAAAAACACACCCAAACAATAAACCAGAAGATGGATGTTGAGAATTTCCCAGGTAGGAGGTAGTGTCACACTCTTTAAGCTGGCCTCTAGAAACTGGTTTGGCCTCTACAAAATATGACTCTGCAATATGGCACACTCCCTGCAGCGTGCCTCCCACCCTGCAAGCTTGACGTGACAGCACTGCTTCTCTGAGCAAGAGAAACAGTGATGCCTGAAGCCTTCAGGAGCCATCCTTCAAGGTGTCACTGCTTCTCTGAGCAAGAGAAACAGTGATGCCTGAAGCCTTCAGGAGCCATCCTTCAAGGTGTCTCCCAGGAAAGCTGCTTTATCAACTCATGCATTGAGAAGAGCATCAAAGAAGAAGAGCACCCAGAAGAAAAACAAAAATAAAGAGGAATTCTGCACCACTCTGCTATAGAAATGGCTCATCCCCAGGCGTGAGAAGGCATTTATTCAACTCAACAGCACTAACTCTTCTGTGGCAATGGAAACTGTTTCTACCCATGCACCATCCCAAGCAAGGAACTGTTGAGTACAGATAAGCAACATGACAGAAGGTATGTGATAGCCACCTGGATTGGATTTTTGTTTGTTTGTTTTTTTACTTGAAAAAAGATGTTTTGTAGAAGATACTACAAGAGAACGAGACGTATCTAGAGTAACAGGCATCACTTCTCATCTTCAGGTATTCCTCCACATGAAAAAAAAATGCTTCATCATTCCAGAACTTCTTCCATTGCAGAACTTTTTCCATCTTGGAAAACTGAAGAGTTTTAAGGATTTGGTTTTTGTTCTTCACAGGAGGAGGTATCAAAACACCACTGACAGCAGGAGTAGCCAATCCATTGAAAACTTAGATAAATGTGTTGGTAAGAATGTCTTCCTGCTGCTGGTGGTGTAGGGTTCCGATGCCAACTGCTGGGGCTGGTAAAGGAGGTCTACTCACAAGACGGAGCTGAAATTTGAGTCAGGAGGAAATGATTAATGGAGCACAAACACAGGATCACATCTGGAGGTCCTCTGATGCCATGGAGCTATCTGCTGTCAGATACTGGGTAGTCACAGCTGGAAGTAAACCAGGAAGTTATCTTCCACTCCCCAAAGACCACGGCTCCAAGAATGTGATAGTGCACAATCTGCCAGAGCAAACGGCAGCTTTGGATTCTCCTCCTACTCACTTCAAGCTTGTCACTTCCTACCTGTCATCTTCCATCATCCTGTCTACTTTGACAGAACCACTGGGTAAGAGAAAGCTCCAATCCTGTTCATCACCACTAAACAGTGCTATGAAGAGCCTTAGCAGCTTAAATTAGAACACACGTTTGGCCGAGGCATCAGGATTTGGTTTTTGTGTGTGCACCACAGAATTTGGCATTCAAACAGAACTTCAAACTTCATTCTAAAGACTGCAACACTAGGGGTACATCTTACCTTAACCCCCAGCTGCTTTTCAAACCGTGGTGACACAAAGGACCACGGACCCATGTTCTGTGGCTCTTCCTGACTCCAGATGAAGACTAAAGAAAGAATAAGGACACATTACAAATGCACATTTTTTGTCTTTTCAGTAGCTCAAGAAAAACAGATTTTTCTTTTGGAATACTTCTGCCTTTTCTGTCTTGGCATTATCTTTGAAATGAAGGCTTGCTAGATTGAATTCCCTTGCAGGTCACAGCTTGCTGAAGAGTCAAACCAAAAGTACGTCTACCACAAGGGTATACTGTGGGAACATTCTGTGTTTCTGCATTTTCAAGTTACTCAAAGGACTGGACTGCAAAGATCAATGCAAAAAATGCCCCAAATGGCTGACTCGGATTTTTAGTAGTGCGTCATGGAAGCTAAAAATAGCTGAGACACAAGTTCTTGTAAGAGCCCAGTGGCAAACAGTTGTATTATCCCACTCCAGAAACAGAAGCTGTATGGGGGGGAAGAGCAAAGAGTAAAAAGCCACTACAACTTCTCATCCTAAAACGCAACAGAACTAGTTCAGTACTTCAAAGAATCTAGAAATACAAAAGGTAAAAATCTGGCTGACCTTTGGCACGACTGTATTTGCTCAGCTCTTGCTGTAGAGCTTCCAGGGGAAACGGACACAGTTCTTCAAGTCTCAGAATAGCTGTGTTGTGCTGTTTCTCTCCCAGTGTCTCTCTCTGTTTCACCAAAGCATAGTAATGCTTACCAGAACACAGCACTACCTGAGTGACACTGAAGAAAAACAAGAATGTTTCCAAGTGCAGTATTTTACAGAAACTCCATGCAGAAGAGTTTCACACTTTCAACAGAAACAACCAGCCAAGCTTTAAAGACAACTTTATGAAGCTAAATTGCTACCTTGTCTCTTCTTTGCCTTCCCTTTACCCCAACCCGCTTCCTTCCAACAGTTGGCAAACTAACCTTTGGGCACAGTATGTCGGAGCTCAGGGGTCCTGTTTGTTTGGTAGTCCTGGGGTACCTGCCTTACAAGTGGACACATCTCTCTCAGCTTTGGCTATTGAAAAATGAAACACCTATTTGAAGCTAGTCATGTCTGCTCTCTGTAAAGAATGAACCAGAGAGAGAGAGAGAGAAGCACCTCCAGAGGACAATTCTCTCCCATGCCAAAGAAGAACTGCCTGCTGAAGATACACAATACCCTACAGCAGACAGAGAGGTCTTGGTTGCTGAATCTCACTGGACAAAGGCAAGGAAATAAACCTCACCATTTGTGCCTCACCATCCAACTTGAAAAAAATCAAGATGCTAAGATACTTCCAGCCTCTTGATTGTGTGTGAGGATGCAAATATCAGGGATGCTGCCAGACTCAGATACCACTGGGACAAGGACCAGATAAAAAAAAACTTTAAGAGGAGGAAAAGAAAGCCAGAAGTATCCATTGTTAACATGATTCTTTAAATTATGTGATGGGAAGGAGATAGACACACACCATTTATTATTGCTCCAACTTCCCTTCATCAGCTCAGATGTTCCAACACCAAAACAAAATGCTGCATCTCTTCAGGATACGGGTGGTCCCAGTGGCTGTTGGCCAACAGGCCCAGCACAGGACAGCAGCTATCAGATAATCACAGCCTCCCTGAAGGGGTAAGGGCTGAAAGCCTCAACTATTACACAGCTACTAAAAAAGTAAGCAACCACTGGTTGTTACAGCAACTACCAACAAATAAGCAGAAGAAAAGGAGTAAAACAAGTAAAACTAAGTCACCCACCATAAAATAATGCTTCTCCCCAAAAATCACTTCATATCACCTCAAACTTCAGCTGCTAGGCAGGAGAAAGACACAGGCCATCCTTTCTGAGCTTTTCTTTTAAGAAAGTAGAGCTACCTTTTAGGATCTACAGAGAAGTCACCAATGACAGGCTTGAATGTTGTTCTCGGGGCCATCTCTTCAAAACTTGATACAGCAGCCTACATAGGGGAGAGCTGGAAGTTACCAAACCTTGCTGCAGGCAACCTGACAGGGTTTTAGCAAGTACAAAGGACACAACCTTCCCTCCCCTTCCCACTCCCACAATAAAAAGGTAGCAGGGTAAGATTCTCAAGAACATCACCAGACCTAGAATCAACTCTACGTTTAGCTCACCTCCACACAGCTTTAATCCTCAACCTAGCCTGCCCCAAACAGGCAAAACTCCATCAATTTAACCCCAAACGGAGATAAGAGAATATAGAGGAAGAACAAAGAGAATGAAAAAGAGAATACAGAAGAGGAGGAAAAAAAATGAAAAAGGAAAATAGTTTTTAGCTTACAGGGAGCCTGAGTAACACTTTGGGAGATGCAACAATGAGAGGTTTCCTGAAGTTTCGGACCATTTGCCGCCGGAGTAAATGGAAATACTGTGCTGGGGTAGTGGGATGTACAACTGACATGTTGACTTGGTCCCCATCAACTCCCTCTTCTGAGCTGTCACACATCTGTATAAGGAGAACACAGCAATTCCTCGTCAAGAAGCAAGCAGTGAGCCAAATATGCAGGAGAGAATCCAGGTATGTAAGGCATGCTGACTAGTATAAGAGTAGAAGAGCAAATATCACAGTTGAGACATTGATTGCAACCAAAGAACAACACAGCAGAAAGGGCTTTAGCATTTAACTGGTAAGATTATACCTGAACTGACTCCTTCTAGCACATTGTAACCAGGGCATGGCAGTTTTTCTGACATTGCTGAAGTCATGACTTCCTCAGAGCATTTTTCAGCCCTCTGAACATGCTTAAGCCATTACTTGCATGAAGCAGCTTTCATCTACTTACTACAGTCACAAGGGCACAACAGGCAAACTATTTTATATTTCCTTTTAATAAGAACGTGCCACAGGTTTACTAACTGTTGGTGTCCATTCTGTTTGCATGAACTGTGCCTAGTGGACAGATCTACATAGCTAGTGACAGATCAAGAGGGTGGTTGCCTGGTTCTGATGCCAGCCCCCAAAATGCTTTCTGTAAATGTTCATTAGAGGTCTGCTATTTGCAATTTAGCAATTCTATCTTGCTGCCTGACTCACCCTGTGGTACAGTGACCATCACTGAGAGGCAGCAATCAGACAAAGGCCAGCAGGCAGTACTGAAGCACAACACACAGAGGCTGTTTGCAGAGGGCACAAGCACCACACAAATCTCATGTTAGGAAATTTCCCCTTATCATACACTCACTCAGGCAGGTGATAGAGATGCTACTGGAATAGCAAGTATTTATTACAAGGTTCAATCAGAGTCTTGCACCAGAGCTGTTGTGGCAGCATTTAAACCAAAACTGGTTCCTCAACACTTCTAGACCTACACCTTCTCGTCCCAGTACCCTTTCTTCCTCCACTTTTAGCCCAGCTCGTTCCTATTAAATCATGATGGTATGACCTCGGAATGTCTCCATCTTCTCAAGTGACTAACAGGTACCCCATGAATAAGGTATTTTGCAGGCAGACTCCCAGAGCATTCAGTGCCAGTGCTTCAATGGGGGACAGGTGAATCCCAGAGGTGTGGTGAGGTACCTGTAAGAACCGTTCCATCCGGCAGGATGAGTGCTCAGGGCCTGCACCATCATAGCCGTGGGGAAGAAGAATTACTATCCCACTCTGCAGGAGCCATTTGGCCTCACCTAGAAACACAAAATGAGGAGGAAGGAAATGATAATTTAGACAGAACATATCACAAAACACAAATTACTTTGCACAAAGTACTTGGGAAAAAAAAGAAAAGCTGATTTCCAGACCTCCAGATACAAGCCTGAAGTGTGCTGCTGGCATTTTGCCATGAGCTTCACAACAGTGAAACAGCACACATGAGATGATCTGAAGTTTTTGAAATCATCATGTATCTTTGGGCTTCCAGAAGACTAAAGACTTAAGCTTTCATGTGGAGCGTATGAAGATTTTAAAACTTAGTTTAAAACATCACCACAGTATGCAAGAATCCTCTTAACGGCATTTTCCTCATGACTAACAAGGACTCATCAAAGGTAACTCTCCTAAAAGAGAGAAAAAAAGCCCTTAACCATAATTTATTGCATATTTTCTGCACTCCTTGTTGTTTGGTCCTCTGCAGGTGTGAGCCTGGCAGCACCCTGTGAGCCAGTCCCAGCTAACAGAGCAGCGCTAGCCACAGAGTAGCTCCCTTGAACTACGCAAAATCTCCATCTTAGCATCTTCTCAGCATGTTCCAGCTCAGAGTGTTCTTTTATCTGAGCACTCAGAACACATGCTAGAGTCACACTCAGAGACTGGGTCTAAGGTATTGTTGGTTTTTTTTAATATTTAAGTAATCTCTGTTTTCCTTCTGTGTTGCGTCAGGAATTTTTCAGGTGCCTCATGAAGGAAAGGTACAGCCTAAACAGCTATCAGCTCTATATACACAGATGAAAATAAAGGCGTGGGGAATGGGGAGAAAGGCCATAAGTATAACCAACTATCCTTTGGGAATGACTGTCTTTTGCCAAGGGTGGGGTGCCTTTCATTTCAGATGGATTGTCTTCAAAGAAAAGCTTCATGAAAGCCAGAACCACATAGGCAAGCTCACAAGACTACTTGAGAAAAGGAGAATTCTTTTCTCAACATGTTGCACTTTCACTTTGAAGGAGAAGGATTTTCTAAAGATGTGCTTAGTACAAATGACTAATTTTTAAATATATTAGATCCTTGTACACTCACCTCCAGAGATGAAAGTGTCAAATATTATCTGCGCTCCATTAAAGAAGTCTCCAAACTGAGCTTCCCAAATTGGCAGTAACTTTGGGCTTTCGATACTCATTCCATATTCAAAACCAAGCACAGCTTCTTCAGACAAGGGACTGTTACTCACCTAACAAAAGGAAATTGTTGGGAGGGGTGTGGGAGGAATAAGACAATTCAGGGTTAAGAACCTTTGGAACCAGGCACATCAGGGCTAGGCACACTGAGGACACGCACTCCTAAAGGCAATTGATGGTCACCTCTTTTTCTTTTGTATTACAGAATCACAGGGACCTTGAAGATCCTCTAGTCCAACCCCCTGCCAGAGCAGGACCACCTAGAGTAGAATGAAGACACTGAAAGGAAAAGAACAACTACATGGAAAAGCAACGCCCTTTGTTAGATTTGTAAACAGAGTAACTACAAAGAATGCAGGTGCCCTGGCAGTTTTTATGTCTCTCCTAGCTGGGGTTTGCCAGAAGATACAGGCTACCTACGTATTTCTCAGCAGCTTCAAGTTATGCTGAAGCAGAATGCATACTTTGAAGAAGGTTGTCTTGAGGACCAGAGCACTTACCTCTAGGAAACCTTTCTGTTCTGGGGACATATGATTCAGAGGAATGTAGGTATCATCTGTCTCCTGGCAAACCAACATGGCGTGTCGCTGACTAAAGGTTCCTCTGCCAACATCTTGTCCACTTAGTCTGATATTAAACCCTTGCCAAGCAATTTACAAAACACTGAGTTAGCAAGTAGAAAGAAAACATACAGGGCAAGAACTCCCCACTTGAAAAATGGAACTTCTCATTATCTCTCCATATTGAATTTCCCCATATCAGCAACATCAAATCTGAGATGGAATTATTAACTTGCAGCAGGTCCAACTCACAAGCAGAGAGATGCTCAGACTTTTCTCTGTTCTCTCTGTAGCCAAGAATTATTTTGTGGTAAGTGGTTCAATTTACTAAAGCAAACTGCAAAATATGCACACCCTGTATCATGTGTAAATGGACACATGATTCAACACAGAGAACAAGGAAAAGAAATAGTAGTGTGAAACATACTCTTGAAAGTATTTGGGAGGCCTCCCTGATGTCAGCTACACTGCTCATGTGTCAGCTCTACACAATGTTTTGAAGGACTGGGAGGGAGCATCGATTCTGTGAAGACATTTAGCACTCAATCTATAAATATTAGTGACATATGGGATTCAAATTTACCTTTTCTTAGTAGCATACAAATGTAAATGGAAAAATTTATACATCATATCAATCTCTGGACTTAGAAACACTTACAACATCTAATACTATACCTGACTGCTATCAAAGCAATAATATTTGATTGCCTGCTGTCTGGTTGCCTCTTACCTTGGCTCAGAAGGGAACCGAATGCTAAAGTTTCAGCTGTTGCCCAGTCCAGCTTTTTTCCTTCCTCCATCTTCTGAACTCTTGACTAAACAAGCAAACAACAAGGAAAAGTTACTTTTTTGCCTTTTTCTATCAGTATCTCTTCTGGTGGCACAGATCAATATTAGAAGCTAAGGGACAAAAAACAACTCAAAACATTAGAGAGAGAAATGCTATGTTCCCGCAGCCAGCTTACATTGGTTTGGAACACACAGTGTCTTATTTCAGCACATCCTGAAGAAGGTTGCCCTGCAGCCCACAGAACCACAGCTGAACTACATGTTTACCTACCAGTGAACAACATGTGGACTGACAAATGAGATCTTAGATTAAAAAAAAAATTTAGTATGACACAGAGCATTCTCTTGACAGA
Organism: Urocolius indicus; assembly: GCA_013401255.1. Lineage (NCBI taxonomy): Eukaryota > Metazoa > Chordata > Aves > Coliiformes > Coliidae > Urocolius > Urocolius indicus. The sequence goes on from WBNH01010121.1 coordinate 106,528, forward strand.
CTTTTGGGTTGTCTGCTTAACAGTGATGAAAGACACCAGGCGTATTTCAGACTACAAAATTCTGCCCTGTTCTGGTCTGCAGAACTGCAGACAAATGAGCATCTCCAGACATGGTGTTCTTGCCTTGGGTTGGGAAGACAAGAACATTACTTTTCTGAAATATTCAATTCATGGCCTCTCTATGGCTGCCAATCAGACACCTGAGCATGGTCTGTACATGCAGAAACACTCACTACTTGCTTTAGAAACTCTGGACACTAATACCAAGTTCCCTACTCAGTACATGGAATCATAGAAGCATAGAATTATAGAGGTTGGAAGGGACCTTTAGAGATCATCCAGTCCAACCCCCCTGCAGAAGCAGGTTCANTTCAGACTCCGCCAGACTAAACAGCCCCAGTTCCCGCAGCCTTTCCTCATAAGGAAGATGCTCCAGTCCCCTGATCATCTTGGTGGCCCTGCACTGGACTGGAGAACCAGCAGTTCTCTGTTCCTCTTGAGCTGAGGAGCCCAGAACTAGACACAGGACTCCAGACGAGGCCTCAGCAGGGCAGAGTAGAGGGGGAGGAGAAACTCCCTTGACCTGCTGGCCACACTCTTCTTGATGCATCCCAGGATGCCATACGTGATAGTAATTAGAAATCCTCTCATTAGAAAGTACATAAGTGATAGTAATTTACCACAATAGTTTCTGTAACTTGTAAGAATAAAAACCCTGTGTTTTCTATAAGCTTTTTTCTTCATTGCAACAAAATATTGTTGAAATAACAAAGTTAAGTATGTGGTCAGATTTGGAGGAGAGGCTATGTCTTTCTTTAAAACTGGAGGAAAAATGGATTAATCCCAGTCTTGAAGAAGAGAGTGAGCTGCTTTTCCCAGAGAACACTATACATTCCCTAACTGGCAGCCTTGCCATGGTCAGTTTCTCCTGTAACAGGTTGTATCTTTGAGCAATGGGACTAGAAGCACCATTATGCCCTACTGACCTGTGCGTAGGTCTTCAGAAGATGGCTGTGCATCTGGAGTTCCTCAGGCACCTCTACAGACTTGACTCCAATAAACTGCAGAAGTGGTACAGGCATACCTGTGTCCCAAGTGGTGATTTTAGCAGAAGGCTCAACGAAGCCTTTCCAGTGAGCCTGCAGGTTGGTAGGAGGTGGACTATACAAAGTCATGTTGGCAAGATGATCATTTAGTTTAGAATAGTATGTTGTCTTTATCTCAGATACTTCAGCCTCAGTCATGAGCCCAGCAGCTATTAGGTGTTCTGCATACGTGTCCGGGATACTCTTACGCGATCTGTCAGGTACAGAATCAAACCCCACAGATGTTAAGTCTGAAAACAGTGTCACGGCAGAACAAGGAAACACTCCTGTCAGGTACCACAGAAAACTAAAATAAACAATGGCCTGGTGCATTATACTCATTTGGCATCGAATTTGCTTTCCTGGCTTTTCTGGAGAGATAACAATTATCTTGGATAGGTGTAGTCCTTTCTTTTAAAAACAGTCCTTTATTTTTAAAACAAAAGTACCTCAGCTGGCAGTTACAGGTAAAAGCAAGTAAAAAAAACCCTCCCAGTTAGACTGACTCTGTGCTACCACACATAATTTCTTCAGACAAATCAGCAGTAAGATTTCAGTACCAGCTGAGAATCAAGATATCCACTCCAAAAATGCTTCACCTGAAATACCAGATTTTACTGGCAGTAAATTTTTATGTATATTTTAATTTGAAGGATGAAATCTGAATCCATTTAAATGCTCATTAATAGGAGTCTTCGTTTGAGTCAACATGACCAGGCAAAGAAAAGACAAACATCATACTGTCTTCCTGCTCACACTGCAACATTATCTACACTTCCCTCTGGCACACAGAAGACAACTTTGCCTTCTGATTACTTGTGATCATGAATTTGAAATCCAAGGGCTATGTGCAAGATTGTTCCCCAGGAAGCATTGAGGATTTCATTCAAGAACCAACACTAGTGCTTATCTTCATTAACATCTCATTATCAATCCCACACCAGTCAAGCGTTGCTGATGGTGCAGCTACACTTACATAAAGACTTGGTATGACAAATGATCTTCATTATATAGAGACCTCTGTTACAGTTAGCAGCTGATATGGAGTCGGTGTAGACATAAGTACTTTTTGGGTGGTGTTATCCTTACCTGATGATTTTGTACATGGTGGGGTTGGTGAAGAACGGCTCATCAAGTTCATTGTGGCCCCACTGCCTGTAGCACAACAGGTCTACGATCACGTCCCTGCGGAACTGGCGCTGGTACTCAACAGCCAGTCGCGTGGCACGGACAACTTCTTCAGGATCGTCCCCATTCACATGGATAACTGCACAGCCAACAATTTTACCTGCCCAGGTAAAACATAACAATAACAATAAAACATAACAATAGTAATCCCATCCAACCCCTTCCAAAGAAATCTGACACACATCTTCTCAGTTGAAAACTACAGACAGCTCACGTGAAGTGTATTTCACAAAAACAGATCTACAACAGGTGATCTCTGTGATGAGAACTGGGGTAAGGAGTCTTGCTCAAGTGCAATTAGCCCGACCTGTTGCATTTGTCACAGTTGAAGCACAGCTTATCTATCAGCATGAGATTCCCAGTGGACTTTCTATATACAGTTTCTACACTTTATTTATCTGGATGGAATTCTTCAAGGAAAGGGAGAGTACTATTTGATTGCTTCTCTTTCAAACAAAACCCGAGTTTTGTTTCCTTTGTCATCCTAAGCTATCACTGTTGTGAATTCATACAAGCCAGAAATGACCTTCTCCCTTGTCATTCTAGCCACTGCTTCTCCAGGCAGCAAGGTCTCTCCATTAAAGAGGACACTGTAAAATTCAAACTTCTTAACACCCACTCCTGTAGGACAATTTGGTTGCAAATCTTCCCAGCAGAGCGCTCCTCTTGTACTTTATCTGCCCAAATTCTAGGAAATTAAGATACTTCAGCCATTCCTGACCTTGTGAAGTTTCCCTCCCTAGCAAAATCCTGAAGCTTCAAACGGGCATTGATTATAGTGCATCTGTTTATCACTAAGAAAGACCAGTCCAAAACAAAAGACTAGGAATGGCATGAGCCTCACTTTTCAATTACAGGCTCAACAAGCTCACGGGACAACAAACGAAACAGAAAAATAAAGGAGTATCTGACTTAGAAATCTTGCTCAGAAAACACACCGGAATGATTTTGATTCAATTTAACAAGATATATTTTAAAAAAGCCTATTATATACTCCATGACATTTTTAAAAGCTGTCAATGACGTGTCAGAAATTACAGGAGTCACAGAGATTTCACAGTAACCTTGCAAATGTTTGATAACATCCTGTAAAAATGTGACAAGATTTTCCCTTGATATTCAGTCTTTGCCATGAAGCAGTCAGGGGAGGGCATATTTTTAGCACTGGAATTTTTGCTAGTAGGAGGTAATAATAATAATAATTCTAATTTCTACTCTACCATGAAAATGGAGATAAGATTAATTTAACTACCTAGAGTTGACAGGCACTTACTATAAAAAGCCCATAGCATAGCTTATATTCACACTGGAGTTAAAAACCCTTTTTGACACACCAGTCAATCTTCCTTCTGATTCAGTTACACCTACCAATATCACTACAGTACAGAGATGATCTTCCTCGCTCTGGAGGAGTGGTATAGCCCAGTTGGTTATTAACAATCAAATGGATGCTCCCACCAACTCTGAAATGTGGTAGATTAGAGAGGGTCAATGTTTCAGGAACAATCCCTTGCCCAGAGAAAGCAGCATCACCATGAACCTACATTAGGGAAGAAGATGGAAAAAGATTAGAAAACACTGGAGGAACAGCAAAATCAAACCATAACTCCATAAGCAAGACCTTTTAAATTGAGTAGGTAAAACCGATACAGTTTCAGCCAGACCCACTGCTGAATCCCTTTCAGACTGTTTTCATGATTTGAGAGTTTTTATCTAGTTTTTATCACTACAAAAGGTCACAGCAGCCAACATCTGTCCACAACTGCCTGATGTAATTCGTAACTGGAACTGACTATAATCTTGCCAGACTGACTCTCCAGCCTGTAGGTGACTGCGTGGGTATAGCAAAGCTGCAGCAGTCAGCAGCAAGTCACTAAATACCGAACAAAAGGCAGCCAATCACCACAGCATTCACCATACACTTTGCTCAAAGTTAAATGCTGGTGAACTGGGACTTATGCCAACTCCCACCTTACAAACACAGACAAGAACAGACACAAGAAGAGAAAAACAAAAGTGGAAAAGTAACTAAATGGAAGCACTTAAAAGCAATAAAAGCTTTGAGAAGGAAATAAAACCTCAGTTCTTTGTTACATTTCAAAACTGAAAATACATGTTGTAAATAAAAACTTCGGAAGGGGAGGGGGAGACTGCTCTGATAGCCAATCCCAGGTTCCAAAAAAGCTGGATTCTAGAGTGACTATCATCTAGCATTTCAATGTTTTGAAACTAGAGAAAGTTTTCCCTTGATAAATACGATCACAGATTCCTCAGAAAGCAGATTTGATCCTTTGCAGATCCAAGTCACTATGAACACTGACACTGTTTCTTACTGAAACCAGATGACAGTTCTAATTGTGGCATAAAGGTTTCAAGCCTTAAGAGACTTACGAGACCAAGTTAACTAGTACAAGAGAGAGAGCACAGCATCCCCACTCTACTCCTTACCATACTACACTTGTTCCTAAAATGCTGGGGTTTCACTTCTCCCTTTTGGTTTCCTCTGCTGCCTAAGAAGGTGAGGTACCTCAGTGATAACCTTTGAGTGAAAACCCTAGAACATCTGAAAGAACTTTATGGCCTTTGGTACACCCCAAAGCATTAAAGCCTACAGATAGGGTGACTATCCAACTACATAAGACTCTTCATGTGCAGCTGAAACCACAGACAACCAAATTCCTGTAATGCAGCCAGGATTTTACTCATTCTAGCAGTTTTTGCTAGCACATGTGGGGTATTTTTTTGGGCAGCATGACAGTGGAAGATCAAATAGGACATTTATTTCACGGAGATCTTATTCTCAGATTTCATTTCAAATCATAAACACCAGTAGTTGCCCGACATGTAGGAAGTGGAGTTAAGGTACATGAGAAAGTGAAAAATAAGCCACTCTTCAGCAGAGATAGACAATGGCATATTGCAGAAGTGTCCGTGGTAGTTAAGAAAAAAGACTTTTGTAGTCTTCACACATTCTGAACATGCTGAAGTTCCAAAAAATATGATCTTCAGACTTCAGACAACTGGGCTCACCACTCATACTTGGCACTCTCAAGCTCTGACACACAGGCTAGTGGAAGAATAGGAAAAATAACACGAGTAAACCTCAGTTCAGAGTTTCTCCACTTGTGTTTCTGGAGAGAAAGCACTAAGAGAAGAACTTCCAAACTTCCAAGAAAAACTTCCAAACCAAGATTCTGAAAGAGGAAGTATCTGCTTTCATCTCTTTCTTCTTTGTTTGCTGAATGAGAGCACTTAACAGTCACTATGTTAACAAAAAAAAGAAAAGCCTTTTTCATAATCTAACTCTCGGACTTCTTAAACACACAATCATTAGTACTGATGTTCACGTTACATGAAACATTTATTTTCTTTTGAGAATGCCCCAGGTCACCTTACTACCATGGGAGTAGCTAGCTTGGAGTTAAATGTTGATCTTTGCTACCGTGCAACCCTCCCAGTCACTTGCTCCTTCAAAAAACAAAGAAGAATATATTTTCTTGCATAGGGAGGGTTCATTTATACTGAAGATTCTTTGTTTAAAGAGGCATAATAGTGTCATTACTATACAGTGAAGATCTAGCATTATGAGACAGATAGAATCTAAGAAGCAACAATATCAAACTAACTGACATAACTGCACTGAAATTTGAGAAGACACATCAGAACCTGCACTTACATGCCCCAATGGCTTTTTTTTTTGGGTTTTTTTTTTTACTAAGAATAATCAGAACATCAACTTTCCTCCAGTTTTCGTAACATTTCGTGCTCTCTTTGTTGCTTTTTCACAGTATCCACATCCTTCCAGAAGGAAGCAACACATTTATTTAACTGAAATATGTTTCCACTTCTACTTGTAGCTTCTGCCATATTTTTATACTTCACAGTTGAACAGTTTTGCCCCAACTTATTTTTACTCCCAGCTTTAAAAATGTTTAAGACATTGGCTCACTAGGACTTCCAAGCTGAAAACAATGCAAGAAAAGAAGATATCAAGGAATTAGGACTGCCTCCACAGCTATAAAAGACAGTTCAAGGAGTAAACACCAATTCCAGCAGACTCTTCACAGTCTCGTGGTGACAAAGTTCTAAATCCTCCTGTATATTTCGCACCTGTGTTCACAGCTCTTCTCCATGCCCATTTCATTTAAGAGAAGGCTAACTGTGGTGGTTTGGACACAAAAGTCATCTGTGAGGAAAGGCACACGTGGCTCTCAACACAGAGTATAATTAAAAGAATGGAAGGTATCAGAACCAGTTCTTCAGAAATCTTAGAAGTGGAATTGTTTAAATGCCAGTATCATCACAAATGTCACCTGGAAACCTTCCCTGCCCTCCTCTTTCTCCATAAAGAGGATCCCAGTTCTTGATATTCTATGTTAGTTCGGTTTTGTTTGACATTTCTATAGGCACCACTCCTGTTGACACACTAGTGCAGCAAGTCTTACAAAGATTAGTTACAAATTGTAAGTAAAATACCTGCAGGCAAATCACTTTGTCTCCAGGCTGTGCAGAGCTCTCAGGGGAGTAATCTCCATCGAGCAGAGTCTGTTGCCTTCCTCGTGTCTTGCCCACGGCCACTGGATTGATGGCTTCCAAGTGTGAGGGATTAGGTAGCAAGGTGACATGCACGGGCCGGTGGGAACCGAAGTCAAGATCTACAGAAGATGTCAGGTGGGAAAGAACATCCCCAATGGCTGGTGAATTCTCTGGAAACTCACTCAAACCCCGCATCTTACGGAACATGATCTGCACAGAAACAAACCTGGTTAAAACTCCTTTCAGATTCACTGACACATTGAAAGAAAAACACTTAGAGAACAGCACGCTCTCCAACTCCTGAAACTGAAAGGACACTTCTGATAACAGCACATCAAACCCTCCATTAGAGCTCTTGTCCTGGGGACACTTAGCTGAAGTGCTGACAGGAGGGGAAAACACTCTCACAGGGCTAACTTTTTTATTGCTCTAGCATTTGCAACTTGACAAACTTTGGGGAGTGTTATTTTATTGCAAAGAAACTAGGCACCAAACAGCTATCAACGTGATTATAAATCTCTCACCTCAGGTGGAAGGTGAAGTAAACCTGTGAGCAGATTAAGTCTCCCACGATGAGGCATTCCAAGAATGATATCCGTCACGCCGCTGTATGCACACATCTTGAACAACTCATGGAAGAAACCCATCATACTCTCTGCTCCTTCACCACCATAGCGCTTCACTGTAGCAAACTTTGTAGCTAAGAAGTGATCAAACTCCTATTGAAAACAGGAGGACTTCAGTATAAAGGCAGTCTTCTGTTTATAAAATTGAAATACAATTTATGTTTGTGCCTTGAGGGCATTCCAACCTAAGAATCCCCCTTTGAAAGTCTCATCTCATCATGAGGAAAAACTATTTTACTGGAACAGTGAGGAAGCCCTGGCACAGGCTGTCCAGGGAGGGTGTAGAGTCTCCTTCTCTGGAGGTTTTCAAAACCCACCCGGACACATTCCTGTGCAATCTGATCAAGGTGGTCCTGCTTTAGCAGAAGGGTTGGACTAGATGATCTCTAAAGGTCCCTTCCAATCCCTACCGTTCTGTGATTCTATGATTTCCTTCTCCACCCACACAGTCTAAGACCAGAAGCTATGACGACTACATGAAATCCTCTCTTATCTCCTCTTCAATAGAAAAATGTTGGATTGAGGACCAAATTCAATCTAACGTGGAAAGAGATGCATGAACATATATAAAGTACAGCAATTTATAAGTTCCTTGATGATTTACCTACTTTAGGTGGAAATTAAGGAACAGTGTTCTTTTATGGTACAAACCTCAACTACCCTGAGATGCAAAACGCTAAAGAAGCACAGCATTTCATTTTGATTACTGTTAGACACAGTCATTAGTATACAGGTAGAAGAATGCCTGAGAGAAGGAAAATAAATTAATCTATATTTACTCCATTTTCCTCTCACTCCTCCAACTTCACTCTGTCTACTCCCGGACAGCTCTCATAAGTTGCAGTTTTGGAAGCCCTGCAAGTGTTTGCAGTGTTCTGCAGCTGAAGACTGAAAATAAGTGTAGCCTGTAACTGAAAAGGCAAGACTGAGCCAAAGAGCTGAGCTAACTGCTGAACACATTCTAGTTAAGCAACACGTAGTTCTAAGGAATAGTGTATTCAAAACTAGTCTCATCCAGAAGCAGTTTTTCCTAACACGGTTAAATTCAACACTCCAACTACAGTTCTGGTCATACTGAAATCAAAATGGTATACATCAGCATCCTGATGTCAACCTCCTCTGTCGATGTCAAATTCCTCTAAGTGCTAAAGAGGCAAGAAACTGTTAAAAAATGTGCCATATACTTCTGTGTAGCCATTGGTAAATATTACATTTAACACTCCTTCCACTTGGAAAACTGGAAACGGAGATACCTTCACACATCCTGCATGAGGGTGAAAAGACAACAGAACAGCTACACCAGATGACGAAACTTCATAATGCTCTGCACAACCTTGCACTCCCATCAGCAACATGTAACAGAAGCTGTCAGAACACTAGCCTAAGAAAATCTCACTTTGGATACTTGATTGCTCATGGGTTTGTAGGGTCATATTTTTGTCTCCAGATGATAACAAATATATGCTAGTAGAATATATACTACACACAATATAGGTTTTAATTAGATAACAGCTATTCTTCTTTTGCATGAATAACATCTGGAGCAGTGGAGGATTCGTGACAAGATTTCACGACTGTCACAGTCCAGTAACAGTGAACAAGGTACCTGGGACTCCAACATCAGCTTGCACAAGTGCTTTTTTTCCTCAGGTGTAAATGCTTCTTGTTTTAGCTCTTCAAACCTTTTAGCAAACCATTCTCGCTCCTCCAAGGTTGGAAGCTGGCTTGTTTCTATGGAAATATGCCCGCAGTATATATGGTCAAGGTAAGCCAACACATCTTCCAGGGAAGCCTCTTCTTTTCCCATGTTTAGAAGCCCTGATGGGAAATAAATGTAATTAACCACTTGGGGGGAGAAGGTGAAAGCACTAAGATCTAAATTGTTCTCCTGCAATTATATTAACATTTTGAGCATATAAACTAATGTCTTGTCTTCCTTTCTTCCATTTAAAAACAAAAGTCAAAGTATTTTTAAGTGCACTTCAGTGTTATTAACACAAGGATCTCTTGCTTATTTGTAAGGTGCTTAAAATGCCATTTCGAAAGAGTTTACCATGAATGACACAAAGTTTGTAACTCAATACAGCACTCAGTATCTTGTTGCTCAGCAATGAGCTCCAATCCCATCTGCATCAGAAGTAAATAAGCATCTGTTTTGCAGATGGAGAAAATAAAACACGGTGAGAGAACGTAAGAGGTTGCAAACATAAGGAAAAACTTCTTCACTGTGAGGGTAAGGGAGCACTGGAAAAGGCAGCTCAGGTGGGTTGTGCAGTCTCCTTCTCTGGAGACATTCAAAACTCTCCTGGATGAGTTCCTATGTGACCTACTCTAGGTGGTCCTGCTCTGTCAAGGGGTTGGTCTAGATGACCTTTCAAGGTCTCTTCCGACCCTTAAGATTCTGAGATTCTAGGAGAGACCCTCCTTTGTTCAAAATCACAGTGATAGTCTAACAGATCCAAGAAAAGACAAGTCTTGATTTCTGCCCCACTGTGCTGGCAGCTTCGCTACAGTGTAAAGTATTATGGTAAATCATAGAATGTTAGAGCTACTCAAGAAATTAATGTATAACTTCAGTAGCTGTAAGAACAAGTAGAAATTTTCATGGTTTCCAAAGATGACAGAAGGTAACCATTCGTTACTCAATTGCTGCAATATAGAAACAGGCTGAAGTTAACAATTTTCTGTCCAACAGTTCATTACTGATTGAACCGTCATTCAGTATTTGTCTGTTCTGCAGAAGCCACAGCCTCTCAGTCAATCATCCATGAAGAGAACTTACTGGGATAAGGCTGCAAACCTACCTGTGGTAATGAGAGGTCCTTGGAGAACTTCCGCCAACTCTTGGATTTCAGGTACTATGGTCATAACAGCTTGGCCAGCAAACAGTGGGTTTATTTTGGCTGCTTTGTGGCCATGTTCAGCATACGCAGTTATTAAACGAGCAAGAGCATGGTCAACTGAAACAAAAAAACAAAGCAGAACACATGCTCACATTTAATCCATTTACAGTACCAACACAGGAGTATTCTGTCCACTGAGAATCATCAAGGTTCTGTCTGGAAAGACAGTTTTTCAATACAATTGTTTTTACCTTATCATCCCTCAACAGCTCTCATCCTCAAACTGTTAAATCTGTACACGCACCCAATGCTCAAGTAAGTACACTTTAGATTTCCCCCATCACTCCCCGCACAGTTAGGCTCCTGTAAACATATGCAAAGCTACTTCATTTTGCTTCATATCTCTTCAAACCAAGTATGTCCAACCCAAGAATGGCACCATACTAACGTGCAAAGTCTTATTTCCTCAGCCAACTCAAATCATACCACTTGTGCTTCCCTGTTCCTTGCTGTAATGACAGGAAGATGGGGTCTTAATAATAATATGGGCCCTACAGCTTCATTTCCTACAGGAGTTTGCAGGAGCCACCAGCTTGTGCAGGTGCTGAGCCAGACGCATTAAAAAGTCAAATACGCCAACATATTTTTCAACACACACCAGCAACATGTTGTTGCACGTATATTGCATTGATACCACCAAAAACACTGACGTAGAACTCGACCAGCTGAAAGGTTGTGTACACACAACATCCCTGTCATTGAGCACGTGCCATGGACCACGTCTATAAACTGTCAACCAATCAAACATCTTGCAAGAACAATCAGTTGTGTGAACCAGTCTATTTCTAATGTGGGTGGTTTTTTTCAGCCTGGTAAAAGACACAACACCGATAGCGTTCAGGTCTGAAGACCTTCATTTTCCAAAACAATGCGATTTCACAAAGTTATTTATCTGACAATTCCCATTTCCATTGCCAGCACTATGCTCCGGTTACTACACTCAGCCCATTCAAAACAGGTTCCTTTCTCTAAGGGGTTCTGCAACAGGCGACCATAACCCTAACACTTCCCACAATATTGGCAGCGAGACAGCCATTATAAATTGTTTTAATGTAACGTAAAAACTCATTAACCCTTTCACTGTTTAACAAGGAGCCTACTCGGGGATGAGACTGCGTCTGGGAGCTAACAAACGGGTTTCACTCCAGTTTCTGAGCTTAATTCCTACTGCAGTGTCCCGAGGTGTTAATTCACGGATGACACTCCAGCCCCGGAGTGTTTTCTGCTGGAAATTACGCTTTCTGTACCATAAAACCGAGCTGAAAGCACCAGGCATTGCTACAGGTGAGAGCGACCTGCACAGAGCAGCACAACTCCGCGACAGCGCAGCGCTCAAGCAACTCCATCAGCCGACGCGCTCCCGGGCACTTGCTGGAGGGGAACGGCTGTATCCCACCTGCTTTTCCGCTCGCCCCGGCGCCGCGGGGCTCCGCCGGCCGCCCGGTCGCCACCCGGCGCGGCTTGTAGCCATAGACCCCGCGTTCGGTGCGGTAGCAGCGCCGCAGGCCACCCCGCCACAGGGCGCAGCAGCGAGCCGCGCTCCCCGCCGCCGCCGCCGCCGCCATCGCCGCCGTGCTGCC
>WBNH01010122.1:2712-20025 GCA_013401255.1 Urocolius indicus
TGCCAGAGCAGCAGCACCTAGAGCAGGGCACACAGGAACTCATCCAGCTGGGGTGGGATGTCTGCAGAGAAGGAGCCTCCACAGCCCATCTGGGCAGCCCCTGCCAGGGCTCCCTCACCTCAACAGGGAACAACTTTGGCCTTGTGTAGCTTTGGAACCTCTTCTGCTGCAGCTTGTTGCCCTTTGTCCTTTCACTGGCCATCAGTGAGAACAACAGCCAGCTTTTAGATACACACAGGCCTCTCCAGTCACACAGTGATCTCTCTCTTCTTTCACCAGCCCATCTCTTCATCATCATCATCTCTCCAACTGTGATACCTCCTCTATTTCCTCTGTTCTTGTTCCTGTGGTGACCCTGTCTACCTCTCCCCTCAGGAACTTCAGCAACACAGGTTTTTAACTACTTTTCACCACAAAGCTGTGAAGGGAGAAGCTACAGAGGGAAACGGCCACCAAGGCAGATGGGGCTGAGCTGTGCCCATGGGTTGGACAGGGAGCCTCCCAGGCATGTGCCAGTACTGAGCTCCCACACGCTGCCTCCACGCTTGGCAGAGTCACTACAGGGTTGCACTGAGCACGGGAGAGCCCAGGACCCTGTATCTACAGAGCACACCTGTAGTCTCTCCTCTAACCCTTTCTTAGGCAGTGATTGTTTTCTCTGGCACTGGTCCACTCTGGTTCAGTGCCCTGCAAAAAAAATGAACTTCTTTAAGTGGAAACAGCCTTGATTAACTGCCTTGCAAATACTAATCCAAATAACCCAAGGCTTCCACCCTGAAGCACCTCCTCTTGCTCGGAACCCCCCCTCCCTGACATGCTTCAGCCCTTTTCAGGCAGGGCAGAAAGATTCCTGCTGTGTGTGTCTCACAAAAACCTCAAAACCCAAAGGAATTTGTTTCTGTGAAGAGAGATATTTTTTCTCCAAATATCCAAAAGTTTTATTTTCTATGAAAAGGAGGAAGAGCTGGGAGCAGACAAATGTGAGACAAAGCAAGCACAGAGGTCACACACGCTGCTCACGGCACTTGGAAGGGTTCAGGTACAACACACAGGGGTTCAGGCTCTGGACACAGGGCTTCCCCCCTAGCTCCATGAACCTGGGTGTGGGATGAACAGAGAACCTCACACGTTCAGACCCTCAGCTAACTGCAGGAACTGACAGCTCTGTGAAGCTGCTGTCGTTGTGGGGAAGGAGGGGGGAAAAAAAAAGGGAGATTTGTTTTCTTGCAAGGAAATAGGGAGCACGATGCTGTTTGCCAACAGCAGACAAGTGCTTTGGAGTTCTTTGGGCAGCTCTGCTCCCATTCCCCTCACCAGGGATCCTCCCTCTCTCACAAGAGGCATAAAGAGGCGCCATTGCCTCATTTGAAGCATTTGTTGTTGGGCCACTGCCCCAGTTTTGGAGCCTCTGCCAAGTGTTGGAAGCGAAGGAAGGTGCAAATCGCACGTGTCTTCCCCTGGTTCCACCTCCAAAGACAAGACTGGGCAGAGAGACAGCAGAGGCTAAGAGATCCCTCTCTCCCAACACCACGAACAGCACCTTTCCTGCTGGGTAGGATCCATTTTCCCCTTGACTATGGAAAAGGAAATGTACATTTGTGGATGGGGCTACACAAGCCAGCACAGGGGCAACAGCCTGGACCTGCCACATAGCAGATATTTTCCCCCCCCAAGACAGGTTTCAGCTGCCACAGGCTCATGTTGAGGGGACTAAACCCTCCCCTTGCAGCAGGGCCAGGTTAGCACAACCATGTGCCCAAGTCTTTACTCGTGGCTCTCTGGTTGGTTTTGCAGCTCCAGGCTGCCAACTGCCTCCAGGAGCCTTGTCCCAGTGAAAAGCTCACTTGTGACTTTCCTACACTCTAGGGCAGCAGCAGAAGCAAGACTACAAGGTAGACACATCCCCAAAGCATCTCTCAGACCCCACAAGTGCAACTTTATTTATAGACAAGACAGGGAAAAAAAAATAGAAACAGCTCAATAGAAACCGAAACGTTTGGGTGAGTTTTGGAGAGAGGGAGAAAGAGCTGCCTGGAGGGTCCATGTCTCACACACACACACACACACACACACACACACACACTCACTCCACTAGGACACCTTCATTTTGCCTTCTTTCTCGGGGCTTGCTCGGTGGCTGAGCGGCTGCTCGTCCCCGTTGACCGCCAGGAGCCTCTTGCGTGGGGGCTGCTCGTCGGGCTGGCGGGCGATGAGGAGGCGGCAGGTGAGCAGGATGCCAAAGACCAGCGCGTGGGCATAACGCCTCAACGGGTCCCCCACCAGCTGGTGGAAGAAGAGCACGGCCAGCACCAGGAGGAGCAGGAGGAAGTTGGCCACATCTTTAGGGCGCCCAGGCACTAAGGTCATGACGATGCCACAAGCTACTTCCAGCGCCCCGATGCTCTTACGGAGGAGGATGGAGCTGACTCCCAGCTTCTTCAGCATGGGCAGGGCCCGCACGTAGCTCTTGTAAGCCCGTTTCTGCAAGCAAGCGGTTCACAGCGTACAACAGCGTCAGGGGAGAAAGGCAAAGGGAGAAGTGGCTTCCTCTCAAATAAACTGATGTGAAATGTCACCTAAATCACACAGTCATGATGGTGGGGGTTGGGAGGGACCTTTAGACCTCATCCAGCCCAACTCCCTGCCAAAGCAGCGCCCACCTAGATCAGGTCACACAGGAACGTGTTCAGGGGACTCTTGAAGCCCTCCAAGGAAGGAGCCTCCACACCCTCCCTGGGCAACCTGGGCCAGGGCTCTCTCACTCAAATACTCACTTTCTCCTCATGTTTCAATGGAGCTTTAAATGGAAGTCACAGACTTCTCTGGCACAGGCTGAGGGTCAAACTGCTGGAGAGCAGCTCCAGGAGACAGACCTGGCAGTGCTGGGGGATCATCAACTGACCATGAGCAGCAACGTGGCCTCGTGGGCAAGAAGCCAACAGCAGCCTGGGGGCAGCCAGCAGAGTGTGGGCAGCAGGGCCAGGGAGCTTCTGCTCCCCCTCTGCTCTGCCACAGCTGCTGAGGCCTCAGCTGGAGTCCTGTGGCCAGTGCTGGGCTCCCCAGCTGCAGAGGGACAGGGAACTGCTGCAGAGAGGCCAGTGCAGGGCCACCAAGATGCTCAGGGCACTGCAGCATCTTCCTGCTGAGGAAAGGCTGCGGGCCCTGGGGCTGTTCAGTCTGGAGAAGAGGAGACTGAGGGGGAGCTCATGAACAGCTCCAAATCTCTCACTGGTGGGTGTCAGGAGCTTGGGGCAGCACTTTTCTCTGTTGTCTCCAGTGGCAGGACAAGGGGTGATGGGATGAAGCTGCAACACAAACAGTTCCATTGAAACATGAGGAGAAAGTGTTTGAGTGTTTGAGTGAGGGAGCCCTGGCCCAGGCTGCCCAGGGAGGGTGTGGAGGCTCCTTCCTTGGGGGGCTTCAAACCCCCATGGACACGTTCCTGTGTGACCTGATCTAGGTGGGAGCTGCTTCTGCAGGGGGTTGGAATAGATGATCTCTAAAGGTCTCTTCCAGCCCCCACCATTCTATGATTCTATGAATGTCCAGTCTGAGCTCCCATTGGAGGGATATTAAAGAGGATCAACCTGCAATCCCCCCTTTCTAAGCTGTTGTCTCCTCACTGCAAAACAGTCTTGCAAACTGGCACCCATTGCTGCAGCTAGGACCAGGCATTCCTCCTCCTCCTGAAACCTGAAGTTATGGTTGCTACAACCAGCAATGCAGAACCACGTTGATAAAACAGCAACAACAGCACCTGAGAGTCACTCACCTGCTGTAACAGGGTGTGTAAATAACACCCCTGGTGCCTGCAAAGCCAAGGCACAGCAAGTAAAAGCAGGAGTCTCTTTCTACCTTGAAGCAACTTGGAATAATACCCTCTTTGGGGTACCATCCCTTTGGGGGACCATCCATCCAAGCTGAGTTTCACCAGCCTCATCCTGTGCTCTCATCTCCTCAGATGAATGCAAGCTGACCTTTGACATCATTTACTCCCTGCTTTATGCAGGATTCAGAAGCAGTTTAAGTTGCACAGGTCAGCCTCCTTGCACACATCTGCTTCATTGTTTCAGGGAGGAAACAACCTCTGTCCTTACATACATCTCAGGTTCTTGCATTGAACATCAGGGACTTATTGCTTTTGGTTGGAATTTCTTCCTTTCCAATCAGATATTTCCTGTTTCAAATTATGTTTTACTACAGCTCCTACTTACTGGAGACATTTCCACTCAAGTACACTCCCCTTGCAGATACTCCTGACACTGTGCTCTCTGCTTCCTAACCAAGGGAAGGGAAATGGAAGCCAAATCTCAGGTACAGAGCTGGTCAGCCCTCAGATTTCCTTCCATGGGAATTTGGAAACCTGCTCTGTGGACACACAGAACTCCCCCTACTTCTCTGTCAATCTTGCTGCTTCTTTCTCGGGAGGAGCTGCCACTTCACCCCTGGTTGTAAAACAAACCAGGCAGCACAGTCATTTTTGCTACTGAGTGGGTGAAGGTTTCCTGACACACTGAAGCATGTGCACCAAAGGATGCCTTTCAAACCTTCACTGAACAAAACCTTCAGCCAGAGCAGAGTGTTTCAAGACACCTATGAAAAGAATGTAGCTTTTGAAAGGAATATCCCATCAGCACATGCTGGAGCACACAGGGAAGAGCTGCAAGTTTGGTGCTGTGGGTGGGTGACAGAGGTTGCCTGGTTTACTCAGGGCAAGAAGCCATCTTTATGAACTGGCAAGATCAGATTTGCACCATCTCCATGACATGACAGACCACCCTGGGAAAGCCTGAAAGCCTAATGAGCCATGAACATGTTACAATATGGGGCTGTTCAGAGTGCTGGTGCTGTGGAACACCCCAGTGCCTCTGCTTTCTGGCAGTCACACCCTCCCTAGCTGCAGGCCTGACTCTCGGTAAAGCAGAGAAGTGAAATATCTCACAGAGCAAGGATTTTGCAGTGTTTCTAAACTCCCAATGCTTTTATCTCTCCCTCATGTAGCAGAAGCTTAAGAGCTTTGTTTGCTGGGCATTTGACCTCAGCCTTTTTGCTCCCGAGTTACTTGCTGTTGCTTCTCCTCCCTGAGGTCCCTGTGCTGCCGTTCAGATGTTATTTGAGAGCTAAGGAAAAGCAGCTGGGCAGGTGAAACAAAGGGAGACAAGAGAACGTACTGGAAATTTCCAGCACTGTTTTTGGTTTAGGGGCACAGAAGTGACACCAAAGCTTTTCAGCCACTGCAATAGATATTAAAGGACAAGGAAGCAAAATGTGGCAGCCAGTCCCTCGCCTGCCCGCAGCTTGCAGCCAGCAAAGCTCTGCAGCAGGGCTGGCCCTGGGCAGAGAGGAACACCAGCTAGCTCCCCAGCTGCAAAATGCACACGGTGACTTCTCCTTCCTCTCCTTTCCCGTTAGGCAAGGGGAGGGAGAGGCTCATTTCCCAGGCTACAGAGAATAATAAGGTGACTTCTACCAGCTAAGAATATCCCAGCATTTCATGGCTGTGCATTAATCCCTGCTCAAGGCTTGGGGAGGCAGGGCCAGCCAGGGCTATCACCCTTGCTTTCAAGCACAGAGTTTTGGGGGGTGATCATCTGCTTACCCAAGCACACAGACCTGGTTTTCCTAACCCCCGGGGCTGGAGGTAGCTGTGCTCCCAGCGACCTGCTGGCCCTGCCTGCTCCCTCCACGCCTGGCCCTGCAGCAGAGCTCCCTTCCCACAGCCCCATGTCCCCATCTTTTGCTGTGCTGTGCTGGACCATCCCCTCACCCTCCCTTCTCCATCCGTACCCCTCAGCACCCAGCCGAGCAGGAGGCACAGCCAGCATCTCCTCGGCACCGCAGACTATTTGTTTCTCTCCATATCCATGGAATAACAAGAGAGAAGCTTCTCCCCTCTCCCAGCCCATGGCTCAGGGCTGCAGAGCAGCCTCTCTCTGCCCATCCCTCTGCCAACACGGCTCCTGCCGCAAGCCTTGAGGGCAGAGATCTTGGCTGAGCACCTCTCCCTCCCCACTGCAGCACTCACCATCTCATTGTAGGCATCTCTGCTGAGCCGGGGCGTCAGTTTGATGGTCCCCATAAAGACGAAGAAGAGCCCCAGAGCCACCGAGAGAGCAACGATGGTGATAGTCCTGGGAGATGCCATGGAGAGAGCCAGAAACTGCTCCTGGCAAGAGATCCTTAACGAGGCTTTGTGGCTCCGGCTGCCGGCCCGGCCGGGAGAGAGCCGGGCACCATTGAAGATGAGGAATAAAGCCGCAGAGGCTGGGAGGAAGGCAGCGGGAGAGGAGGAGGGGAGAGAAGGGGGGATTCAGCCTCCCCCGCGCAGCAGCCGCCGGGTCCTAACGTCCTGCAGCCAGCGCCGGCTGCTCCTGCACCTGCAGCTCAGCAGCAGCAGCCTTCACACTGCTCCTACCAGCCAGCCCTGCTCCTGCCGCTGCTCCCACCAGCCAGCCCTTCTCCTGCTGCTCCCACCAGCCAGCCCTTCTCCTGCTGCTCCCACCAGCCAGCCCTTCTCCTGCCACTGCTCCTACCAGCCAGCCCTTCTCCTGTCACTGCTCCTACCAGCCAGCCCTGCTCCTGCCGCTGCTCCCACCAGCCAGCCCTTCTCCTGCCGCTGCTCCCACCAGCCAGCCCTGCTCCTGCTGCTCCCACCAGCCAGCCCTGCTCCTGCTGCTCCCACCAGCCAGCCCTTCTCCAGCCGCTGCTCCCACCAGCCAACCCTTCTCCTGCTGCTCCCACCAGCCAGCCCTCCTGCAGCCGCTCCCTTGCACATCCCACAAACCACCCCTGGGAGCTGGGACAGAGCCAGCTCGGTGGGTGCAGGACGGCACAACACAGCCCAAGTCCCACCGGCGCTGGGAAGAGGGGGGACGTGTCCTCAGGAAGCTGCTGGGGAGGGAAAGGGGCTGGAGGTAACGCTGGCACGCTTCAGATGCAGATACTCAGACACAGCAAACTGCATATTGCTTCATGGATGGGATAAAAACCCACAAAAGGCGTCTTGCCCCTGTGTCTCTGTTGGAAATTATTGCCTCAAAAGAGACCTGCTCTGTGCGTTCATCTCTCCTGTGGCTGAATAGGAGAAAGGAAAAGTGGAAAGGTTTCCTGACCCTCTGCTACTTGTAACTCTCCTCTAACTTGCCACAAATTATCTCTTTCTGCTAAGCAGAAATCATAGACTCACAGCATGGTGGGGCTTGGAAGGGACCTTCAGAGCTCATCCAGCCCAACCCCCTGCCAAAGCAGCTCCCACCTAGATCAGGTCACACAGGAACGTGTCCAGGGGGGTCTTGAAGCCCTCCAAGGAAGGAAAAGAACCTGACTCTGTGCCACTGATCCCTCCACTCTGGGCTCTGCCATTCAGCAGCTCTCCATGCACCTCACCCTCCTCTCATCCAGCCCACACTGCCTGAGCTTTCTGATGAGGATGTTGTGGGAGACAGTGTCCAAAGCCTTGCTGGAGCAGAGGCCATCTGCTGCTCCCCTTTTGTAAGCAGCCAGTCATGCCATCGTAGAAGGCACCAGGTTGGTCAAACAGGATTTCCCCTTGGTGATCCATGTTGACTCCCCCTGACAAACATATTTTCCTTCAATTGTTCAGTTACAACATCCAGGATGAGCTGTTCCATCACCTTTCCTGTGGTTTCCTGGGTCGTCCCTCCTGCCCTGTTTGCAGCCTGCAGTGACATTGGCTTGTCTCCAGCCCTCAGGCACCTCTCCTGTCCTCTGTGGTTGTTCAAAACTGATGGAGAGAGGCTTAGCAATCCAATCAGCAGCTCCCTCAGCACTCTTGGCTGCACTAATGGAGAAGAGGAAGGTGTGGAAGGAGAAACACTGAAACCTCTTCATTTTGTTTCATTTTGTTTCACGGAAAAGTCTTTCTCGTTGCCTCCAGCTCAGCTCAGCTCATGACTGACAGCAACTCAGTGCTGGTTTGGGAGGTTTATCCAGGACACATTTCCCTGGCATTTTCACAGAGAAATGGGAGGGTTTCTAGTTCCTTCATTACCTGTCAAGGTGAAGCCCACCCCAGGCAGCCTGGGAGCAAGCAGGGAACTCAGGGCATGGCAAGAGCAGAAAACATGATGGGGTTTAGTATTTTGTATTCCCAATGATGGGAAAACCCCACAGTACCAGGGAGAAAGCGTTTCCAGGCTGCTTCAAGCAGCAGCCCAAGAGGTTTGCAGGGGAGAGCTGTTAAAATCACAGAGAGAACCTTTTAACCCCAGAAATCCCAAGTGTTTCCTGACAGAACCATGGAGCTGGGGTACTCAGGCAACCCACAATCAGAGCAAAAGCCAAACTCTTTATTTTTACACAGCTTTCAGGAGAATAAATTGCAATCCATCAGCTGACTCCATCAGCTCCAGTCTTCAGGACAGCAGGAGGTTGCTCCCCAAGGGCCTCCGTGTCAGCGAGTGAACAGCAGCACCAGCTCACAGTGAACAGTATGAGGAAACAGGTCGAAAGGTACAGCCAGTGTGGGGGCAAAGGGCTTTCCTTCCAGCTTCTTCCCTGGGTCAGGTGGGCAGCACAGCCTGAGGAAAGCAGAGAGCTGCTTTTAGACCAGCAGCAGAACCATTCCCACCACTATGTGTAGCACAATAGCACAGAGGATGCTGTGAGCAGGTATCCTGTGCCCAGCTGACAGCCCTCAGCATCTGCACCAGACTCTGGCTGAGCTCTGCAACCTGGCTCAGACCTGTCTGAGCTCTGGAACCACCAACACTGAATCTCAAACCAGATCTGAACACTTCATGGACAATCTCAAGAGTCAGTGGCAGGTTTAAAGCTCCCTTTCTCACAAGCCATCCCAGCTGGAAGATGCTTAATGCCCTTAGGGAAATAATCCTCAGCACTACCTTTGGTTACCTGCAGACAGATTTAACACCTGCAAACAGGCCTTCCCCAGATTTAGCTCCATGATTAACCCTGAGCAGCTGGCTAATCCCCTCAGCTTATTGCCTAGGAACAAGCCTGCCTGCAGTGAAGGACCCTGTCTCCAACACCCAGCTGTGCTGCTGTACTGGGGAAAGATGCACAATGTCATCATTTGCTGGTTTATTTTCATGTATCATGATGCTGGTTTATTCTCTGCTCCTTACTGATGCCCTAAAAGCATTCTGCTGGAACATGAAACCCATGGGACACCCAGTACCAGCCAAGGCAGCTTGCAGCTCAACTCAAAGCAACACAGGAGGAGCATAAACCACTTCTGGCCATGCACTGACCGGTCCTGGATCCCAGCTGCAGAACTCACCCAGTGAAAAACCTTCCCTAAGGTCAGTTATTTATGTCCTTGTCTGGACATAACGGGCTGTCACTAAGGCCAGGGGGAAGACAGGAGAGTGCTCACTCAAGGAAGTTCCTCATGGCTTCACCCTCTGGCTTGCAGGAGATGTAGATCAGCTTCTGGATGGACCTGCAGTTCCTGATGGCTCGTACAACCCTGTGATCTGCAAAAACACAGCCTGTGCTCTCCCAGTGCCCCAACAGCACTGTGAGCTCTCCTGAAGCAACAGCAAGCATCACATGCCCCATGCTGACAGCACAGCCCATGTGGCAGGGTAGAGCAGTGGGAGAAATCCCTCTGCTTCCCAGGGGGAAGAAGGATGAGAGAAGAACTGTAACTTCATTAAGCAGTGGCCTGTAAAACCATCCACACACACTGGTGAGACCACACCTGAGCACCAGGACCAGTACACACGGGAGCGAGGTCAGCGAGACCACGGAGCCATTTAGAGGGCTGGGCCACAGCATGCACAGAGAGGCTTGGGAGGGCTGGGGTTATCCAGCCTGGGGAAGGGAAGGTGAGCTGGGGTCCATTTGCTACCTCCAAGGGCCTCTTGGGGGTTTACAGAATGATGGAGCCAGTATCTTGTCAGAGCTGCACAAGCAGGGGGTGAGAGGTGACACATGCACTACAGCAAGGGAAATGGAATGTATTTGGGAGAGCTTATTCAAGAGACAATATCCACCCTTGGACATATCCCAGCACAACTGGGCTACAGAGCCCTGTGCAAGCTTATACAGCTCTGCAGTTGGCCTTGCTTTAGCTGGGAGACCACAGACCTCCAAAGGCTCCTTCTCCCCTGAATAATCCTCTGAGTCTACAAAGGATGGGGGGAAAAAAAAGATGAGAGCCACATGCTTTAAAGAGAAAGCATGAAAACAGCAGACTCTGGGGAGATTTTAGCTGCTGTCAGCAACAAGGTGAGGAGGTTTAGAGCCAGTGTAAGCAGGCTGCACAGAACTTGTTCTTCATTGTCTGCTTTCAAGATGAAAAGAAAGAGCAAGTTTTCTCACGGAGCCCGGCCCGAGAGGGATTCACCACAGCAACCAGGGGCTGAGCAGCCTCCCACGATGCCAGGAGTTGTGGTAACACAGCCTCTGCTTTGCCACTGTGGAACTCACAGTTGGAAATCCCTGCAAAGCAAAGAGCATCCACTGAGCTGAGCAGCCAGTCTCACCAGCTGTCAGGTGTGACACGTGCAGCCCTGTCCTGTGGGGAGCTCGCTTGGTAGGATCCCTCCTCTCACTGCTGCTGATTCTTCAGCAGTCTGAAGCTCAGTGTGGCGAGTCAAACTCACCATTGAATGCAGCATTCCACCTGGCATCCTCTATTGCCTTCTCCACCATCTCAATCCCAATTATCTTGGACGCTTGGTGAGCCAGAGTGAGACCAATTGTGCCTGGAAATGAGGGAAACAAAAATACTCCATACATCCATGTTGAAGAAGAACCAATCTTTTAGTTAGTGAGGATCATTTATGGTGCAGCATTATGGTGGGTGTCAGGAGGTTGGGGCAGCACTTTTCTCTGTTGTCTCCAGTGCCAGGACAAGGGTGATGGGATGAAGCTGCAACACAAACAGTTGCATTGAAATATGAGGAGAAAGTGTTGGAGTGTTTGAGTGAGGGAGCCCTGGCCCAGGCTGCCCAGGGAGGGTGTGGAGGCTCCTTCCTTGGAGGGCTTCAAACCCTCCTGGACACGTTCCTGTGTGACCTGATCTAGGTGGGAGCTGCTTCTACAGGGGGTTGGGCTGGATGAGCTCTAAAAGTCCCTTCCAGCCCCCACCATGCTGTGAGTGTGTGATTTTTGGCATGCAAAGCACGAGCCCAGGGGCTTAGACTCACGTGGCCACTGCTCACCTGTTCCACAGCAGATGTCGAGGAGGGTGGTGTACCCATCAAGCTGACTCAGCTCCCCAACTGCCTGGTACAGAACTTCTGCTCCACCCGTGTTCACTTGGAAAAAGGCATCTGGAGAGATGCGAAACCTGAGGCCCAGCATTTCCTCAAAGATGTGGGGTTGTCCGTGGAGGAGCTGGAAGGGAGACTGCTCGTGGGAGCAGCGTGTCATGGTGCTGGCAGAGCACACAGAAACCAGCTGTTAGAAAGCAGCACAGGCAACTCTGCTGAGGCAGAAGAGGAGACTTAGGGGGGAGCTCATTAACAGTTCCAAATCTCTCACTGGTGGGTGTCAGGAGCTTGGGGCAGCACTTTTTTCTATGGCATCCAGTGACGGGACAAGGGGTGATGGGATGAAGCTGCAACACAACAAGTTCCATTGAAACATAAGGGAGCGTGAGGTAAGGGAGCCCTGGCCCAGGCTGCCCAGGGAGGGTGTGGAGGCTCCTTCCTTGGAGGGCTTCAAACCCCCCTGGACACGTTCCTGTGTGACTTGATCTGGGTGGGAGCTGCTTCTGCAAGGGGTTGGGCTGGATGAGCTCTAAAAGTGCCTTCCAAACTCCATCATTCTGTGATTCTGTGATTTCCACTTCCATTGCCAGGGTGCTCATGTGCAGGGGAGGATGGTTTTCCCCCTGCCAACTTTACTTCACATGAGCCTTTCAATGGGATCAAATGATTTTGATTCTCTGTAAGGGATCTATAACTTGCACAGCCTAGAACTCCTCAGAAGGATCAAAATGACTTCCCAAAGGCTGCAAGCCCAGGGTCTGTTGCCCAGTTTTGCTGCTGATGTGATGTACTGTCTTGGGAAAGTCACTGTAGTTGGTTGTCTTTCTTTAGTTTCCCAGGCTTAAAACTCCAAGAGGCAGAACCATTGTGTATTCAACTATTTTAGCTCTGGGAAAATGAAGCTGTGGCCATCTTAAAACCCCACCTGCAAGAGGCATCCCAGCATCTGCCATCCTCTTCCAGCACTCCCTGAACTTGTCACATTTGATCAGGGATGGGCGAGAAAAAGGAGGTGGCTTTATTTCCACTCTTTCCCCATGTCAAGCCATATATACCTCTCCTGGAAGTAAAGTGAAGTCAAGGCACAGACAGTTCCAGGCCCACGGGTGAAGAACTCCTTGAGTGCCGCTTTCTGAGCAGCCAGAGCCTCCTGGAGAGAGCGAGGGAGGAAAAGCTGTGTGATCAGCTCATGAAATGAACCCCACTGCTCCCCCCAGCAATACAACCAGCTCAGGCTGCTGTAGCTCTTTACCAGGTGCCCCTGTCCTCCACACACTCACCTGGCCCAGCTCCTGGGGGTGGAAGGTGACGATGGCCATGGCGTGGCCACGGCTGCTGGTGCGCACCACCAGCTCCCGCCAGTGCCCGCCCTCGGAGAACAGGATGCAGGGGTCCAGCGGGGAGCAACGGATGAACTCCTCATAGCACTGAGGGCAGAGCAAAGGCCCTCAAAAGACAACTGGCACGGCTTTGGCATAACCCTGTGCACCCCTATGCAATGGGTGTCCCTTTCCACCGCTGGCATCTGCTTTGGGCTGATTTCAACACACGGAGTGAAGCTCCTCCCAAGCTCTTGGAATGGAATCACTTGCATCTGTGACTGTCACTTGCTTCACTTCTCTTTAGGACAGTTTAGAGGCTGCAGCATGAACACTCACATATGTCTCTGTCAACCAGTCAGGCCTGAAAGCTGATCTCAAAGCACAGCAGCCCTCAAATCACAATGTTCTCCTAAGGAAGGGTTACGGCAGCCCCCTCTGTTCTACCATCTAGGGACAGACATGGCTTGGTTACTTACCTGGGCTACCTGCTTGTGTTTTGAAGGGATGTTCTCCAAGTGGTTGGCTCTCACACAGACAATATTTCTTGCTGGAGAGAGACAGATAGGTCTTGAATTGTTTAGCTTCAGGGTACATAAACCAGTGCAACCCACCTGCCATGCTATGGAGAGACCTTCCCCCTGAACCCTCCCATTGCCCAAGAGAAAAGAAGAAAAGTAAAAGAAGCAGCTGGTATCTAGGGGCCCCAGGAAATCCTGGGATGTTCTGGGTACCTGTGGTCTGCAGGACCTGCCAGAGTTCCCTTTTACCACTGATTACTGCCACTAACTTCCACGAAGAGGTTGGAGCTCCAGTAGCTTTTTAAAGGCCCTCTCAGGAACTGCCACTCCTGCCACCGCACTGTTCTCCAGTGGAGACAAGAGCAGGGTGAGCTGCTTTGCTAACTGAGGAGTACTGACGTAGGCTTTAGAGCACTGAAGCAGCTTAGGTGGCCTAGAAGAAACCATTCCCACTTCAAGTTTAAATGCCAAACTTCTGCTGTCAGTGCATCCATAGAGATGCTCCAATGGGAAAAGCACCCAGGGAGCACTCCAGTGCCTCTTGCTGTGGAAGCTGACAAGCAAAACCTTGCCTGAGCAGTCTGGAAGGAGCACACAGCTCACATATGAATTGCACAAAGCCAAACTTTCTCACACATCCTAAATGCTCCATGGTTTGCTGCACACACCCCAGCATGCCTTCCCTGCTCAGCACAAGCTCCCTGGAGCATGTCAAACCCCACAGCAACAACAGAGATAAAGCCTGGAGGAGCTGCTCCCACAGCTGTCACCCTCACTGCTGCCCTCAGCACGTTGGAAGCTGGTGTTTCTTTACAAAGCTAATGAACTGAGGTTTTCAACTTGCTGCTCTGGACTTGGCCAGCAGTTTTTCTCCTCAGCTCCTTGTCCTGCACTGACCTCTGCCAGTTCCCACATACAGCCCCACAGTTTTGGGGTTGCCATCTGGTCCTTGGTTCACAGAGAAAGTCGATTTGTTCCGGTAGCCGTTAACGATGGGCTGAGGGAGAACAGGAGGAAAAGCAAAGCCTCAGGTTAAAAGTGATGCAGGAAAGCCAAAACTGAGCCAGAACTGGTTGTTCTGGTGGCAGCACAGGAGGACACACAAGAACACCACGCAGAGAAATGGAGCTTGTGTGCAGGACCTTGAGAAGAAGGAATGGCTCTCTGTGACAGGGTCATCAGGGAAGGCTTGGGCACAAGCACGGGGCTTGTTTCCCTCTCCAGCAGTCCCAGGCTGCAAAGCAGGAGCCAGCAAGGACTGCCACAGACACATTCTCTGCCTCCAAGGAATCCCCATCATGGAACTGTTCAGGACTCAGGCTCAGAGGGAGCAGCACTCCCAGGAGACACTCACCGAAGGGACCACAGGCCGCAGAGGACAGCAGAGCTTCTTCACATCTGTGCCCAGCTCCTCAAGGCGAGATGTCAGTGTCTGCAAATGCTGTCTCTGGCTCTCATACTTCACCTGCAGAGCCAAAACCACTCTCACAGGACCACACAACAGTAGGCACCTCTGGCAAGACCAACAGGAATGGGATATAGCCCCAGAGGAACACTGTCCTTCTCATCACCTCAGCTGCCTGGAGCAACAGGGACACACAAATTCTGCCTCTGTGGTCCCCAAGCACTGGCCTGGAGCACTTGGTCTAACATGAAGCCTCAGCAAAGCAGCTCTCCAGGATGACAGGATCAGTGTGTGAGTGCCCATCCTCTGGGCTGTTGGTGATCACACCCACCACCCCCAGGGAACCTCCTAGTTCCATCCTCTACATTAACTGGAGCAGCAGTAGATGGGCTCTGAAGAGTTTGCTGCGTTAAGCAATGAAGATGCTAGGGGCTGTTGCTCGTGGGGAACAGGAGAGACAGTTGGGGCAACACAACAGAGAAAAGTCCATGTAAGCACACCTTACCTGCAGCTGCTCTTGATAGGGGAGTCTCCACAATGGAGTTACTGCATTTGCCAACCTGGAAAGCACAACATGGAGGCAGTGCCTAGAAGCTGTCAGCAGGCTGGGGTCCCACCAGGCAGCTCCTTGCCTCCTGATATCCATCACCAGAAGCTTTGTGGGTTGGGACTGTTCTGGTACAGGCACCTGCCTGTGAGCATCCAAACTCCCCTTTCATGGCACTTTCCCTGGTGCCGAATCACAGCATGGTAGAGGTTGGAAGGGACCTTTTGAGCTCATCTAATCCAATCCCCCTGCCAAAGCAGCTCCCACCTAGGTCAGGTCACACAGGAATGTGTCCAGAGGGGTCTTGAAGACCTCCAGAGCAGGAGCCTCCACACCCTCCCTGGGCAGCCTGGGCCAGGGCTCCCTCACTCGAACACTCAAACAGTTTCTCCTCATGTTTCAATGGAACTGTTTGTGTTGCAGCTTCATCCCATCACCCCTCGACCCAGGGAGGGAGGGGGTGGATGTGATCCCAGCTGTGACCCACCCAGCACTGCCCCACGCAGCCCCTGCACAGCTCTGCTGCTGTTTTCTCCTGCCAGGACTCTGGGAGACGCTTCCCGAGCTCCCGGGGCCGGCTGCTTTTGGGCACAGAGCCAACAGCCGCTCTCATCGTTGCTTTCTGTCGCCTCTACAGCAAACAGCTCGGCTCCCGATCCCGCACCCTCAGAGCTTTCCCCTCACCCTCTCCCTGCCCCCTGTCCCGGGGCCCAGCCGCGGGCAGCCGGCTCGGCGGGGAACAGCCGTACCTCTCCTCCCAGCACGGAGCCGCCAGGCCATGGCGCTGCCGGGGCTTTCTCTGCTTCTTGCAGCTCACGGCTGCCGTGTCCTCGGGCTGTGGCCCGCGCTGCCCCCTGCACTGGCTGCTGAGGAGCGCGCTGCAAGCACACAGGGCCCTGCGCGGCAGCCGCAGAGCACAGCGCACAGCCATGGCGGCACGGAGCAGGGCCGAGCCCTGCGAGAGCCACGGAGCCCCGCGAGAGCCACGGCACTGCGAGTGGCACAGCACTGAGAGCAGCATGGAGCACTGCGAGAGCCACGGAGCCCTGCGAGAGCCACGGCACTGCGAGTGGCACAGCACTGAGAGCGGCATGGAGCCCTGCGAGAGCCACGGAGCCCTGCGAGAGCCACAGAGCCTTGTGAGAGCCACAGAGCCCTGCGAGCAGCACGGAGCCCTGTGAGAGCCACAGCACTGCAAGCTGCACAGCCCCCTGCAAGCGGCACGGAGCCCCTTGCGAGAGCCACGGAGCCCTGCAAGCGGCATGGAGCCCCCTGCAAGAGCCACGGAGGCCGGCGAGTGGCACGGAGCCCAGCAACAGCCATGGCCCGAGGCAGCAGCTCGGCTCCTCTGCCTTCCCCATCCCCGCTGCTACACGCTGCCAGCCCGGGCCCTGCTGCATGTGCCACCCGGCAGTTTTGGCTCTCTGCCCCAGGACAAGCTGCCAGGCTGCCAGCAGCAGCCCCCAGGTGCTGACATTGCAGTTCAGGACCCGCTCCATTTGTCCATCCCAAGTCCCATGGCAACCCCTTGCAGGTCAGGACCCGCTCCATTTGTCCATCCCAAGCCCCATGTTGCCTGGGCTCACATCGCCTGGGGTGGTGTTTGTCTTCAGCAGTGGGAAAAGAAATCCAAACCTCAGGCAGCTCGTTTGATTGCGTTTTTCTTTCTTTCGGAGAACAACTGCAGCCACACGCGATTCCAGCTGTGCAAACGCCCCGAGCCGCAGCCCATCCCCTCCCCGCACCAGTTCGCGCCCGCAGGCTCCTCAGGCTCTTTGGGACGGCTCCGTGCAGCTCCTGCCCCGGCTTCTCGCCTTCTCCAGCACGACGGCGGCCGCTGCACACGGCCAGCAGTTGGCTCCGGGGCGAGACGAGCCGCGGACGCCCCGCTCACAGCCCCTGCCCGGCGGGGCTCAGCATCTCCTGCAGCACCAGGTGCAGCAGGTGGTTCTGCTCGGCGCTCAGCAGCGGCCACAGCTCGGCCTGCAGCGCCTTCAGCGCCTCCGCGTCCTTCTCCTGGCACGCCAGCACGGCCGACTGCAGCAGCAGGAACAGCTCGGCCGGCAGGTAGCTCGCGGCCGGCGGCAGCCCGACCCCCGCGCCCGGTGCCGGTGCCGGTGCCGGCCCCGCGCCGCCGTCCGGCGCCTCCCAGCAGTACTGCTCCAGCGTCCGCGCGTGCTCGGGCAGCAGCTTGGCGGGCGGCGGCTGCAGCAGCAGCAGCAGCAGCACCCGCGACACCTCGCAGCGCGCCAGCACGTCCAGGAAGGCTCCGCCGAGCGCGGCTCCGGCTCCGGCTCCGGCCCCGGCCAGCGCCTGC
>WBNH01010125.1:0-10207 GCA_013401255.1 Urocolius indicus
AAAAAAAAAAGAAAATAATCAACAAAGCCCCAAGTGACTTACTTTTCTTTTCCCTCTCTAGGTTCATTTTCTCTGCTGTTACATCACTGATATCACTATCAATATTTGCCCTATCTTCTTGTAATTTTTTCAGCTTATTATTAATAGCATCAGTTTGTGGCTGAAGATTCTCAGAGATTGTTATTGTACTGAGCTCATTCTTCCAGTCCTCTATCATCTTTTGAGTGCTGTGTATTTTCCTCTGTCTGTCCATTTCTTCATCTTTTTTCATTCTCAAAGCTTGATGAATTTCTTCAATCTAAGAATTTTGAGTATTTCCAACATTAAAGGAGTTTAGTATACAAAACCTATGACAAACAACCAAAATATCCGTGCAACCAGTATTAAATTATGATATAAGCATGCACTAAAACCGTAAGAATTTGTTTTAGTTCCAACAGCTCTATGACAGTCAAAGAACTGATATTATTTTGTTAAGATTTAGGAACACTTAAGCAAAAATACAATTCGATCTTTAAATAAATTTTTAAAGTTCCTTTGTTTTTATAAAACCAGTAGCCTAAAGCTTAAGATCTTAAGATTGCACGAAACCTACAGCACAAACACAATGTGTAACATTGACTGGCACCCTTACACATTTAATTAATACATTTTTTGACTGAGTGCTTGGATAAAGTTCTGTAACTGTTTTACAACACATCTTTGTATTTTCCTTCCAAAAAATGCTGGACGTATACACTTAACAGAAGCAATAACTGTATCCTCTTGCACAGAATATTCGAGGGCACGTTTAATGCTGAGTGTATTACTGTACTGTAGAGGCTGTAGCTTTACAAGGAAAGCCTGATATATAGACACATTGTCTATTCTGAAGTTTGTTGCATCAAGGTAACTGATTTTATGTAGTTTACACCTGTCCTTTAGTAATATCTATTTGACACAGGCACAGAATCATTGCCTACTGGAGGGAGTGAAGTGTGTAAGTACTCACATTCTCTTCAGACAAATTTCACTCTCTGCTAAGAGGTCAGACCAAAAAACTCCCTTGTATCTTGTGTTCTACTGCAGAACTGAGGAAGCAGCATTTCACCTCAATGCAACATATGCTCTAGCTAGTGCTATAATAATACATTACCAAAGAAACACCAAAAAAGTTGGCAATATCAAGACTCTTACTTGTTTATCTTTCATCTCCAAAGCATCTTGCTTCTGTTTACACTTTTGAGAAAAGTCTTTGATTTCAGCAGCCTGCATACAGTAAGATATTTAAATTAGACAGTCACAAATTCAGTTGTATGCATAAAAGGCATGTTTTAAAGAACATTCTGTATATGCATAGCTAAATATTTATTTCAGGTTTTATTACCGACAATGTCATACTCACCAGTTTCTTATTATTCTTATTTCTATCTGTAATTATGTATATTTTCAGCTTTTTGTGAATGACAGAATAATGACATATAAACTGTTCACAACCATTACACCATAGATGTAAAAATTCAGGCATGACAGGTAGAGGAAGTCTCCTAACCTCACTTGAAATGAAAAGAACTCCATCCTCAACCTCAGTAAATATGTTATAATTGTATCCTTACACTTATAAAACGTTCTTGTCTCTAGGCAGAGGACAGCCAAATCAGAACTCAAAGTCATCCTACCTCTGAAATGCACTGTGCTAAAGCTACATCCTAAGCAGTTGAGCTTGACAACCTGTCCCGCTCTGGGGACAGCGGCAGATGGGGAGTTTGACTGGGGCGGTACACCTGTCAAAGCGTAACGCAGGTGTCCCAAGGCGAGCTCAGGGAGGACGGAAACCTCCCGCGGAGCAGAAGGGCAAAAGCTTGCTTGATCTTGATTTTCAGTACGAACATAGACCGTGAAAGCGGGGCCTCACGATCCTTCTGGCTTTTTGGNTGTGAAGGCACCTATGTGTCTCTACTCTTGCTCTGTACCTCTCAGCTTCTACGGTGTAGAGGCTTCTGGGCGTCAGCCAGTCCAATCCCTTTTGTTCAAATCAGGTCTTATTAAGTCAGGTTGCCCAGGCTGAGTTCCTATCACAGCTGAAGCATACTATTCTTTCTCTACAAACCTAATGCCTTCTTTGCTTAACCCTTAAGGCTGAAAACAGTGCCAACAGAATACTGGGAACACTGCAGAAGGAGGCAAAGACTGTAAAGAAATTCCAGTAGAGATATGGAAACAAAGACAGCACTCTTGCCAGAAGATATTTTTTCCTACAAACCAAACCACACTGAAAATGCCCAGATGTATCAAGAATAGGAAAAATAAAACTATGCAGAATCTTTTCCATCTCACAATTTGAAAGATGCACAAAAATTTAAGACCTCAACTCCATAGGTGTTTGCATGAAGGCAACATGGAACAAGGCATCTTAATCTTGCTATTGACTGCTACATAGTACTGATTCTGCAACACTATCCCTAAAGACCTCAGGCAGCCACTCTGAAGAAAAGGCTCTCTCCCAGGAAATTAATGCAAAATATTCATAAGGCTCTCAAAAGGCTCTGAAGGCTCTCAAAATCACGGCACTGGTAAAGAAATGGAAGTCAGATTTTCAATTGTCATTATATATTCCATTATTATACATTTATATGTTCCTACCTTACAGAACGGACTAACAACTGCAATTATCTTTATGGTTTTCATGATACAATCAAAACACAAGGCTTTACGTTGTCAAATTTTGCTTTAAAAATGGCACTGTGTAGTACACTGTTCGAATGCTTTAAAGAGCCTAAAGCGTAAACTATTCTAGGCTTCTGTCACACAATTTTATCAACCTAGGAATTCTTAGTTTAACCAAAAATGTACGAGAGTTGTAACAGAGGGAGTCAATATAAATAGTTTTGCAGTGTCTTGATATTTTTCTCCCCAGGTTTAGCTCCGCCTTTACTTTCAGTCCAGCTACTTCCAGGCAAAATCTGTAACATCACAACTGGCTTTTTGCCAACAAACTGCAGACAACATATAACACAGTGGTAGTTTATCTCTACTCTCACACATATACCCTCAAGCCAAGAGCAAGATCTCAAGAAGCAGTCAGCATTACCGTTATTTCATAATGGATACAAGCCTGGATCAAAGGGCAAGAAGCCAGTTATGTTCCCTACAGGTCTGTGTGTCCTAAACAGAGGGGATGTAAAATGCTAAACTTCTTTCCCTTAATGCCAAATTGAGAAAAATGGCTTGGTAAGACCAATCCACGCCTTGGGGCAAATACCAGAAGTAAAATGTTTTTTATAATAAAATCATTCATTAATCAACTCCTGCTATCTTACAGCATAATTATCTGTCAAGGTAAGCAATTTTAAGGTATAGTACTTAAAAGCCTTAAGGTTCTTCTATAAAGTTCTGCCTTAGGTCAAAACTATCTCCTGACAGTGCATGCAGCACTGATTTGCCTTTAAAAGAATCTCATTTCCACAGCCCAGTTGAGAAGCTATGTGGGAGGGAAATGGATTTCAGTACCCCTATGAAAAGTTACTGTCATGAAAGCTTGAAAAGTAGCAATATATCTTCGAAATCTTGTTAAGTTAACTTGCCTGATATCACACGAATTGTTTTTGCCACAACCAGGTACACAATACATATTCTCTTAAGCCTTTTCAAAGATTTTGGACACTATGATGGCTTCTTCTAGATGCAATGTTAATTATGCAAATTAGACTTGGATATAATAATCTATCAGAATGAAACTCATGGAAATGTCTTATTTTGATATTACAAAGAACACAGTATCAGCTATACATTACAATTTAAAAAATGGTAAATAATCAATGGAAAGAAGTATTCAAATATCTCAGTAAGTCTTCTGTAAATTATTTCTCTCAAAAGTAGCATTTTTCCTTCTTCCCATCTTTTTGGCTTCTGGAATCTAAAGCTATATATAAGAAAATGAACCTATTTCATTCTCGGAGCCAAATTAAACAAACACTTAACCTTGTGAAGGTTTAGCGTGTGAAAGCCTTATGCCACAAGTGTCAATTGGGCAGAAAATTATGTCAGTTCAAGAATATTAGTTCATCAGCTAGTACACCTTTTAACCAGTTCTGTAGCAAACAGCCCATGATGACCATGCTCCCTGCATGTTAAAACTAAAACTCTCACTTTTTGTCCTACGTTTCTCATACAGAGTATATCAACAAGGGATAGCTTTTACATGAATATAGCTCAATAATTCTAAGAATTGTGGAAGCGATAGTTCAATGGAATTCTTTCCTGTTAATGTGTTAGTACAACAGTAACTAAAATGAAAGATACGAATAAAACCCAGCAGGGTAATATCGAGTAATGAAAACAAAACTTACAACTTCACAAGCATAAAAGCCCTTACCACATTATGAAAATTAATTTCAAACTTCCAGCTGTTAACCTCCCTTTAAGAAGTAAGTGTAAGGAAGTGAGGTTAACCTTTAGGAATGAGCGTAAGGAAGTATACTCAAACAACAAAATCCCACCAAACAAACCAACCAATACATCCATACCCCTAAAAGCTCACTTGAATAAAACCAGAACACTTAAAAACATTTAGCTATTTTGTCTCAAAGCATAGCAAACTCTTTCAGTACTATTATGCACAAAATTTTAAGGATACATTTTGCAAAGGGCTTCTTAATAACTGTAATGATTTGCTTGGCTAAGTAGTATTGTCTGGTAAGGTTTACATCACAACTAAACCAGAAGTGGTGTGAACACTAGTCTGTGTGTTTTGTCTGGTCTTTCTGCTTTTGGTCGCTGTGTGGTTTCTTGTCATTTGTTTGGGAGGAGGGTGTGTGTTTGTTTTTTTAAAGAATCCACACGGACAGTGCATTAGCTCACAGTGCACTATCGCTGAAATTTTCAGACCCTGATTCTACAAGACACTTTATGACAGCAGTCCTCTATAGGTGTCATATGTCTCTACTCCAAGTCCTTTGATGTGATCGGTTATCTTCAAACAGAACTCACCAAAGCAAATATTCTGATGTTATCATTTCACATCGTTAAAAATTTGTGCAGCCTATGCATACAATGACTTCTGTAGCCTGAGCAGTACATGATTGTTAAAATCCTGCAGAAAATTATAGTACTTTCCTATTTGTCATGTAGAAATAGTAATTTTCTGTATCTCCAGAGAGAGTAGCTATTCAAAAAAACTCTAAGCTGTAAGGCATAGGTGGGTTTACCCTTAACTTCCTTTATGCATAAAAGTATTCATAACTGATGGAGAATTCCCGTCTAATAAAAAAAAATTAGACCCTACTTATGGAATTATGTTAAATATTAGAGAAAGACTTTTAGGCCAGAAAAGCTGTAATTTATCTTAATCATCCAAACTGGCTACATTTTAACAAGATAAACACAACATCCACAAATCCAAAATACAGATAAAACCGGCAAATAATTCGATTAAGTGTCTAACTTACAGAAACTGGAAGATTTTATCCTTCAAGATTTTGAAAAGTTCTCTGAAAAGAACTGTAAAATGTGCATGTTCTTATATATACCAAAAGAGTGGACTTCAGAGTTGCTCCTGAAGGCTTACTAAGAAATGCATTCCTTGAGTTTTACTGCTTTTAATGGGACAGAGACATAGAGAAAGCAGTGAGAACCAAAGGCATGAGTACTTCAGAAAAATTTCTGAAGCACATCACTGTGGCACACTAGAAAGAAAAAAGATGTCATTTTACACTTCACAAAGCTGAACACAGAATATATGAAACATTACATATATTAACTGAGAACTCAAAATATCTACCTTATCTCTGATTTTCTTTTCCAGACTCTCAAAATGTGCTTCACTTTCTTGGATTTTCTTTGTCACTGGGGACTGCATTTCTTTCAGATTCTTCAGTTTTTCCTTGGCCCGATCTCTGCTTTGTTTAACTTCCTCATGCTGCTGACGAATGTTTTCATATTCCTTGGAGGAGTTGAAAGCAAAATAATTAAAAACTTTTGTCTTCCATTCCAGTATTTTATACTGCTCTAACATTTTATTTAACTGTACACGAGTTTTAGGAGAAAAATCTCATTTGGAAGACAGTATTAGAGCAACAAATTAAGTAACCCTCCTGGTACTAGTAACTATGACTAGGAGATGAAGGGGTCATTCAGTCCCCAGTGAACAAGCATAGACATTTAATG
This sequence comes from Urocolius indicus, assembly GCA_013401255.1. Taxonomy (NCBI): domain Eukaryota; kingdom Metazoa; phylum Chordata; class Aves; order Coliiformes; family Coliidae; genus Urocolius; species Urocolius indicus. Next base: position 6,145 of record WBNH01010125.1, read on the forward strand.
ATTCTTAAATAATACGCACTTTAAGCAGCAGAAGAAATGACTACTTTGTCTGCAATTACCTTGCCTCTAAGTCCATCTGGGACTGGCATGGAAAAAGTAATTCTTTAGCCCCTTCTGTCCATAGTTTGAGCGCTACTTAGGCAGAAATCCTCAAGCTAACAAGTAAACAACCACAGAAAACTTCAGGAAAAGGAAAGGAAGGAGCTGAACAAATCATCAGAGCCAGTAACAGACATAACCCTGAAGTAAACCAAGGAAAGAGACAGAGCAGAACAGAACTTTGGAAAACAAAACTCTACCACACACCATGAGTACCAGAGAAGTTGCCATCTATGGAGTTTAACTGGGGATGCACTCCTGAGGAGGAGGAGATGGCAAGCAGTGTAGTGACCAAGAACCTCCACTTCAAGAAGGTGGGAACTCTAGGACAGAAATCAGTTTAAGCTGAAGGCATCACTACCAGTGATTTTTTTGTGTGTTATGATCTTAGGGGGGGAAAAGAGGCAACAACCTCCTGCCCCAAAACAAACAAACTCCATGATGTTCTTAAAGGTTCATGAAAAAAAAAAAGTAATCAAAGGACCAGAGGGAGGAGGTGTAGATACATGTGTGCAGGGGTAAAGGGGAAAGGAAAGGTGTTAGATTCGGCAGACAATAAAGAAAGTGCTCAGTTTAGAGTACATGCCTGGATTATTCCAAATGTTGTAGCGTTAAAAACAAAAAAATCATCTGCAACAGCTAACTTTGCTTCACCTACTACCACTTTTTCCTCATTACTTGTTTAATTATCCAGACTGTAAACACAAACAATTAATCACAAATAAACCCACGTGGGCTATTAAATTCACTTATTCGTAGTATCTTTTGCACAAAGCCAGAAAGTATTTGAAGAAAGCTGCTGTAATTCTATTATGTGGAGTACAATCAGTAGCCAAAATTACAAACTTAAAGAGATAAATCAATTATATTTCTACTTAGCTGATAGAATAAGCTTAAAATTTAGCTTTGCTCTAAGTAAGGAATCGTATTTCAAAGTTAAAGCAAATGTACACGCATAAAATTACACCTCATTTCTTCACGTACAAAGTACAGAGCAAGTTTCTCAAGAAGCTGTGACGTGTTTTTGATACAGTGAACCCCTTTAACACTCGACCTCTGTGTTTTGGTACCTTTAAGCAAATAACCCTAATGCTTGCAACAATGCACTTAGCTGAAGATCTGCAGAACTTCCAAAGGATTGCAGACCTCCCTCCCAAAAGGTATTTATGCCTAAACTGTATAACCGAGCTTTTCTCAATTGTGAATGGAAGAGGAGGAAAAGAAGAATCGACACAGCTTGGTTAAAATCCGTTTTCAAAATTATGTGTTTTCAGGACATGTATAGCAGGAGGAACAGCATCTCCTGCTGCTATACTAGCTCCAAATAATATATCCTATGATATATCATACTACCTTAAGCTTAAACTTGGAGGACTAAGAACCCTCTTTTTTTTTAAGACCATACAAAAGAAGCACTGTCTATGTCAAAAAAAACCTTGAATATCATCACTGATTGTAAATGGCACAATTATTTGATGGAAGTTCCATTAAAGCACACACAAGAACATAAAATGTCCCTTAAATGTTTGAGTCCAAATCTTTAACAACATTTTACGGAATTTGAAGCAGATGACTAAGAGCCTATTAGAAAGCAGCTGGCACTGACGAGAAAAAACACTTGACTAGAAAAGTGTCCCTCAGGTGAATAGCAGTCTTTAGAGTAAAAATGCAGTTCCACTGTGGTGAAACGATAAAACAAGTTCAGTACTAGACATCCTCTCTTACAGCACGATCAAGAGACAATCCAGTGCCATACTTCAGATGGCCTGTTTTGAGCATGCTAGTCTTGTACGTAATATGCTACAGTGTGTGCTCAAAGTAAGCCCCTGTGTTGCCTGTACACCAACACATGTAGCCTGGGGAATAAACAGGAGGAGCAGGAGATGTGAGTGTGGTGCAGGGCCATGATCTCATTGCTGTTATGCAGACACAGTGGAACAGCTCACATCAGCCATCAATGGCTACATATTGTTTAGGAAAGACAGGCAAAAGACAGTTGCTCTCTATGAGAGAGAGCGATTAAGAGTGCATTGAGCTCAGGCTGGGTGGGAATGAGGGGAAGGATAAGCGTTATGAGTGAGAATCAAAAGGCAGGGTAGTGTGGGTGATATTGTTGTGGAAGTTTACTACAGGCCATCTCATCAGGAAGAGGAAGTCGATGAGGCCTTCTACAAATAACTGAGAGATGCCTTATGGTCACGTTGATATTTGCTGTCAAAGGCACTCAGCCAAGCACAAAAAGCCCTGAAGTTTCCTCCAGAATGTTGAATACAACTTCCTGTCACATGTGGTTGAGGAACCAACAAGGGTTGTACTGCTGGACCTTGTGCTAACAAATAAACATCTGGTTGGGGATGTGAAAGTTGGAAGCAACCTCAGCTGCAGTGACCATGAGATGGTGGTGTTCAATATCCTGCATAGAAGCAGGACACAGAGCCAGGCTGTAAGCCTGGACTTCAGGTGAGCTGACTTTGGCCTCTTCAAAGACCTGCTTGGAGAGGTCTCATGGGACAGGATTCTAGATGGCAGGAGTGCCCAAGAAAGCCATTTGATCTTCAAGCACCACTTCTTCTAAGACCAAGATCAGTGTGTCCCTGCAAGCAGCAAATCAGGAAAAGGAGGCAAGAGACCTGAATGGATGAACAAGGAGATACTGGAATGACTCAGGAAGAAAGAAGTCTGTGGAAGGTGGAAGAGGGGCATGGTTGCTTGGGAAAAGTATAGGGTATTGTCAGAGCAGGTAGGCAAGAAATCATGGAGGCTAAATTCCTTTTCGAATGAAAATTGGCAAGGGAAGTAAAAGAAAGCAAGGAGGGCTTCTTCAAGTATATCAGTAGAAAAAGGAACAATAGGGAGAACGTGATCCTACTGTTGAATGAGGAGGGTGCCCTGGTGACAAAGGATGCAGAGAAGTCAGAGCTACTGAACACCTTCTTTGCTTCAGTCTTTACAGCCAAGGCCAGTTACTGGGAAGCAAAGACCCTGGAGGATAGTGAGATAGACTGGAGAATGGAATATCCTCCCTTGGTGGATATGAATGGGATTAGAGACCTGTTAGGCAAACTGGACACTCACAGATCCATGGGTCTTGATGGGATGCTAAGGGAGCTGGCTTATGGTATGGCTCTCCATGATTTTTGAACCATGGAGCACAGGTGAGGTACGTGACAACTAGAAGGCAGCCAATGTCACTCCAATCTTCAAAAAGGGTGAGAAAGAGAAGCCAAGAAACAACAGGCCAGTCAGCCTCACCTCCATCCCTGGAAAGGTGACTGAATGTCCTGAATGTCATCTCTAAGCATGTGAAGGAAAAGATAGATGGTTATTGGGGGACTCAACGTGGACTTACCAAGGGGAAATCCTGCTTGACCAACCTGATAGCTTTCTATGATGGCATAATTGCCTGGGTAGATGAGGAGAGAGCAGTGCATGTCATCAACCTTCACTTTAGCAAGACTTGTGACACTGTCTCCTACTAAATTCTCATAGGAAAGCTCAGGCAGTGTGGACTGGATGAGGGGGCAGTGAGGTGGATCGAGAGCTGGCTGAATGACAGAGCCCAGAGGGTGGTGATCAGTAGCACAGAATCGAGTTGGAGGCCTGTGGCCAGTGGAGTTCCACAGGAATGCGTTCTGGGGCCAACAATGCATTCAACATCAACAATGTGGATGAGGTGACAGAGTGTACCCNAGTGTATGACAAGGGGAGGGGGCAGTATTGTTTTCTGTTGCCTCAAGTGACAGAACTATGGGTAAGGGACGTAAGCTGTAACATAAGTTCCACTGAAACACAAGGAAAAGCTTCCTTACTGTAAGGGCAAGTTAGCAGTGGCACAGGCAGCCCAGGCAGGGCGTGGAGTCTCCTTCTCCTGTCATTTTCAAAACCCACCTGGACACGTTCCTATGCAACCTGTTGAAGTTGAATCTGCTGTAGGAGGGGAGTTGTGTCCCTTCCAACCCCTACC
>WBNH01010129.1:0-12931 GCA_013401255.1 Urocolius indicus
ATTTTAATATATATTAAAAAAAACAATCTTGGTATTATATAATCAATATTTGATTAATATCTGGTTTGAATGGTTTTTTTCATAGTTACTTTTCCCTGTCCAGATCAAAATGAAAAAGTGAAAAACTCTATTGCTCTGACAGTTTATCTTTTTTCTTTCTTTTTTTTTAAAATGTATACTGATCTTACAAAAGAATACATATATTTAGCTGTACAAGCCTTGTAAATATACAGAAATATCAAATAAAAATATTTATGGACAAAGTCAGCTTAAAAAAAAAAGCTATGTGTATGAAATTTCATTGTAGTGAAAGAACTGTCAGAAAACAAAAATTTAAAAAGTCCTTTTTATGTAATGGATTTTTTATAACAAGTTAATGTTCCTACAAAGTATTTAATTATGAAAAATGAAATGGTATTTTTGTGTTTTATATTCTAAACTCTTATTGTCAAAGGGTAAATATGGTAAGAATTGGACAGCTAGAATAACTGAAGATGACAAGAGGGGAAAGGACAAAGAAAAAAATCTGTAGTAATTTAATTTTAAAATGTACTATCCTTTATTTTCAGTTGGCATTCAATTTTCAATACAGTTATTTTAAAATGCATTACTGTTTCATTTTGAATGGTATGGTAATCTGGGAATTGACTTAGCTTTTCTCAGAGTTACAGATATGAGGCATATTAATGAACATAAGTTTCAGATGACAAATAGTGCTTGAAGTTTCCATGTCTTTTAATTCTTTTTTGATTAGAACATGAATGTTTTCTGAAATATAGATGGTATTTGCCGGCCAAAGTGGCCATCTGATTTCAACATACAATGTAACGCTTCAGTGAAGTTTGAACTTTGGAGTGATTTAAAATTCATTGGTAATAGTGCTGTAAATTTCATGTTCCCTGGCTCAGACTGCAATAAACTACAGGACAGTACCTGCAGTTACATTGAACTATAAACCTATTTCATATATGGTCAGTGGGTTGGTTTGTTTGGTTATTTTTTAATGAATGCTGTGCTAAGCTGTGAATTCCAGCATGCTTCATGTTGTGTTTACGTTGTCAGAAGCAGGTGCTGGTTCATAAGGTTTTTACTAGGGGAAGGAAGGTGACTGGCATAACCTGAATTGTATTTGTATGGAACACAATAGAAATGTATTTATGCTTACTCATTAAAAAACTAACACATGCAGATTAAAATGAATTCTGGGGAAGACAAATTCATTTTGTTATATATTTGCAAACCCAAGATTATGTTTATAATAACCAATCTGGATCAGTTAACATGAAATGATTGAAGACAAAGCATTTAAAAATGGATTTTTCACATTCAGTTTTTCTTTCTACTCAGCTCAAAAGAGATTACAATTAAAAATATTTTCAAAACTTCCAATGTTTCCAGAATGCATGAATAAACCAGATGGCAGGAGGCCTTATGCTTTTTTAAATTTTCAGGGAGTACAAAAGCCAAGTTCTATTCATATACACAAAATGAAATTCACCAACGATAATATTTTTTTTAAAATGAGGGGTTTTATGCTGTTTTTCATCAGTTGTCATTAAATATAGCTGTTCCAGAACTGACTGCTCAGTGTTCAAATCTTCAGATGAATCCTGTGCTTGCCTGTGAATAACAATACAAATTCTCATAGTTCTCTTCACTAGAGCTCTAACCTTTCCAGGAGGGTGCAACTTTAAATGTGTGCATTGGGAAGTAGCAAGGGCAGAACTCCTCGAAAGCAGACAGGCCAGCAACTAAGGACCACTCCGCATGGGGCTGTGTCCTCACAGGCAAGGATCCGGCCTGAACACAACAGACAGATACAGCTGCTGGTAATGCGGTCCACCAACAGTCAACTGAATGCTGGACTGGGTATAAGGTTCTTCCATATGGAAATCCACCCTGGAACAAAAGCAGACAGGGCTACAGTATGAGGTTGAAGTCTGTCCAGGAGACAGAGACATAGCTGCATATAGCATATATTCAAGACGTCCAGGAGAAAAACTACTTACAACACAAGGCCAAGGTCTATCTATGATGAAGGGCTAGAGATAGGGCTGGAGACACACTAAAGACACATAGAACTCAGGCAGCTACTCACCTTGCTCCTCTTTGCACTTTCAAAACATTGTATTCAGTTGATAGGACTACCAGATCCTGATACCTCACTTAATGTAGGAAATTTGCTCCGCACATTTTAAATACTTATAAGTCTCTGTTACGTCTATATTAATATTTGAAGATATCTCTATTTTCGGATCTTTCTATGAAATTGTTCAATACCTGTTACCATTTGGGAACATTCTCCTTGTAGGCATAAATGAAAAATGCCTCATAAATGCACATCATTCACTGAAATTTGGATAGAAAAAATTTAGAATCTTCCAATATTCCCTCATCTATTATTTTACCCAATTATATCTGTGTATCTTTTTGAACTTATTATGCTTTTTGTATTCCTTAAGAAGGTCTTTTAGAACATTGATGCTTTTTGAGGGCTTCATGAAGCTGATAGTTTCATATGCACACTGAACACCAATAGGAAACTATATATTGTCTGTTCAAATAAAGTCTTTAGTGTTATTCATTTGCTGTGAAGCAAAGTCAGGTATGAAATTTGTTTAGGACTGCACAACAGAATGAAATTTAGTTCACCTTAATCACTCATAAATGTTCTGTTAACTGATTATTTGGAAGGAATTGTTTATGTAACTTTCCTATGTTTTATACTATGTGTCATGGTTTGGCCCAGCTAGCAATGAAGCACAGCAACAGTCTCTTGCTCACTTTCCCCCATCCATCTCCACCCTCGTTAGGATGCCAGAGGCCCCAGCAAACAGGAGGAAAACAGATATCCAAGGATGTTGTGGACTGAGACAAAGGCAGGGAAGGCTCACTGACAATTATGGTTCCGGGCAAAACAGACTCCAGTACCTGACTTAGAGAGGAAAGTAAGGAAACTTTATTCTACAACCTACAAGAAACACAACAGAATAAAAAGCAAAAACAGAGCAGTTTGATTGAGAAAATTACAACCAGCACTTTGAGATCTCCCTCCACCATCCCTCCTTTCTTCCCAGGCTCAGCACACTGGTCCTGGTATCTCTTCCTCCTCCCCACCAAATGGCACAGGAGCATAGGGAATGGGGGATGTGGTCAGTCTCTCACAGATTGTCTCTGTTGCTTCCCTCTTCTCAGAGGAGGATGGCTCCTCACATTCTTCCCCTGCTCCAATATGAGGTCCCTCCCATGGGACACGCCTCCTCTGGGCATATTCACTGCCTGTGGTGCACTGCCAAGCCCACCGCTGAACCATAGCCCTCAGCATCACATCTATGAGTCTTTTAAGTATCTCCAGGGAGGATGAGTCCACCACCTCCTTGGACAGCCTATTCTAATGATTAATAACCATCTTGCTGATAATGTTCTTCCTAACAGCTCAGCTTCGTGTTGTCAGCAGACTTACTGAGGGTGAATTTGATCCCCTCATCCAAGTCATTGATAAAGATATTAATCCAAACAGGCCCCAGCACCAAGCCCTGGGGAACACCACTGATAACTGGCTACCAGCTGGGTTTAACTGCTTTCGCTGTGACTTTCTGGTCCCGGCCATGCACCCAGTTTTCCACACATCACTGAGTAGGTCCATCCAAGCCTTGGACAGCCAGTTTCTCCATGATGTGGGAGACTGTGTCAAAGGCCTTACTAAAGTCCAGGAAGACCATATACACAGTCTTTCACTCATCCACTAAGTGAATCATTTTGTTGTAGAAAGAGATAAAGGCAGGACCTACCTTTCATAAAACTATGCCGAACCCTTGTTTGTCCTCTGATGTTTCCTCTGATATTACACTCACTCCTTCAAAGATATTATAGGCCCTAAAATTTACAATTAAGCTTCCTATTCCTGAAAAATAAGTGTGTGGGGGAATGTGCATGTGTGTGTGTGAGAGCATGTGAGCATATTTTAGCAAATATCAGTGTCTTGAGTTCTTTTCTGGGAAATTATATTCCTGGTGAAGTTTTCTGCTCCATGCACACTGCTCACTTGCTCTTTTTTCATTGGTTCCCAGAAAGGTTATAAGTATCTAATTAGCAAAACACAAATTTGATGTCAATTGGTTCCCAAATGGACCTGAAACTTCTAAAAAGGGATTATTTGACTATTTTTTTTCTATGAAACTTGTTTTTATATTACAACTGTACAAAATCAAAAAATCTATTCTGTCAACCTTGTAACAGAATCACAGAATCACAAAATGGTAGGGGTTGGAAGGGACTTTCAGAAGATTGTCTTGTCCAAACCTCCTGCTAAAACAGGTCCTCCTAGATCAGGTGACACAGGAAAATATCCAGACGGGTCTTGAAAACATCCAGAGAAGGAGACTCCACACCCTCCCTGGGCAGACTGGCAGGTAGGTATAGCTAGGATACAGGGAGATGAGAGATGTGTAAAAAGGTACTGACTCATATGCCAGGTAATCCACACTCAGGTTTGTATGAGTAGATCACAGTCTTGTGTTGGCTGTGAACTCTTTTACACTTGAGGCATACTTGCCCTGCCATGCTGTATTTATTTCCCCTTTACTACTAACAAGAGTTGTAATTTAGAATCAAATTAAAATGTGTTGTAATTTAGGATGAAATTTGTGGGACTGTCAGGCTGATGAAAAACTGCACCATAAAGGTCTACACAGTGACTAACTGTATATCACAAAACCTCCATGTATTAAAAAAAAAGGATTAATTAAATACATTTTTTGTTGCTTCGAGTAAGCAAAATGCTTATAGAACGTTATGTACCTGCATAATGTAAAGGACTGGTGATATAGGGGAAATAAAATATTATTTTGAAATTCATTTTAAAAAAGGAAAAGCCTTTACAGCAGTGTAGCTACAGTGCAATAGGGGAACTAAATATTAACCTTCCAAACTGATACATTTCTCCTTAAATAGTTTTTAAGAAACGTAGAGACATGTCACAGCTCACTGTTTCTTGGTATTGTAATGTCTTACTCATAAATAAAGACTTTTTCAATGTCCTTATTCCCGAAAATCAGATTGTATCATTGTCCACTACACCTAAAGGTCATGATATATATGTAAATGTGGTTTTAATTCTGTGGTTTTAATGTAACTACATACACTCCTCTACAATACCAATGCATTTCAAAATATTTTCCCTTTTCCTTCCCCTTTCCCCTTTCCTTCCTCTATTCCCTTTTCTTTCTCTTCTATAGTTGTTCCTAAACCTATTTTCTGAGCTACCAGAAGAACCCAAGAGCAGTAGCAAGGCATTGCATTCAGTGTTCACACATAATAGAAAAAAGACCTTATGAAACATCACCAGTATTAAAGCAAATGCCCTCTTAATCCAATAGCTACATGAAAAGATGTGGTCAATTTAAACATTTCATAATATTTGACAATAAAATATATGTTTTAAATTATTCCAACTCAAAAAATGGGCATATTACATACAGAATTACTGTGAAAAACTTGAGTTGTATGCTGAAAGAAATTCAACCTCACAGTTTTATAAAAGTACAGATTGACTTTTGATTTATCCCAAGGCACTTCTATATCCTGTGTAAAATCAGTTTCCGTTGATTCTTTGATTTGTACTACTTTAGATGCCATCACTTTGGATAACTAAAAATCATTTATTTTTGAGCATTTACTATTTTTCATTAGGCTGTGTTTTAAAGGAAATGGGAGGCTGTCTTTGTTATGTATAGAAGACCTGGGGAGAATGTTTTGAATTTCTGAGAAACCTTTATATCTTGGGGGACAGCAGGAAGGGGAAGTTTCTATTTCGTTTTGTTGTTGTGATATGAAATTCTCTGAAGTTTTTATTCCTGAAACCGTATTTTGCAATGCAGCCTTTTTGAATTTGTCAAATGCAGTTCTTTAATCAAACAAATGCAATAACAATGCAAGGTTATCAAAAATTCAGAAAGAATGATCAGTCATAGGTTTGCAAAGCAGGAAAACAGAAGTTAAGGTTCTAAGGTATACCCAAGAATTCAGATTAAGTAATCATAAGTGAGATTCTCTATAGAACCTCTTAGAGCAAGCTATGTTTTATGGTCAATCCAGCTCAGCACTAATGCTGTTATTTGGTAGGATTTTATGGCACATTGACTGCTCGTAGACTTCACACAGACCAGGCAGTGGTCATCAGCAGAAGATGCTATAATTTCAAAGTTCTTTGTCACATTGTGAGCCCACTAACTGAGACTTGTCAATTATAATGCCAGTCATCCCAATCAGAGCTCTGAATGTAATACACTGCAGCTCCCATAGGTCACATACTCCCAGTTTCCCTCCCACGATAACTATGGTGTGAGGAAGTAGTAGAAGCTACTCATAATTTGTCCCACAGTGAGTCAATACACATCTGAAATGTGCACTTCACTAAAGACTAGGAAAGACATCTCAGACTGAGTAATGTGGACACAGTCCTAGAGAGCTCTGAGTGACAGCCTGAGTGACAGCACAGTTCTGTGGCCACTGACAAGGTCTAGCACTTCATAACTGTCCAGATTGTTTTGTGTTGCACCCAAAATCAACTCTGCTGTTTTTACCTTGATTCCTAACTCTTATGTTGTGAAATAGCTCTTAGAAGCAGTTTTATGACTATCTTCTTCAATTCTTTCTCCAGAGTATTCTGTAACTAGGAGCTCAGGGACAAGCACTAAAGACATTACAAACACAGGCAATAAAATATTCCAGTGTTTCCTGCACACATTGCCACTTTTTTTAACAGTATAGTGCTCTGTATCTAAACAATGCAGGTATCTTAACAACAGTATTTGTCCACAGAATGGAAGAACATCTTAGCTTGCTTCTGTGCAAGAGTATAGAAGAAAAATGGACCTAGTAGAGTTCTGTTACAAATACCTCTGCTGAAATAATTTCAAATACCTTCCATTGTCACATAATTTCCATCATTGCTAAATATGCAGCTCCAGCATGCTGGTGGTGAACAGGGTAGTACAGTATACTTGGCTGACAACATTATGTTAATTCTGTTTCAGAGTATGAATCCTATACAATTTTTTTTATGTACAACATAAACCTTCTGTCAAGGATTATATCTTTTTAGTTACTAGCTGTATCCAGTGCTCTTGCCACGAGGTTGGAGGTGCTAACAAGTGCAACTCAGAAAAAAAAAGATAAATAAAAAAGGTTAGAAAAGTTTATGAGAATGCAGAAAATTTTGTATTCCGTATTCTTCAAACTGGACTTTCTGTCCTCTGTCTGCCTACTGAGACCTGCTTGCAATGTTATCTATCCCCTACACTTTTACATATGAAAAATACGTCCTTTGGAATGTGGAAAGACTTCCTGAGTATACAACAACAGAAAAAAAGTAGTTATGACCTCTGTGACAGTTGCCACCTACATGCACCCTACATATAGTCATAGTTGTAGAGTTGGAAGGGACCTTTAGAGATCATCTAGCCCAACCCCTATGCAGAAGCAGGTTCACCTAGATCAAGTCGCATAGGAACATGTCCAGGCGGGTCTTGGCTGTCATTCAGCCAGCTCTCGATCCACCTACTGCCCACTCATCCAAGCCACACTTGATGAGCTTTCTGATGAGGATGTTATGGGAGACAGTGTCAAAAGCCTTGCTAAAGTCAAGGTAGATGACATCTGCTGCTCTCCCTTAATCTAGCCAGCTGGTTATGCACTCACAGAAGGCTATCAGGTTGATCAAACAGGATTTCCCCTTGGTGAATCCATGTTGACTCCCTCTGGTAACCATCTTTTCCTTCACATGTTCAGTGATAACATTCAGGTTGAATATGCTTCATGGGCTCCTAAATTCTGCATAACATTGATGCTTCGTTCACTCTAGTGGAATAAAAATAAGGTTTTTAGTGTTGAAAGAAAGGGTTAATACAAAATGCATAAACAAAATCAGAATGTCTACAGAAAATAAACAGTTACTCTACTAAGGTGGAACAGAAATTGAATTTCTGAAAAAATGCATGTTTTTCAAGAACAGAACAGCTGATTTGTCGAGAACTGAAAGAGTTAAATCACAGTGCAAGAACTGAAAGCACAGCTTATGACAACAAATGAGGAAAAGCAGCCAAGACACGGTACCTAAAAGGAAGAAACTTAAAAGTTTCTTTAATGTAAAGAAACTTAAAAGATATTGTTTTGAGAATGTAAATAAAGTTTTATTGAGATTTAAAGAACAAAGCTTTTTTAACTGCTTTTTTTCTTATTCAAATATTGGTCAGATTAATGTTTGAAACTTTTGTTGTTATTGCTAAAAATGGGATAACTTCAGAATTCTTCCATGTCTGATACATTTTTGGGAACCGCAGCTGAAGTCTCAAGATTAAAGATTCAATGACAGTCTGCCATAAGCACGAGTGAAATGGGAAGAGAAGCAGCTTGCTGCAAGAAAGCCTTGCTATGAAGTAGAACTCTTGTTGACATAAAATGTTTTCTTTAAAAAAAAAAAAACAACAAACAAATGAACACTGATTCCCTCATCATTGTAGCTCTCGAAATAAAAGCTCAGGAAGAATCACATGTGACCTTCATATTCTAGAAGTCTGGTAAAATCCTTTATTGAGTCTTGAGCAGCTGTTAGACTTAGACACTCAGATTTCTTATGTCACTTCATGTTCTTCCCTTTAAATCTCCAGACATTTGGTGAGTAAATTGTTTTATGAAGAAAAAGTCACTTGCTTTCTACTACATACCAGAAAAAGCCCAACCATTCTAATCTAAAAGTTGGTCTGCATAAAATACTTGAGCATCTATTATTAATTACTTCAATAATTTTGTTGCCTTCATTTTCACCTTAGCTCCCAGAGAAGAGTGGAAAGCATAGAGCTGAGCGTGAAGGATTGCTGAATCATATGGAAAGAGTAATGGACTTCAGAAGAACTATCCAGAAGAATGGACTAGAGCTGTGCATCAAGAAGCACAGCAATATAACTGAAAGTGCTCCCATTTCCAGAGGTCGTACACTTGGACCATAGTTAAAAAAAAAACCTTCCACAATCTCATACTTGAGGAGTTCTATAACTACAGAGGATCTATATAGCTACAGGCATTTGCTGTAAGGTCTGAGGAAACCTGAGAAGGATCTCCTGAAGGAGATTCTAGTTTTAACACATGTACTAATAAAATTATTAAACTTTGTGGTCAAAATGTAGGAGGTACTGATGCTTGGTGTTTGCTTGATGCTTTAGAGAAAGTGAGTCACGGTGTGTGAGGGAGAAAAAGGAAGCATGATCATACCTATGTTGTCCAGTAATCACAGTCAGGGCTCTAACTTTTACGTCAGTTCTTCAGGATAAATAAATGGGTAGTCTAGACTTTAATAACCAATTAGTTTAAACGGGTAGTGAACATGACCAGTGCTAGCTGGTTATGAAAGCATAAAGCTGTGAAATTTCTTATTTCATGGTTCCTCTGTGGAATGAATCTTGAATACTTTTTCAAACAATGGCTCAGTTTTTTATAAATACAGTGGAGAGGTACCTTGTGGGAAAAGGCATTATAGCTCTGGATCCCTTGAGCTGGCAAAGTCACTTGTACTGCATATTTCAGAGATTTGCAGTGTTCTTTATGTTATCGGAGCAATTTATTGCATAGTCAATTTTTTATATGGTTTGAGAAAATATTTTCAGTAGCAGCAATAGTGATGCTGAAAATCTGAATGCTATTGTTTTCCAGAAGTAAGAAAAAAGTCCTATTCAAATTGAAGTAACAAAGTATCGTAGTTTAACTCCATCCAGCAACTAAGCATTATGAAGCTGCTCACTCCCCCCTCCATCCCCTGCCAGTGGGACAGAGAAGAGAATTAAATCAACTTAACCTATTTTAATTCACCTATATTTTTAAAAATAAAGCAAAATAACATTTCTCAGTCTAAATTCTATAGCTATTACCTATTTTAAAATTAATTCTAACAAAAGTAACTGAATTTGAAACTTGTAAAAGGAGACAGATATAATTTTCTTTGAATGATGAGATACTAGGATAAAATTTACCATGCTTGCTCTGTAACTAACAGCTATTAATTTTTTTAAAGCAAAATCCATTTATCAATTCAAAGGTATCTTTGTGATTCTGCTGTGAAATTATCTCACTTTTTCTTTAAACAGGGCTATAGATACTGTAAAGTTTTCATTGAGTAATACTGCTTCACTTAAAAAAAAAGTTGAAAATTGCATTCATTTGAAAAAGGCTTTTTCAGTATACATGATAGAAAACCACTATTCATTTCTGCCTCTACACAACTTTCTGAGTCTGATGCCTGCCTTTTTGCCCACACCATGGAGGAAAACAGACTCCAGAATGGGATTTGCAGTTCCTGGCACAGAAGATTTATTGATAATTTTTTAAAAATTATTATTATTTGTACATCCATACTCCATGAAAAAATTATTTCAGATCCTTCTTTGGATTTTTGTCCCAGACAATTACATTTATATCTATCACCACAGCATTTGAATACCAGAATTTCAAGGGGTGAGAGTGTCTTGCAAGGGTTGTGTACAATACCAGCAACAGTTGAAGCTACCTTGTACCAAGAACAGGATTGGCAGCAGAATACAAACCAGACCTGATGTTTTGATTCAGCAGTTACATCAAATTATCTTTATATTATGGAAGGCTCCATGTCTCATAAAATGATGGGCTCTTTTTCACAGGCAAAATCCCCAGAGATGTGAATCTAAATTCACAGATGTGTTGTCTGAGAGTGCACTCAAAATTATGTTTCAGATAGGCTTTGATAGCTATTCTGTGAGGACCCTGAAGGAAGGCTAATAGAGGAATAAGTCACACACTTTGTCCAGATAAATGCTGGGGGTGATCCTGATGTAATTACAAATTTCTCTGTTAACAGATGTTCACATTCAGAATCTGTCTGACTGGGTAACAGAAGAGATTAACATTTGTCAAACAGTGAATTTATGTTTTGTATGGCTTTCCACTCTTTACCAGCTTCAGAAAAATCAATATCAGTACTAAATAGAAAAAAAATAAACTACAAACCAAAACTGGAAGAGCATTTTCAGAGGTGCAAGCTACATTCATTAGATTTTAATTAAATTAAGAGTTGAGTTAAAAGCTAGAGGCTTTTTTACTCCATTTTTTTGCACAGGTCATTAGAAACAGGCAATTTACTTTCTGAAAATATTTCAGATTTCATTAAAATTTTTCTGAACAAAGGTTTTGATCTGATTGACACAGCACAGTCTGAGACAAGTTAACAGAAGTATTGCAGTAAAATCTTTTTTTATTACGTTACATTGAAGCTTATTTCAGGTTTGATTAGTAATGACATTTTGCTTTTAAAAGAGAAATAAGAAAATTTTAGATGATGATCTTTTTGGTTTTATTCAGAAACTATATACTGATTTTTAGCTTTTTTCCCTCTATTAACAATGTAGGTGGTTTTAAAGGTGCACAAGATCACAGCTTGTAACCTTAAAAAGTAAGTGTGGCTAATAGGGAACAGAGAACCATTAAAAGGACTAAAGACCAAGCTTGGTGAAAAGAAATAACAAGAAGTACATACACTATTTGGAGGATGATAAGACTTGGGATTTTACCTAGAAGCAAATTGGTAGAAAAAAATAATTTTAGCCAGTTTAGTTACTAAAACATATGGGCAAGTGAACAAGAAGGCTAACATTTGCTATATAGATCCTTCTCCATCTTTGGAGGCTTTCCAGTACACACAACTATTGCAGCAGATTCTGTATGTTATTTAACCAAAGGAATGCTCTTAAAAAAAGTAAAGAGTCCTCTTAAGGGAAGCTCATTTTAGGCTGATATTAAAAAAAAAAGATGAGATCAATTCTTAATGTGAATTAGTATTTTAGTAAATATCCAAAATCCCAAGTAACTGATTTGAATCTTCATGTTGACCCAAAGCAAATTATAGTTGTAACTAACATGCAGGCAAGATATATTCACTCAAACTTCATTAAAGTTTTCAATTCTATCCTGAAGAAAAATATTAAACATGGCTTAAAGTCAATGAAATAGATCACTGCTGTGGCATGATTTTAATATTTAACAGTATCTCAAGTGTCTGAAGAAGAAAGACACTCAATGGATATGTAGAAAAGTTTCAGGATCAAGACTCAGATTAATTAGTCATCCTTCAATATCTTGAATATCTTCAATTCGATTTGTCAGAGCTTGATATCACTACCATTTTCCACAAAATCCTATGTTTTAAATCAAGGCCAAAGTAGCATCTAACCTTGGATTGTAAAAAAATTTATAGTATTGCTGGAAGAACCATGTCTCAAAGGGATTTAAATCTTTTGAATAATCCATTATTTTTTTTTTCCACAAGAGATGTAAAAGAGGGCAGCTGCTACTACATTTAACAGAGTGTCGTGGTTTGACATGACGGCCTTTTCTGGTACGGGGGAAGGGGCTGTAAAGATGGCACCTGTAAGAAGTTGTTTGCAACTCTCCCCTACTCTGAGCCAGACCCACTGGAGCTGAGCCAATTAGGCGCCTCCACAGTCACTTTTTTAAGAAGAAGCCAGAAGAGGAGGTTTCTTCCTCCATCTTCTTCCTGCTTCTTCCTTGTTCTGCCCTTTCCTCCTTCTTCTGGCTGGTGGTGGTACAAGGAGTAGGAAGAGTGAGAGAAACAACCATGCGGACTCCAAGGTCAGTGATGGAAGAGAGGAGGAGGTGTACCAGAGCAGAGACTCCCCTGCATTCTGTGGAAAGAAGTGGTGAAGCTGAGATTTATTTTCATGTCTTTAAAGACTCTGCATCAGCGGCAGAGACTCATTTTGATAAAGCTGACCCCGGATCAGGGGCAGCGACTTATTTTGATACAGCTGACGCCAGACCAGGGGTAGCGATTCACTTCACTACAGACCCCGAGCCAGGGGCAGTGATTTTCTTCTTTAAAACTATGGCC
>WBNH01010130.1:0-45286 GCA_013401255.1 Urocolius indicus
TGACTGCAACTCCCATTCCCCATGCCGCTGGGGAGGAAGTGGGAGGGGTAGGGGGAGATGTTTTAAGATTCAGTTTTATTTCTCATCTCCTTGTTCTTATTGTTCCTTTAATAAATCAAACCTTTTTCTCCCCAAGATGAGTCTGTTTTGTCCATGATGCTGATTGCTGAGCGATTTGTCTGTCCTTATTTCAACTCACAAACCTCTCATTCTATTTCTCTGTCTCTCTCCTGTTCAGTTTAGGAGGGGGAGTGATATTACGACTTGATGAACACCTGGCTAAACCACCACAAATGTGCAGGGACATTTTCAACTAGATTGGGTTACTCAGAGTCCTCAACTTGACCTTGAATTAATTCCAGGAATGGGGCATCTACCATTCTCTAAGCAACCTGTTTTATGTTTTAGCACTCTCATCATAAAGAATTTTTTCCTTATCTAAAATCTAAATCTAAATTCACTCTCTTTCAGTTTAAAATTATTACTCCTTGTCCTATCGCTACAGGTCCTACGGAAAAGTCTATTCCCGTCTCATAAATCTCCTTTAAGTATTGAAAAGTCACAGTAAGAGCTCCCTGGACCATTCTTCAGGTTGAACAACCCAAACTCTCTTTCATTATGAAGAAAACAGAGCTCTTTATATGGACTTTCCAGCAATGCCCAAACTGGAGAGCAGTCAGAATTTTCCCATGAGGAGTTAGAATTTGATGTTTACTCAACTTGGGAGAGAGCATAAAATGAGTGGAGAGAAGAAAAGGTGTTTGTTGACCTTCACAGGTCTGAGATTCCCAAATACACACAACCTTTTTGTTAAGAGCTTGGCATCTTTTGGAAAAGTAAATGTCTAGGCAATATTTGAAATAATGATCTGAAAGATCAGGTTAACATGGATGTTTAACGAAAGGAGAATAGTGATCTCAAAGAATCTATCCAAATTTAGATTGCTTTCCAAATAATTTTTAAGCAACCCTGGTAATCAGTAAAAGAGTTTAGGGATTCTTTTGACACATTATTCATCACAAGCAGAAACTAGAAAGTCATAACACTAAAATAAATAGTTTGTTGCCCTAGGCATGTTTTAACTTACTGTCAGCTCAGTCTGTTCTAGTGCTTCACTTGCAATAGCTCCCTTGCTGTACTTAGGACTAATAACAATAAAATATTAACAAAAGAGCTCTGCTTGGTAGTGACTCTAGAGATAGGAATGGAAGCTGTTGTTATGTCCTTTGTTTTCTTTCAAGTTTGGTAACTATTTTTGCAAACGTTATCACTGTATCATTTCAGTGCCAAAAGTATGAGTGACAGCAGCACCACCATACTGCTCACTAGTGTTAAGCCAGTATGCTCTCCTCACCTCAGAAGGAATTTGTTTTCCTCTAGTGACTCTTACTCTTCAACTTGAATTCCTCAACGGATTCCAGTTTTTTCCAGCTTTTCCAACTTCCTTCCTGATGTTGCCAGAAGACACGGTGATACTTTTCCTCCTTGAACAACCTTGAGACCCATGTTGAGCTTCCTTTCATTTCTTCCAGCTCCTTCTACATTCACTCATCCTTCAGCCGTGGCCTTTATAACTGCTACAATTCACAGAGCCTCCAGAGTGATGCTCTTCAAAAGCCAACCCTCTCCTCCTCTGTACTGCAGCAATGGATGTAAAAGTTTACCAGTTCTGAGAAGGCACTCCCATAAAACCACCCCAAAACATCTGACAGATTACATTTGAAATTTTTTAAAAATACAGTTTTTTAATGTTATTGTAATTACTTCTTGGTTCTAATCACACCTACAGGCCCCAGGTGAGACTGGGCACCATTTCTACTCATAGTAATAAACAGCCTGCAGTGCAAAGTTTGCAGTATAAGCTTAATCAGACCAAAGATAAGAGAAGTAGATACTATAATTCGTATTATCTAATTTCACTCCAAGGTACAGCTGAGTTTGTTCAAAATCTTTGGCAACTGCAGCAATAGCATTCAGGCAGTACTACGAGCTGAGAAAGGGACCTGGGGATCTTGATGGAAAGTAAGAGGAGCATGAGCCAGCAATGTGCCCTCATGGCCAAGGCCAATGGCATTCTAGGCTTTATTAGAAGGTGTGTAGGTCAAGAGAGACTCTCCTCCTCATCTTGCCTCGTGAGACTGCGTTGGAATATTGTGTCAGCACAGGGCCATGAAGATGATGGAGTAGAGCATCTCCCTTATAATGATAGGTTGAGGGAGCTGGGGCTCTTTAGTTTGGAGGAGACTGAGGGGTGATCTCATTAATATTTACAAATACGTAAAGGGCAGGTGTCAGAAGCATGGAGCCAGGCTCCTCTCAGTGATGACAAGGGGTTAACGGGTACAAGCTGGAACATAAGAGGTTCCAAAGAAATATAAGGAAAAACTCCTTCCCTGTGAGGGTGACAGAGCACTGGAACAGGCTGCCCAGATTGGTTGTGGAGTCTCCTTCTCTGGAGACATTCAACACCTACCTTGATGAGTTCCTGTGTGCCCTACTCTAGGTGGTCCTGCTCTGGCAGGAGAGTTGGACTAGATGATCTTTTCAAGGTCCTTTCCAACCCTTAAGATTCTGTTATTCTGTGACTGTCTATTTGTTTCAACACTAGTGCCTTATGAACTAATGAGGAAACTATTACAAGGTTCTTGAACATTTCATTCAAAGTTAAGTCCTATGGAAAAGGTCTGGCTTTTTAATCCCTTGGGNAGGCTTTATTAGAAGGTGTGTAGGTCAAGAGAGACTCTCCTCCTCATCTTGCCTCGTGAGACTGCGTTGGAATATTGTGTCAGCACAGGGCCATGAAGATGATGGAGTAGAGCATCTCCCTTATAATGATAGGTTGAGGGAGCTGGGGCTCTTTAGTTTGGAGGAGACTGAGGGGTGATCTCATTAATATTTACAAATACGTAAAGGGCAGGTGTCAGAAGCATGGAGCCAGGCTCCTCTCAGTGATGACAAGGGGTTAACGGGTACAAGCTGGAACATAAGAGGTTCCAAAGAAATATAAGGAAAAACTCCTTCCCTGTGAGGGTGACAGAGCACTGGAACAGGCTGCCCAGATTGGTTGTGGAGTCTCCTTCTCTGGAGACATTCAACACCTACCTTGATGAGTTCCTGTGTGCCCTACTCTAGGTGGTCCTGCTCTGGCAGGAGAGTTGGACTAGATGATCTTTTCAAGGTCCTTTCCAACCCTTAAGATTCTGTTATTCTGTGACTGTCTATTTGTTTCAACACTAGTGCCTTATGAACTAATGAGGAAACTATTACAAGGTTCTTGAACATTTCATTCAAAGTTAAGTCCTATGGAAAAGGTCTGGCTTTTTAATCCCTTGGGTGATGTACAATTTTATGAGCAAGCTAGGATTGATTCTTACTATTAGAATAAAGAAAATTAAAAAGAGAAAATAAAGTTTGAAAAAGTCAGACACTAACTATTGCTAATATTGAGGTTCACTTTTCCATTGTCTGTGTAATTTGTAGTCTGGCATTCAAACCAAATGATGCCTTTAAAATCTATTTTGCAAACAATGTGACAAGATTAGACAAGATTTGTGATCATGCAGAGATCCTCTTTTGTCCTGTAGTACTCACCTTTTCAAGGTATTTCAATTTCCATAGTTTGACTTCTCAGACTTTTATATTCTGGTACTTTTTTAATGCTAACACCAGTCAACTCTAGATTGCAATATCCCTTGGCATTATAGTAGTGATATGATTCACATTACCACTGGCAGGTTATCTCCTGATAATTGTGTAATTAACTTACAGTGCAATTACCATTGTTTCCAGCAACTTGTTATGATTCCCATCTTGTTACCACAAAGTAGCACATGTTGGTTTTGACACGGTCAAACTACGTGGTGTTTGAAGGCTTTTGAACTTTATGATGTCTGGAGGGCTTCCAAAGTCATTTGTCATAGCTGAGAGACTGAAGTGGGGGCTGAGTCAACCTTAAGGGGGATCACCATGCTTAAAAGCATAATGGCAAATTCTCTAACCTCCAAACTAGACTATTTCTGTGAATAAATTATACATTCTCAAAACCAAAAAAAAATCTAGATACATGCAAGCTTGTTAACATCAGGAAAATTTTGACATGTCTAGATACACTAAGTGCTACATAAGTCACTATGTTATTTTTAAAATTTTTCTTGATGTCTCTTTTTTATACCCTAGTCTTCGTACCTTTCCACACCATCTGTTCTTTGCTCCTATTTCAAACCCACTTACACTCTTCTGCAGAAACCAGGAGGAAAAAAAACTGTCCCCAGTGCTTCACTCCAAACACTGCACCTTTTGAACATCAGTTGTTATCAGTGAGATCAGTGTTTTAATTTTTGTTATGCACAGATCAATTGCTCAGTTTTGTTCCAGTTCTATTCAGATCTCCTAAACATTGGGAAAAAAAAAAAAGAACTCCTTTCAGTTCAAACTGACACATTTTCCCATCATCCCTGGATTGTACAAGCATGTAACTGCCTATAAACAGACCAAACTTTGACATGAATGTGGATTATGTCTGCAGATCAGGAGCAAATGCAGAGGTAAAACAGATCTGCTGGTCAATCTGCAAATTAATCAACTTTGAGGTTTATGCCTGCATATAACAAAATCTTTGTTTCAGTTTCATGGGCTGAAGACCAAGGATACCTATCGCAAAGCTGACTTTCATGCTTCATTGTCAATGCAGAACAAATTACACTGGATATAACCATGTTATTGTTATATATAAATAGTTAGAATTGAGTCTGGATTCAGAGAAGACCTAAAACACTTTTTCTATTGAAGACTTCTTCAGCAAGACAGGCCAGAAGGGTGATGTTCACCATTGTTTAAATATCTGCCAAACTGCAGCTTTAATATTAATGGCTTATTCAGGTCATGTCATTTCTTAATGTCTTTTTCTTATCTTCCTCTATGATATTTATGCTAATAGCCAAATGCTTTCAGTGAACCTAATTTACAGCTTCAGTGAAATAACTTCTACACATCTAATTTAAAAAGTAGAACACTTAATTTAAACAGAATGTACATAAAAGGTTTTTTTTCTCTTTTGCCTTATACCACTATTGTTATGCTTGAATCAGATATGAAATCTAAGCTTGTTACTGGTAAAAAAATTCATTCACATTCAAAGTTTGATGTTACTCAACTTTCCACAGCATCACTGCAATAATGCTTTATCTGTCTATTACAAATGTCCTTGACAAAATGTTCATGAAGCTAATTATTTAAGGAAAAAAAAATCCAAAATGGGAGTGAGAGGAGATATATATATATATATATATTTATATACAGGTGTGTAAGTGTGTATGTACAAGTATATATACACTTGGACTTTTGGGCTTTTTCTGCTTTGGACATTTACAGCTTTTAATTGAAGCCAGAAGAAGCTACTATACCTCAAGCAGTGAAATCAGGGCTTCTGGATTCAGTTGTGTTTTTCAATTCTTGCAATTACATGAATTGTTCTGAAATTCTTAAAAGAGCAACCATTATTGCACACTGCTTCACTGACTCTATTAAAGAAAATATTGCCAACAAATATAATCCTACTCGGTGTTTATGATAAAATCATATACACAAACAACAAAAACTTTCAGAAAGTTATGACTCCATTCCACTATTTACAGCTGCTGATAATATACATTCCAGTACAACTTCTCTTTTAACCTCTTAATGAAACCTAACACTGCAGATCAGAGTCTAGCTCCTTAAAACTGCAGCTTACAGGATACCTTTGTGGTGCATTAATCTTTTAACCCCTTGAGGCATACTGAACATCAATTACACAGTGCTGTTGCCCAGAGGTGAGATATGTGAGCTGGAGCTGAAGACAGACTACAGCAGCGGCATCTCACACACAGATCATGAGCAATCCATCTTCTTCAGGGTACGGGGGCAGAACAACTTCAGAAAGCCATCGGCGCATAATACTGTATTTGAGTGCATTTGCGGCTAAAACTAACTTGTCCCACAAGGAAGAGCTCGCAAATCATCCTGACCTTCCTGACCCCATACAATCTGCTGCTGAGGAGCGCAGGCTATTAAAGAGTCTCACAAGGTCCGCACGAAAGGAACCAAAAAAAAAAAAAAAAAAGGACTCCTACAACTGCCCTGAATTTCTCAGAGCATCCAGCTTAGCAGAAGGATGGAAGGTAAATAACATCATCAAAACTGACAGTTATCATTGGTATTGCTTAAGGATAAGACAAATCCATTCTCAGAAAAAAATCACCTTGAAAAACCTGGATGAACTCCCTGCTATTGAGACATCCAAGACATTGAAAATATTAAAAAGTGCATTTTCTTAGATAATAAGGCTTCTCTGGAAATTGCAAGAATTGTGTTTGTTCTGCCAGATACTAAGTGTGTTCTTGGGGTGTTTACAGGTGAAGAAGTAGAAATCTAAAACATGCAGAGTGTTTCTTAAGAACTTCAGCTTGCTTAAGGATACGTAAAACTGGCGCCATCACCTTTAAGGTCATCCAGTACTTTTTACTTGACTAGCTTCTTACATCATGAGTATATACATACCTTTGACAAGCAGCTACCTGAAGTTTCAGCAAGGATCGCCTTGATGCTGTGACATGCCATCTTATCAAACAGTAAATCAGACAGTTCAAGAAACATCTAAACCACTTAATAAAGGATGCATTGACTGAATAAGGATAACAATACACCAAATAAGGGATCTGTTAGAGTGTGACACATGCATTTCGCACAGTTTTTTCATTGAGGCATCCTGGGTCGGAAGAAAGGGAAAGAGTAGCCAGGAACCAACATTGGTGTTGGTCTCCAGAGCTAAGATATTTTTATAATATAATAAAAGAGCTTTTTACTGCTCCTCTATTTCTATTGGACAGAATAACATGGAAGTAGAGAAGTCTGAAGCCATCTGCAGTCAACATTGTTCATATGGTGATACCTATGGCACAGCTAATGAACTATCAAAATCAGTGCACATTACTGGACAATTCCTTTCTTCAGCAAATACTGGATATATCTTTTCTTGTTGAAATTTTTTTTTGAGGTTGATATTTACAACAGGTTTAATTCCTTCTGTGAACAGGCAAATTCTAAACTCCTTCTTAGTACTTCTTGTTTCATCTGACATTGCTATCTCCTGTGTTTCAAGAACGTTTCCCATTTTAGAGATATCCTTTGATATGAGTAATGTTTTATACTGGCTGAAGGTGTAAAGGCGTAAATATTTCTCTACTTATCAGACAGAGAAGTCACTACTGTAGAAGTCCATTATCTCCTTCTGTTTGTTTGCCACAAGTCTGACTATTGTCTGTGACAGGCTTAAGTCAGACATAGTGTCTGCTCCTGCTCTAGTTATCAATACCCTTCACAAGAGGCAGAAGTTTTTAGAACTTTTAGCAGGTCCCACCTTCTACTCATGCTCAGTTTCTGCCTAAAGCTGTCCACAGTTATCTCTACTTGCCTACCAGTTCCACTCTTGCCTTCATTTGCAAACTATCAGTATTTTAAGTACCTGAAAAAGGCATGAAATATTCAGGCATTTGCTTGAACTGTATAATCAAAGAATTAAAGGCAGTAAATAAACACTCACTTTAGTAATGTACAAACATTACATAGATTACAGCTTTTCTAAGGTTCAGTATGTTGTAGCTGCAGCAGCTTGTTGTTCTTGTAAAATCATCTCACACAATCACAACCTTCATTCGAAGAGTAGACCAAAGTTCAATATTTTGCACACACATAAACAGACTTGAACCTGACAGCAACAGTGTTGACCTTGCTGAAGTTTGTGGAGTCACTGATTCAGAGGGGCTGGGGTCTCATTGCCTCTTTTTTGGAAAATAATTGGAAGGGTTGGCAGCATCTTTCATTAATGCAACAATAAGAGAGAGTCTTAGCCTCATTAGGTCTTTAACTTCTGCACAGATAAAGCTAATCTAAAATAGGCTCCCTCTATAGTTAATAGATCCAGATAGACATCTCAAGAAGGTGTTTCATCTCACCTAGTTTTGATGTATACCAAGGAAGAACTGCCCTCGGGAGATGCATATTTTTCTGTGCTGATAATAGTGCATTTAGATGTCTAGCTTTCAGATAGTTAACATTACATTAAATAAATATCACTCTGAATAGATATTTAGAGGTTGATAGTCTTGCAACCTCTCTTCCATAATTAAAATAAAAAAGTGGAATAAACAAGTTATGTCTTGAAATTCCTTCACAGTCACATGTGAGGAAGGTAACAGGTCTCTCCGAACATCATTACATTTTTTTGTTACATACTAGGCAACCTTTATTTCTTTGCTCAGTCTGAGTAAAGCATTTCCATGTTATAGTATCTATAAAGCCACATAACTAGAGTAGTACTCATTGCCTTCATATATAGGCATTTTCATGATACATTCTGTATGTGGCTCTCAGAAAGCCTTACAGACATTAATTAATGAAACTTCCCTATGAGAAAAATAGTATTATTGTATTTCCCGTGTAAATGTTGAAACTATGTCAGCACACATGGGAGTGATTCTAGTGTGCTTGAGAACTACAAAGTTTCATTTGTCGTTCACTCTATGGAGGTAACTATGATATCAAGATTTTTTGAAAGCTGCTTTCTGGAGGAAATGGTTTTCAGCAGCAATGCCAAAATTACAACTGACTCTAAGTTTTGTGCAATGATCATCATACAACTACAACCTACAACACATATCATGTAACATACAACATATAGCATATACAACATTTAACACGTAACATGTAACATATATCATACAATGAAAATATGTCACTTAATTTCAAGTGTCAATAAAAGTCATACAGTTGTATACTATTAGATATGCAGGTGTTCTATATGTTGTATAATGTGGATGTCTACAAATATATACATATATTCAAAAAGATTCGGTAGAAAAAAACAGTAACGTTAGAGATCATGTGAAAATTTTCAGGTAACTGTGTTTTATTATTTTTAATCATTGAGAAATGGTGCTGATAACTTTCTCCAAGCGTATAGTTACTGGGGGAAGTACATTTTAAAGACTTTTGTAAACTTGTTCCTTAAAGTATCACAGGTGCTTTGTATTTTGATAAATACATTTATTCATAATAATATTGATTAGCCTGGGATGTTTTACTTATAAAATGAAAACATCAGATCTTTCAGTCACTTAGATTTTCAGTCCTTTAATAGTCTGATCATTAAAATGATCATTCTTTAATTTATCAGAGCACTGGAACAGGCTGCCCAGGTTGCTGTTCTCTGAAGACATTCAAAATCCACCTAGATGAGTTCCTGTGTGATCTACTGTAGGTGGTCCTTCTTTGTCAGGGGGGTTAGACTAGATGATCTTTCAAGGTCGTTTCCAGCCCTTGAGATTCTATGATTCTGTGACTCTTTTCACACGTATTCTTTATATTTATGTGAACATCTATATGTATGTATACACATACAGGAACACAGAAGTTACATCTCTGCAGTATCTTTTATTCTTTTAATCACTGGTAGACAATATCTCCATCACTATCTGCTCCAACTGACAGAATATTAGCATCATTAGGAACATGTTAACTGTCCTGTCTCCATACAAAAACACTACAGGATTTGCTTCCAAGAGTCTCTTGTGGTCCAGACAGAGATAAATATTGGGGCCTTCAGAGATTACTGTCAACTGTTTGGAGCCATTCATCTTAGTAGTAAATTCCCGCTTCTACCATAGTAATACTGTTGAGTCTATTAACATAGAAGCAGAGACTGTTTATACTAATAAGAAATTTGAACTAGAAGGTATTTCTGGATAGTTTTGATTAATGTATCTGCTCACTTATCTTGCTTTACCCAAAATATCTCTTTTATGTTCTTCAAGGTGTGGTTTCTCTCCTTGAAAATGAGATAATTCACAGGCTCTGCCTTTTCTCTGTGACATTTCTTGCCTCCCAATTTATGGGAGAACAGATAGCACTGTCTGAAGACTCAAGACAAAGAACACTGTCTGAAATATGCAAGGAGTTACATACAATACATAACATTTCTCCCTCTCAAGTCAGTAGTCTGTTGCAGCCACAGGGCTTTTCTCATCAGAGCTTACCTGCCTTAGCTCTGCTTTTGGATCTCAAAGCCAGAAATACCTAGGAAAGTATCTACTAATTATCTTATAAATGTGTTTTTTCATGTCTGAAGTGCAGCTTATCTAATTGCCAGTGCCCTTCCTATTTTCCTCTAAGGAGTGGATTTAGTTGAGAATTCTCCCAAAGAGCTTGCTTTTCATGTAAGTAATTAAGTGTTTTGCTTTCTTGGAAGGGTTATTAGCTCATCCGCCAATGGCAGTAAGCAGAAAAAAAGAATATTTCCAAGGAGATTCAGATCTAAAATAAAACAGAAACAAAGAATTTTGGATTTGTGGCTTTAGACTTTATTAAAATTAACATAAAGCTAACACTGTGGTTTGCTGAAAAGTACTAGCAGATCTGTGTTACTGGAAGTGCTGTCTTGAGGGCATAAACTTGTAAGGCCAACTCACTAATCACCTTTGTACTTGGGAGACAGAAGATTGGAAAGTTAATAAAAACACTCAAACAAACAAGAAAAATGTAGATATTATTAAGAGAGTAAATTCCTGCAAACTTTGCAAATCCCTTGGCAACTGCTTCTACATCTGAAATTCCCGCTATTTGCTTGTCCTAACAACCCAGCTTTGAGGCTCAGATGCCCCTTTTTTATGTTTTGTAGTCCTGAGGAGTCAGTATGAACCGGTAGGATGCAGAATATGGTTCACTTACTAGGTTTACTGGACTTGGAATGAGAGGAAAAGGAGTCAATCCTTTTCATAGGATATTAAAAGCATTAACTTAGGCAGAATATGTTTTAGCTTTATTCAATAAAGTAGAAAGCATGAATCTGGATAATTCTGAAAAATAAGAGACAAAATGAAACATATTGCCTATAAAATAATGAGGGGCTTACATTTATTATTAAAACACGCATGCAGATGAGTGAAAATGTTAACATAGAGCGTTATATAGTTTCATTTGATATGTCCTTCACTAAAGGCTTTTAAAGAACCTAAAATTCAGTGGGACAAGGTGCATCTGTGTACACAACCAAAGAATTAATTAAAAGGCAGGAAACAATGAGAAGATTTTACTGTCTCAAGTGGTAGTAACTGAAGTCTGACAAGAGCTATGCCACTGATACCCATAAATAAAAAAAAAAATCTTGAGAATAAGTTGGGAACTTTAGGGAAATGTCAGCTCAGTTTGTCAGCAAAAAAACAATATATAGACTAGGACTCTTCATCTTGAAAATGCAACTGAAAAGAATATAACAGAGGTCTATAAAATCAAAAGTTGATGAAAATAATGACCTGAGAATAGTTGCTCATCATTTCATCAGTACAGGGGTTAGGGGCAAGAACTGAGGTTACTAGATTGCATACTCAATACAGAAATTACAAAAGAGATTTCTTCATATTACCCATATTAAGCTGTGTACCAGAAAACATTGTAGTTGCTAAAATTTACATGCATATAAGAAATTACCAAGTCAATCCATGGGAGATAAAGTTACCATACATCATTTCAGAGCCCATCACTGATGTAATTAGAAAGATCTTGTGCCATAATTTATTGGATGGTGGAAGAATATAGCCAACAAATAATATCACATGTGCTCTTCTTATTCTGTTCCTTATGCTCCATCTGTTGTGAATTTACATTCTCAAGTTAGAACAAAATTATTAAAGCCTTAGAGCTAAAGCAAGATACAGGACTTGAAGGAACTAGGTCTTACCATCAAAGCTCATCAAATCTACTTAAATGACTTCACATAATTTCTTCCAAAAGCTGAAGAAGTTCTACTTTGAAATGTATCTGATTAGTCTTTACTAATCTTAAAAAGTCTTACTTTTCCATAGGTTATAAACCTCATTTTCAAACTTCTTGTTCGAAGAAAATTTATAAGCATTGTTTTTTTTAGCTAAGATGGTATCCTAAAAGCTCTATGTCCCCACAATGTCAACTGTTTCTCAGTTTTCTTCCCTTCACCCCTAATGAGCAACAGAGGCAAATCAATTATATATCCTTCCAGATTTCATTTTTGTATTTAAAAAAATTGGAGCTGTATATGAAATTAAATATTCAGATTTGATCAAATTGACATTACTTTGTACACTTTATTAAAGCAAGTAATATTTTGTTGTGATTATACTACCTTTAACACTGAGGTGTTTCAGTACGAAATAAACTGTGCAGTATACAAGTATGCAGTCTGACAGAACTAGTACTGTTCGGGAACTTCTAAATGTGGATGACCCACACTAAAATATCAGTAAAGCTAATTTCATCAGGGGAAAACAGGAGATCATATTTGGTTAATTTTTATTTTGTTCATTTGTCTTGGGAGCTAATTTCTGGCACTCTAAAAAAAAAAAAAATTTAAAGTATTAAAGAGAAAATGGGAATATGACAATGAGAGAAATGAAGTAATAAAAATAACATCACAAAAACATTGCCTGAAGTAAAAATGGATTAGCAGCTTGTTAGATAACATGATGATGAAAAGCATCTGTAAAGATTTGTATAAATTGGATGATAAAAGTAGTATGTGAAAGTCCTTGAAGAGTAACATGTTGCTGGAGAAGGAAGATCATAATGGGGCATGTACATAATCAGATATAAAATATGTTTCTTCATGAAATAGTGGAGATAACCTAGCTTTTAATTTCTTTTTTTCAATGCCTTTATGTCTGTTAGCATGTGTGCAATAACTTTTTCAATGCATAAAAAATGTTTAGGTTTTATTAAGTACTGATAGGAGGTTTAGTATTCTGCATATATCCATATGCTTAAGGTTAATGCTATTTAGCAATGATAGCAATGATCAAGATAGAAGATTATCTTGATCATCTTTCTGATCCAACTAGAAACAACCCTTCTGTCAGCGTGCATGACAGTCTCATCTCAGCAAAACACATCATGATTCACTGTCATTTCACTGACGAAAAAATTCAGAAGACTGGTAAAATTCACAAAATATAAGAAATTATCAATGTTCATTGATCAATGCATGCTTTGGGTTTTTTAATCATCTTACCATAAGTATCATCACACATCCAGAAAGAAAAATACACTAAATAAAAGCGAAACCATATTCTAACACATCTTAAAGACAAACAAATATATCTCTGTTTCATGGTGGACTAGTCTTATGCACACTCTCAAATACACTATTCTGACTATAAATTTACAGATTCAACACCTTATCACCATCTATATTATTTTTCTCTCTGAACAGACTGCTACTAATATTGTTGGATTTAAACTCCTCCAAAGTATGAAATTAAATTAAATAAATGTCTATTGCCAAGAGTACCGCAAAGACCTGCTATTGCTACAGGAGTAAATTTTCAGCAAGATAATTTCAGAAATTTGATGTGGCTGTCTTATTTACAAGATGTGCAATTTAACCACAGAAGTAAAGTATTCCTTGCTGATTGGAAATATCTATATCTATCTTATTTTGATGCATCATCTGTATCACAGCAGATGTCTCACAAGAGCTTTCCATGCAAATACTGTCTTATGAAATGGAAGCCAATACTAAAGAGAAGCCAGCTCACAAGGATAAAGCGCTTCAGTGATAAACCTCCACACTATAGGAGTTCAGTCATCACAGTAATTTAGAAGGGTCTTTAAGCTTTTGGAAAAAAAGGGAAATAAAAAAATATCCTAAGCTACATGGACCCCTGCACTGTTACTACTAATAATCTTTGGCCCAGTCACACACTCCTTTCCAAAATGAGATAGGGATAAAGCCAGATGACTTCTGTCTGAAGCATTGTGAAGAAAAGCATCAGCAGTACTACAGTCACTTCTTTGATGCTCCTGAAAACAACTACAGGGAAGCAGGAGGAGCCAATGGCAAGCTGAGGGAGGGAGATGTTCAAAGGTCCCTGATACAGTTCTGAAACAAGCGCACTCTTGTATAGTACTTTTTGCTTCAGTGTTGAATCTGAAAAAAAAATACAAAAAACAAAGACCGCCAAGGAGCCTGAAGGGAATGGCACTGAAACCTCCTTTCCCTCTTCTAACTTACTCCCCTCGCTGCCTCCTTTCTCACTCTACTGCTTTTCCTTCAACTAATCATCCCTGAAAATGAAACAAAAGCAAATAAGGCTTTTTCTTATTGTGGAGCTGGAATGATCCTCAAGTACTACCACCAAGTGGATGTCCTATCCTTCTTGCTATTTTTTGTCTTATTTTCTATACTAAGGTCATGCCTTCTTTAGATACAGAATTATATTCATTCCACGGTGTCTAGAACAATCTCATCTTTGTCTGGCTCCTCTTACCATACCAAACTAACTAAAACTAGAAATGGCACTTAATGCTAAATTAAATTTTGAGGCAACACACTTAAATTCTTTCAGATGAATGTTTTGTGTTCACCCAGTACAGTCTGGGATTAATGATGAAGAAAAGGGGAAATATGTGGTATCATTTCCTCCTCACTCCTATGCTATTTACTGTGCACTTAGGATATCTATCTGAAATGAAGTAAAACATGCTGTAGCTGGTCAAGAACTTTTATACTCTACTCATATAATCTTAATAAGAAATACTTTTATTAAGAGGGGAAAAAAAAGGGGGGGAGGGAGTTAAAAATATAGGTAAATCTCCAAATTAATCTTATCAACTTATTGAAACTTGTGTCCAGTCACTTCACATGAAGCTTACCTGATGTTCTAACAGACTCTTACTGTTCAGATTTTCAAACCACCACAATCAACCATCGTGTAGGATGGAAAAGAGACCAATGCTTTGACTGATCAACAACGGCCACCTAAGATACCAATAGATACTCTAGTTGCAGATATTAAGAAAGAAACAAAACAAAAAAAGGTAAAAAGTCTTGTGCAAAGAAGCATACAAACTCTTAATATCATTTGAGTGTCTAAATACCTTAAGTTACTTTAAAAATCCATGTATCAGAGCATATCTCCCCTGCAGTTGCACTGACTACTGAAGAGAGGGGTAAGTAAACGTTACACTAGCTAGCACCAAGACCAGAAGCAGTCTAGAGACAGCATCATGTCTGCAACTGGTTTCCTAAGTTTCTGAGGCAGGTTTTGAGCCTGCAATGCTCAAGGCAACTTGAAGTTATGTTATCTGGACTAATTTACTGAGTTGATGGTACAGTTAGTTTAAGTATATTACACTCCTAAATCTCAGTAACAAGTTTCAACTCATAAACCTTTACATTTTTAAATCAGTAAGCAGCAGAGTTGCAAACACAAAGTCAGTTAAATTATTTCACCATAGCAATATAAAAAAAGATAAGTTAAAGTATCCATACTTAAAAGCAGCTTGGTGCCAGAAGCTTTTCTCATGGTGGTAATTTATTATGCTACATGAATCTGTCAGCTTCTCTAGATTTAGGTTTACATTTGTGAGTTTTAATTTAGGAATTCACAGATTTTAACATATAGTTAGACTTAAGAAGACCTAGCACCCTTTATATATATCCTAAGAAATGTGAGCTATTGCTTTTGTGCTCATTTTGAACTGCCTAATATTTTGGAGTTATAAACTGCTTTGAACATTACAGATACGAAAGTTTCTTATCATTGAATTCAACAAAAATCTTGTTAATGACATGAAGAAAATCAAAATCAGGTTCTCAGTGAGTAATGGATAGCATTAACAGGGTTAGCTGTGAACAAATAGCACCTGAGAAAACACTTTTCAACTAAATTGAATTCATTTCCATTAAATGAGTGTTCAGATAAATCACAGTTTAAAAATTATGAATTAATTAGTTCATCACTTTCATTCTGCCATTAGCAGATACAGGTTTCATTGGATCTTCCAATTTGTCTGGCAAACTAACAAAGAGCTCAGTAAAGCAGTCATGGTTATTTTTATACGAGATTTGACTATGTTTTCCTTTTAAAAATAATTTTTACTCCATTTGATGTATTATTTCTTCTTACATCCTGTCTTGAAATCATCCATTTAGTCACTGTACACATGAGTGAATAACCACTTTGTTACAATTTCTGTTTTGATTAATAATCATCAAGCCTATATTTCTTTGCAAACAGTCTGCATTTGTGATAAACATGCTAATGGAAAAGCAGTCCTTAAGTGTAGTTATTTTACTAGCACATGTCTTACCATAATCACCTTGTTGTTTTCAACACAAGGAAGAAAATTAGGTTACCACTGAATAATGATCATCTCTATTTTCAGAGCATTACTTGAAGTCTGGTCCCAATCTATTGTACATGGACTGATGTGGTGGTTTAGCTGTGGCTAGGTGCCAGATTTCCATCAAGTCATTCTATCACTCCCTCTCCTACATTGGACAGGAGAGAGATAAATATAACAAGCAGTTTGTGAGCTGAGACAGGGAGACTGCTCAGCAATTAGCGTCACGAGCAAAACAGACTCAACCTTGGGCGAAATGGTTGGATTTGTTAATGAAAAATCAAAACAGAGCAGGGAAAATGAGAACTAAAACCAATCTTAAAACACCTCTCCCCACCCTTCCCACTTCCCGGGACTCTCCTTCCTCCTCTACCAACAGTGCAGGGGATGGGGGTTGCAGTCAGTTCATTACAGATGGACTTTGCCGCTGCTGCTTCTCAGGGGGAGGCCTCCTCACACTTCCCACTGCTACACTGTGGGGTCCCTCCCCACGGGAGATCGTTCCTCATGAACTTCTCCAACGTGAGTCCTTCCCATGGGCTGCAGCTCCTCACAGACTGCTCCGGCATGGGGCCTCCCACAGGGGCAGCTCCTCACACCCTGCCCCAGCATGGGTCATCCACTGGGAGAACAGTCCTTCAGGTACCAACTGCTCCAGCCTGAGTCCCTCACAGCATTACAAGTCCTGACAGCAAACCTGCTCTGCCATGGACTCCTCTTTCCCCACAGACTCCCAGGTCCTGCCAGGAAATTGCTCCAGCATGGGCTTCCCACAGAGTCACAGCTGCCTTCAGGCATCCACCTGCTCCGCGTGGGCTCCTCCACAGGCTGCAAATGGATCTTCCTGATAGTCCTCTATGGACTGCAGGGTCACAGCTGCCTCACCATAGGTAACAGGAGTTTTTCTTTCAGTGCCTAAGCACCCTCCTCCTCCTCCTCCACTGCCCTTAGTATCTGTGGAGAGGTTTTCACATTCTTATTCCCTGTTACTGCTACAGTTCAGCAACTGCACAGTAACTTCTTCCTCTTCTCAAATCATAGAGGTGTTATTTACAGAGGCATTGCCTCCACTACTAATTGGCCAGGCATTGGTCAGCTGCGAGGTTTATCTTAGACTTGAATGATACTGATCCTAGCAGCTATAGGAGAAGCTTCTGCCAACTCTTTGTTTAAAAAGACCACCTCCGTAACCACCCCCCCCCCCCACCTAAACCTGGCTATGAGTAATTTTCAAGCACTTTGATAAACTTACTAAGTATATTTATGTGCTGAAAGACAAGTTCATCTCCTTTGAAAGGTTGTACCTAATGTCTTGACCCTGTACACCACCAGACGATACATGCAATATTTCCACGATCTTTTGCTTTTCAGATGCCTTCAAGATAAATCTTCCCTAGCACTGCAAAATACATTTCCTTATTCAATCACGGGGACAGACACACATGCATGATTACCCTTTCCCTTTTTTCTGTACTTTCTTTTTCTTTGAAACCCTCTATGTACGCCCCTTCCCATCCCTTTAACTTTCTTCAGGTGCTCCCTTCTAAGAAAAAGTTCAAAGACTGAGAGGTTTAGCACTATTTGGATAAGCATGAAATTCTAGTTGCTTATCCCAGTTACACAAAACCTCTAAGTCTTTTGAACTTTCCCTTAGAAGGGAGAACATAAAATTTTATGGTTATCCAGGATACCTGGATTGTCAAACCTGAGCTGGAATTTTATGAGGACAGTGTCTGTCTCATGGAGTAGTCACAAAAATAAGAAGAGAAAAAACACTGATTTATAATCCCAGATTTATTACTTTTTTTTTTTTTTTTAACTTTGCTGATCATCATCTTTTCTTTCTCTAAGATGAAACAAATGAAATTACTTATCCATCACAAGAAAGCTGTTGAGGCTTTAAGTCACAACACATTGCATATGCCTTGCTGCACGGAGCAAACAGAAGTTCCAAACTACCTAGTTTTCCAAAAGAAAAAACAATGTAAGGAGCCTTTTTTTTTTTTCCCCTTAAGATGACAGTAACAAAATCTGTATTTAAGTTTATCAATGTTTAAGTTTGCATATATTTTATATGTTCCATTTGGCTCATGATTGAAGTTCTGGCACAATAAAATTGCATTAAAATTTCCTTTTGGGATTTTGCAGATTCAACAAAATCCTTGAGATTATGATTTTGCCTTTTTGTCTTGAAGCTGACCTCCTTCTGTTCATCAGTAATAGTATCTAAAGACTGGCTGAGCACTTCAGTTTAAGCTTTCTTTTCCATAGTTATCGCTGCTGACTTCACGTAGGATTCTAAGATCGGCATTAGAGAATACTATTGAAATGCAAGAACAAATGGTCTGAGTATTGCCCCACGAGAATGGAGTGACAGAGAGAGCAAGGCATTTGTCCTTCTCATGGTACCCATAACAGGCATCTTAGCTGATTTTCTTTCAGTGTCCCTTGTTATGACAGTACCATTAGAAACACTTAGGTTTCATACCTGCAGTTCTTATAAGAAAGCAGCAGACACACAGTAAAATAATGAAAGCAGCATTATTAACATTAAATGTCATAACACTTGACAGCTTCATGTAAATGAGGACCTCACTGGGAAAAAAAAAAAAATCAAAATAAAATAAAAATGCTGCTTTTTCTTTAGGGAATCCAGGACTAAAATAACAACTGAACCAGGCTGGCACCTAGGAATGCAGTGCCTGTGACACACACAGGCACAAATTAACTTCTCTCTCTCTGCTTTTTCCGTCAAGAAAGGGTAATTTGCCTGTTTTGTTATGAATTGAATAATTCTCAGCAAAGCCTTCTGCCCTTTCTTTGGCTGTTAGGTAGGGAGAGGGAAGAGAGACAGGGGAAGGAGGGAAAGGAGGAAAAGGGATGTGTGCTGGACTGAGTGGCAGCACAGGGCAGGACCAGCAGTTCAGGTCCCCATCCTCTCTCACTCTGTCAGAAACACAGCACAAGTGCTTTCAGGCCTAAATGGCACAAGTCAGAGCATTCCTCCCCTGTTGTCATAACAGACATAGCAGGTCCTACTGATGTGGCTTCCAGCTTTCTCTCATTCTTGCTATGTCAAAGGGTTAGCATCATTTAGAAAGGTACACAGCATTTTGAAAGGATTAAGGTATAAAACACAATTCAGTTCTTTACAGAAGAGAGACAGAGAAGGGGAAGGGGAAAAGCAAAGTGTCAGGTGCTATAGAGCAGCTGGACAAGAACAACGTGCACAAATAAAAATAGCAAATCGATTGAATTCCTCTTAGTGAGGCAGGGGCAGAAAGAAATGATACATGACAAATACTTCCTGCCAGAGCAAAGCAGGAGAAGCAAAACATAGGTTGTGACAATGTATGAAGGCAGAGGATTAGGTAATACCAGCAAGGGAGAGGTCATCCTGCAAAAAAGCACTACTTCTACAGTTATTTAATACTGACATGGGAAGTTTCTACTCATTAATAACTGCATATTAACTATAGAAGTTTACAGTGATGGTGACAAATGCTGCTCATTATTGTACTAGCAAAGCCTGAAATGTTCCTTTTTCCCTTTCTTGGGATTTTCTCTAAAACTGCTTGACAGAAAATCCCCTCAAACATTCATGTTCTCCACCCCAGTTCCTCCCACAAAAAAAATGCTCCTGCGTGAGGGTTTTGCAGAATTTCTTCTATTTCACAAATTGTTAACCTGCTCAATAACTTGACACATTTAAAATAGTTGTGCTAAGGAATGAAAGAATACTCACTCCTTTATGAATAGATCTCTTGAATGGGTCAAACATCTGCTATTTCACTGAGTATTATGAAAATACTAAGAGCATAGTGTATGATACATAGTCTCTTACATAAGTCAAAAATTGGTTACAATTTGGCACTAATAATTTCTAACATTAAACACTGAAAGACACAACTCACGTAGAGAAAATGGGATTTAAAAAAAAATCACGGTTTTCATCACTTTTTTATATTTTAATGATTCTCTTCTCAATTTCCACAGAAATCTAAAAGTGAGGGACAAAGGTTTTTAATTTTCTTCATACAAAAGAGAACATTTTACTTGTTTCCCCTGTTCATGGCAATGTTTACAGTCACAAAAAAACCCCAATGATTAATCATAGGTAAGCAATTCACAAGCGCTTTCATTCACAGGAAGCTGATATAAACCAAATTTCATTAATATCTTCTGCCAAAAGGTAGGTAATTTACTTTTCATTCATCTTCTCTCCCTTTCCTTCTCTTCTTCCTATGTTATGGTACTTTTATTCAGACATCAGTGATTACCTAAGTAAGCCAATTTGCCAGCAATCAGTTGCATATTCAGATTCTGGAATGTGATACACAACAAAACTTTTTCTACTGTAATTCTGCCTAACAGCCTTTGCTGAAACGTGCACATTGCTCAGACAGCCTGAGCGTTCATGGGAAAGCAAGGTGGGGTGGTTTAGCCCTAACTGTAACCAAACCACCCAGTTACTCCTCCCCAGCTCAGCAGGATGGGAGGAGAATCAAGAGAGAGTTGTAGAACTTNCTTCTGCCACTGTGGGATCGTTGTACCACAGGAAGCAATCTCAAGTCTTTTGAATTGCCTAGGTCACCTTAAGCACTTCAGAGACCTGAGATTTCTCAATTGGAAAACTTATTAACACATTTCTTACAATGAAAACTTATTAAAATGTTTTCTTTAAGATACCTTATAACTATTTTACAAGCTATTTTAATGCTTTTTGTATGAAAATTGATAATATTCATAATCTTACTAGAATTTTTTGTGTAGTGCCACACATCAGTACCACATATTTATCCCTTTTATCACAAAAAATTTCTTACAGGTTGCAATAGATGCTGTACTCTTAAAGTTCTCCTCTAGCTCTTAACATTTTTGGCAATTTCAATAGGGTGGCGACTTTCCAGATTGTTTTTCTATTTTCTTGCTAATATGAACAAGGCACAAATACAATTAGTTAGGATCATTCATTCCGTGGTTTAGCTAATCAACAAGTAAATGCCACTACTAGTTTTCTCCTATTTGTTTGTGGACAGGACAAAACAGACACATGCCAAACTGTAAATTAAACTATTCCTGAAAAACAAGCAGTAGCTATGTAGAATAAACCTGAAGAGAGATGGCAATGTAGGCATTATGCTGTCTGATGGCATAAAGATTTCTTCCAGTCCCATAAATCTGAAACTTGTAGAAAAACAGCATATATGTTGTTCTTGACCATTAGGATGTGTAATAAAGAAAGGATTATTTATTTATTATATGACTGGAGTTTAGTGTTTTTATTCCTCCAGTTTAACATATACATAGCAACACCAGCAAACTAGGTCAGCAACTAGATGGCTAAACAAGACAGGTGCTTAAGTCTGGCTTTGCCTTATAGGTTATAAAAGAAAAAGTGACATTTATGATCTTTTGAGTAGCCTGACCTGCAGTAGGAAGATACTGAAAAAAATAGCTTTACAAGCGCCAGTTATGCAAGAACAGTAAGTGCTTCTGCCCAAGGGCATTTCTGACTGATAGAGCGCCAACTTAGATTGTTGTGGCATTCATTGTCAATACTTCATTTTTATTTGTAAATAAATGTCTGCCTGCAGGGTTGGTCTGCTCTCTGGCCTCTCCTGAAGATCAGAAGTTCACTCCTAAACTCTTAACTGATGGTAACTGTCTTATTCTTTTCCCTATCACAAACTAAATCCCAAAGGAATGACTCAGTGAATTCTGACAAGAATCAAGAAATACTTTCGCAGCTTGAAGAAGCATCTTCTACTAAGGAAAAGCAGGGCAAGAAGATCCTGAAGCACAACTCCCAGAGACACCAGGAAGGCAAAGGAGAGCACTGCCGAACAAAGCAAATCCATTATTTTGAAGACTATCAGTATGCCACACTGGACAGCCTCATCATAGTCACTGGAGCTTCCATTAAAAAACAAACAAACAAACAAAACAAAAACAGCATTTTAATAAAAATTGATATTTTAAGAGTAAGTATCATAGTCAGGTGGGTCTTAGCTTTAACTTGTTTTACTGGGGATTTTTTTTTGTTTGGTTTTTAAAACCTTTTTTGCTCCACTACCCATAACTGACGCATCCTATCTGACAGCAAACGCCATTGTAATTCCTAAAAACAGGACCAAACTCCAGGGATGAGCTCTGCTGAAACCAGTCACAGTGTTAATTGCTGAGAAGAATGTGATTTAATGTGACAATGGCTGCTCTCAATCAGGAGTTTCAAAAGATTTTGTGCTTCTAAATGGCTGTTTTGGAAAGGATATTACCTGACTCAGAAATCACATCAGGATACTGGAAAGCTTTAAGTTCTCTGGGCAGGACTTCAGCAGTCCAGCTAGATCCTTTTCTACACTCTCAGCATCCACTTGGCCACAGAACAATCTCATTTATCCTGGAACATCAGAACCAGCCTAAGCCAGAACTAGCAAGGGGAGAAAATAGTGAGCTAACTACCCTAAGTGCGTGTAACTCCTTAAATTTCTGCAGTCTGTACTGAACAGGATTTGAATTAAATACGTGAGGTATTTGGATGGAAAGTTCACAATAATCTGGAACTGTACAGAGCACAGATGTGAGAATTAAAGGAGAAAGTCCTAGTATATGCATCCAAAATACATTCATGGCTATTTTACTGTTTTATCCTATTTTTAGCCTAATTAAAGCTGAAATAACTAGTACATTTACAAGATGCTATACAAGATGACTGTATTAAATAAGAAAAATACAGAAGTCATCCTATAAATGATTTGAAATATATTATGATATAATGACAAAAAGGTTAGTGGGAGAACATGAGTGCAATGCCACATACCTAAGACACCTGAGACTGAAAATGAAAGCAGATTGACATATTTTCTAATACTCACAAGATGCATGTATTCAATTACTCTTACCAGTTTTGTGTAACTCATGAGGATACATAGGGAAAGCTACCACTCATTACAATCAAATTACAGAGTCTTAATCCATATAACCAAATTTCATGAAAGATTGGGCAGTAATGCATATACTACTAATTTTGACCTTTCACGATATTAATAAGGCTTGTTGACTTTCAAAAGAGAAGTTTTAATGATAAAAACTATTAAAATAATCGCATTTGTTCATAATCAGTAATTAGCAGTTTTGTTACCTAAGTTAAATATGTTCCATGCTTGTTTTTGAAAGTTTTGGAATTAGAAGTTTACATACCGCCTGAGTTTGGGGGATTGGTTGCTCTTTATATTTGATAGATTTTAATTTTTATCTGTGGTGGAAAGGCCAATGATATACAAACAGGCATTACAGTGATAGACCTTTCTCTGTTCTGTAGCTGCAGAAATGTTTAGATCTTTTTTCCATAAGCTGCTTACATAGAAACACTCAGCTATTTGATAAATTAACCCTTACACTTTGGATCATTTTATGTCTCATTTTTCACCATTACTGATGTGCCATGTGTTACCAAAATGGTTATGTTGTACTTGAAACAAACTCAGCTCCTTCAGGCTGAGAATGACAGCCAGTTGGTCCACAGCATATTTCATGATAAGACAAGAAAATTTGGACAAAGACACCTAGATTTTACTTTTTTATAAAATGGGGTTTCTAATGAGGTTGTAATCTTCAAGCAGAGCTGTGCAGGATCTCAGTCTGTGAGACTTTATCCTAAACATCGTACTGAGAATTCAAAACAAATGTGAAAAGTCTGCAGAAGTAAAGGTCTATAAACTGACACGCAGTGGATAGTGCTTAGCATACATCAAATATATGTCAGCAGTAAGGACTGCCACTCAGGAAATAAATTTTGCTGGACGTTGCAGGTTGTCATCTTAAAGACTGCAGTTCTGATGCAGACAGCTCATCTATTATGCTCCACGAGTCTTCAGTTTGGGGATATCTTAGTACAGAACTATCCAATTAATT
This sequence comes from Urocolius indicus, assembly GCA_013401255.1. Lineage (NCBI taxonomy): Eukaryota > Metazoa > Chordata > Aves > Coliiformes > Coliidae > Urocolius > Urocolius indicus. The sequence goes on from WBNH01010130.1 coordinate 24,106, forward strand.
GCTTAAAGCTGTAGTAATGTTATGCATGACAAGCAGGAAAATTGCTCTGATTAGGCAAAAGTGCAGAGTCAGACCTCAGAACAATGCAGTTGTATTTCCTTGCGAATACACGGGATAGAAAAACCAAGACAGCTCTTCTCTTTGAGTGAATGTGAAATATGTACCTGATGCTTTCATTAAAAATCAAGTAAATGGCATTTTTATATCACCACTGTCACGAAGAGCCACCAGACTACTTTTACTGAAAGAGAAACATCTGTCTGAAAGGCATGATTGGAACAACATCTCTTACTCCTTCCATTAGAATATAAATAACAATTCTCTCTACTAGAAATATATGAACACAAGCAAACATACTTCAGCTAGGATCACTTTAAGTACATTGCCATTTCTGAGAATGCCCTCCCTTTTCCTGTGAATCCCTTTGGATATGTTGGTAATGGAGACACAGCACTGTGCATTCTTACCACTTCAGGACAACACTAATTCCAGTCCAGCTGCAAAAAAAAAATGTATTAAAGCTCTAGCAAGTGAATAATGAAGTATGACAGACATAGAAAAATGAAATTAAATCAGCAAAGCATCCTACATTAAGACGAATAGGAAGATTGGACATTCCGTAAGCCAGAAATACAATAACACAAATAAGATAGGCTGGCACTGTAGTTTCACAAGTGACAGGTACACGTTCCAGCAACAAGGTAGAGGTCAACCTGGAACTCCAAGAAAAGTTAAAATAAGAAATTCATTACAGAGAACAAGAGAAATATCTTTAATAACTGATGAACTTTAGAAAGCATCAGGAAAAAATAACAGGCAAGTAATGAAATGCAGCTCCCTGCATTTTGGAAATTCTTTTAGGTGAAGACTGTTGTCCATTAAGGCCATGAAATGAGAAAAGAAATTACCTGAATAAATTGAAAACTCTTAGTTAAAACAGTAACATCCAGGATTATTGTAATATTTTTTCACAATCTAAGTAAACCAATCATTTTTTTGTATTATCTTTTATATTTTTACAGGAAGACACTACAGTTTGAAGAGTGTGTCAATGTTTGTGCGTACACTAAAATTGTTCAGTGACATTCATACATTTTTCTGGACCAAGGACCTATGTAGGAAACATTACATATATAAAGCACTACTCAGTGTTCTGTATATAAACAGTAGACACCAAGCTGGGAGGACTGACTGATTCACCAGAAGATTGTGCTGCCATTCAGCGGGATCTCGACCGGCTTGAGAGTTGGGCAGAGAGGAAGCTCATGAGGTTCAACAAGGACAAGTGCAGAATCCTGCACCTGGGGAGGAACAACCCTGCACAGTAGTATAGGCTGGAGATTGACCTGATGGAAAGCAGCTCTGCAGAGAGAGATCTGGGAGTCCTGACTGATAATAAGCTAGCCCTGAGCCAGCAATGTGCCCTCGTGGCCAAGGAGGCCAATGGCATTCTAGAATGCATCAAGAAGAGTGTGGCCAGCAGGTCAAGGGAGGTTCTGTTCCCCCTCTACTCTGCACTGGTGAGGCCTCATTCCAGTTCTGGGCTCCTCAGCTCAAGAGGGACAGGGAACTGCTGGAGAGAGTCCAGCACAGGACCACCAAGATGATCAGGGGACTGGAGCATCTTTCTTATAAGGGAAGGCTGTGGGAACTGGGGCTGTTTCATCTAGAGGAGACTGAGGGGGGATCTCATAAATATTTACAAATATCTAAATGGTGGGTGTCAGGAGGTTGGGGCATCCCTTTTTGCGATGGTAAAGGGTAAGGGGATGAAGCTGGAACACAAAAAGTTCCCTCTAAACATAAGAAAAAACTATTTCACTGTGAGGGTGAAGGAGCCCTGGCACAGGCTGCCCAGGGAGGGTGTGGAGTCTCCTTATCTGGACGTCTTCAAAACCCACCTGGACGTGTTCCTGTGTGACCCGACCTAGATTGACCTGCTTCTGCAGGGGGTGTAAACTAGTTGATCTAGTCCTTTAAGGTCTCTTCCAATCCCTACCATTCTATGATTTTATGATTCTAAGTAATATGAAGAGCAAGAGGGAAGTGACATGACTAATTTTGAAGTTCAATCTGCTCTGAACAGGAGGCTTGACCAATTTCCAAAATTCCCCTCCAATCTCAACTATTCTGATTCTACGGTGGGTTTTCTACCTATAAGGTAGAACCTATAAGGTACCTATAAGGTACAAGTAAATATCTCTTCTTGTGAAATTCCTTGTGGGTCACAACTGGAGAGTAATTGTGAGAACCAGTAGCTGAGGGAAGTTGTAACAGGGTTCCATATGAACTTACAGTTGTGGCTGAAGGCAGTAATGATATTCCCAAAAATCAGCAGACAAGGCTTGAAAACATGCTTCCTCTGTCCTACAACAGATTTCTTAGAGGGTTTTATAGAATTGTTAGCTCTTTCAATTACTACATCACCAAAATAAGTTGGAAGAAACTTCTTTTTAAAGTGGAACTACAATTTGGGAGATGTGATGTTAAGTTCTTGAGAAATGAAATATAAATGAGACAGATACATAAAAGTTTGTGTGTGCAGTAAACTGCAAAACAGTTTACAGACACTCTGCAAAAAGTATTTTTGAAGAAAGGTTTTCTTTCTGGCAAGTGGTAGAAAAAAGGAGGAGAAATCACAGGACAAACAATAATGTCCATAGCACTTGGATGGAGTTAGAAAAATTGATGATAAGCAGAAAGAACTGAAAACCGATCTCAAACTCCCTACAGTCTATCTTTGGGTTTCAAATCATGTTCGTTCAGTTATGGGTTTATTATATACATAAAGTTCTCAAAATTATGGAGATTATACACCAGGTTTTCGAAAGAAGTTGTAAGGAGAGCTAAATAGCATGTTGATTCTCCTCTGTGCCATAAGCATAACCCCACAACTCCATTCACCCTACGACATTTTCCAAGTGAAGTGCTAGGTTCCCGCTATGTATTTGGCCCAAAGCTATATCTGAACCCTGTACTGATCACTGTTCTCTTTCCCTGCACTAAGTAACCACTCACATTCCATGTAGACACAGAAGAGCTGTCAGAATTGGTGTGTAGATATTAGTGGAAATTAGGCACATGACTTGCTGGAGTGTTAGAACCAAAAGCAGCTCACAGACTCAGAAGAGAGTCGACAGCGGACCCAGAATAATCCTGACCCTCTGGTGAAGTCACATTAACTGCTTTTGGGTTTGTAAGACAGCGGATGAGATAGCACCAAGACAGCTAGCCTGAGGACAGGCTTCAGGTTATTAAGACAGCTACGGGGTTAGCCAGGAGGGATACAAACTTCGGTGAATTTTCCTGAGGGGAAGGGGGAAAAGGGGAGTTAGACCAACCAAGTAGCCTGCTTGATAGCAACAGTTATACAATGGCAGCCTTCAGCTAGCCAGAGGCGTCCATGAAAACTGCACGGAATCATTTCTGAAATCCAGCTGTAATGTCCATTTTTTGTAGAAATTAATTCCCCAAAGAAGAGAGCAAAGGAAAAAAAATCAAACATAGCAAATTTTTCTGACATTACAAAATGAAGCACAAGTCTATACCCTTCTCAGTACACTATCTCTGTTAAAATAAATACTTCCTTGGCAGTTCATTTCTGATGACAGCCAAATACCGAAATATTAGTACCATGAAGCATTATTAGATATTGAACCATTGAAGAAATACAGTAGCAGAACAAACAGTGACACTGTTTTATTTCTTTTAACTAGATTTTTTGGAACAAAGTGTGGGTCTTTCTACTAGCTACGTAGGTGTGACAGAGAAGCAATACGACTGAATAATTAAATGTTTCTCTACTAAATACATTAAACCAGTTAATGCAGATGAATGGGTACTACTCACTTGTTTTCCAGTAGCATTGGCTTGCAAATTATTTGCCAGTGAATGTTAAATTCTCTCTTTGGTATGGATCCAACAAAACTACTGCCAGATCACACCTCCTGGGAAATGTGGGACTTGGCATGGGATTTGGCACAAGACTTTACAAATGTCAGTTTTCCTGTAAAAACATCAGGTCTGTTGTCATGAAAACATCAATTGTGAGTAATTTCTTTTCTTAATATTACTAACCAATATAAATAGAGAGGGGGTGAGATGCCAGTCATGTGCAGACATGCACTCAGCACTGGATTTTTTTTAACATAATTGTCCAGGATAGAAATACAAAATTTAGATTTTGAGATGGACGTCGACACTTTGGATGAGTACACGTTGTATTTAAAAGTATATCCACCCTGTACTTCAGAATACTTGTCATTATGAAACAACTGACAATTAGGAGGAAAACAGCAAACGAGTTAGGTACTCATGGTCAATTCAGACTTGCTGGGATATCACCCTATTTAATTTTCTTTACAGATCTTTGTCTCTGAAGAGTATGGTTTTAGTTCTCAGGGTTCATTTTAAATAAATATTCTCATACAATATAAAGCACCAGAGAGAAGTTAGGATTTCAGCAAGATAGTCATGGCAATAAATTCAGCAGCCTGTGATATTATTTTTACCACTCTGGCAAGCAATGAGCTGCATGAATGCTTTGCTGAATCAGCACACATAAACTAAGCTCCTGGTAGGTCCAAGCCTTTAAGTGGTTGATTAGTATCTCATTTCTAATATAGTGCCTAATGTGTGGGAAAGCAGAGAATATCTGTTCCAAATGAATGCAAATAAGTCATCTTTGAGAAGATGACTATTAAGTTTGAGAGGTCAGAATAAACCTTTTGTCTAAATGGACATCTCTCTCCATACAGCCATTCAATAGATTTTAGTCACTTCTCGGGGTATCAACCTGCCAACACATAAACATTCAGCCCTCTCAGACACACATTATATTTGCACTGGGATCTCCTCATTAATCTCATGTAACAATGGTTGCATCTGAACTTTAAGAAAAAAATGCTGCTGAAGATTCCAAAACTGAACTTTGCCTGTAACACCATCTCTTCTCAAATTCCCCTTTTTAATAAAAAAAATAATTTAAATGTATATTTTTATGTCTAGTCCTTGTGCAGAACAGTTATCTAGGAAGAAGTACACAGAACAAACCTCTGAGGTAAAGGTTTTAGTATGGGACCAGTGTCAAAGTAGGCCAATTTTTAGAACTAACAGCCTTGACAGTGTCCCTTTAATATGTTGATCTGTTTCTGTAAAGCACATTAAGAAAAGTTTAGCGTGAAAGAGGCTACAAATGTGTTTGATATGATATGGCAATAAGTGTACATTTTGAGCATACTAAAGCTGCTAAAGTACACTTTAAACTGCTTTTCTTTACTAGCTAAGGGCCTAGTTCAATGAAAAAAAATCCAGACTCCTGTATACTAGAAGCTGCAGAAAATCTGATTTTCTGTAACATCTATAACCCCCTGTATACATTTTCGAAGTGGAATCTACAACTTTCTTTGAGAGATAATGAATATTATTTGTCCAGAATGCTGAGAAACATCAAGTTGATATCAGGGATGGATATTGTCCATGCAGACCTGGACAGACTCACTTGCCTTGAGGATTTAAAAGTCCTGACTACTTTGTTTTCAAGAATACAACTGAATCACCTCACATTCTGCATTGTCTTACTACTGATTTGCTTCTGATGTCCATTATACACACATTTGACAAAAGTTTGATGCTGCAACAGGTATTGCTAAGGAAAACATGTTTGCCAAAGAAGGTTCTTTCATTGAGATCTTATATCTAAAGATATCTTACTAGTTTTTCTTGGTTTCTGCTCTGATTTAAACACACGTTAATTCAATAGTTAATGCATACAGAAAGTGCCTGAGTAGTACAGACAGTTCAGGATGTGATTATCTATAAAAAAAGGCAAAGTTTAAAAGGCAGTCTCAAATTTTGCAAAGAGTTATTCCTAGATAAACTTAATTGAGCAATTTCCAATTTGTCCTTTTTTAATAACGCCTTGCACAATCTGAAGTATTGTTTATTATCAATCACTACTCTTACTGATGCTGACCTCTTCATCATTCCCACTGTTGCACACTTTAAAATTAAATTGGAAGTTTATTCAATAGTTTGGGTTTATTGCTTTCCTTTAAACATGTTATCTTGTAGTTTTCACCACTTTTGTACCACCCAGAATCATAGGTTTCAATCTCTTTTATTACACTAATTCATGAAATTGAAGAAGTAGATCAATTTTCAAGAACATAAGCAGGTCTGAAATGGAATCAGCCACACTTTAAAAACCAAAATGCTTTAAAAACATGTTTTTAAAAGCATACTTTAAAAACTAAAATCCCATCACAAAGGAACTAAGGCTTAATAAAATTAAGACTGATTTTCTAAAAAAAAAAAAAAAAAAAAAAAAAGGAAAATGAAAAATTAAAACATACACTATTAGTCAAATGTCTTTTCAAATAATATGTGCATACGTGTTAATTAATGGCAAATGAGGGGCAAACATTTTTCTTGTGCAGAGCCACAACTAACAAAGCGTAAAACATGACTGTGTGAAAAATAAACACAAACAGATCAGCAGTAGGTATTTGGTATCTCCAAGCAAACAAGTCCAAAGACCTCACCTTGAACGAAATACCCTTATACTTCTGCAGGGGGATTGGACTAGATGATCTCTAGAGGTCCCTTCCAACCCCTACCATTCTATGATTCTATGATTCATGTGTTGCAGGACATCTCAAAATAGCTAACCGATTGCCTGTTATTTCTTTCATATCAGACTCCAGTGCATTATCAGAACAGAACTCCGCACTACTCTGATTTAACATAATAAAAAAGAAAACTGGCTGCCCATCCTTGCAACAAAAATCCTCTGCACTGAAGAAATATTCATAAGCAACGAGTATTTAGATTTTCCTTTTTTTTATAGTCTTGCCTAGATTCACCTCATCAATTGTTCTACAGAACAAAAATCTTGGAGTCAAAATTATGAAGAGTTGCTTTCAGCCACTGCTGGTGTGTAAGAGTCTTGAAGCTGAGCATGCAGTGAAAGAAAGTACAAGGCTACTGCAATAGTCTACTGTACACATCTCTTCCCTACAGCTTTGTTAATGTGCAGTCAAGCCAAAATCATAAATCAGTCCTGTGTACCTGGAGAGCCATGCTTTGCATATGACTGTGTCCAAGGACTGGCAAGGTGCAGTCACTATAGACTCAGAGAAGCATGAGAAACAATTTGAATGGACACTACATCTCACCAATACGCACCTGCCAAAGGAGAAACAGCTACTGTTCCTACAGCTCTGACATGCATCTTTGGATGGAGCAGGGAGGAAGCCATAGGCAAGTGTTGTTTAATTAATAATGATAATGAGATACCCAAGGCACTTCAATTTTCTTTTCTTTACTTGCATTCCTATACCAGCAGCGCTGAAGCTTTGTGCAGACATTAATAGATGAGGCGCAGAGAGGCTAACTGCTGAGGAACTAGGGAGGACTCTCAGTTCAGTATCAGGGCAGCCTTGCTCTAGGGAACACACACCTTGTTCTCTTACACAGGAAATTCTTCATTCACAGTCTGAAGATAAGAAGATCAGATTTAGCACAAGAACTGAATGGCACAGGTCTTTTTGGATATATCTTCTGTGCTAAAATCCCATGAATTGGTGTAAAACCGACTGTACATTTGGCAGCCAGGAACCATGGGTAAGAATCACTAAGTGCATCTAATGAAATCTATTTCATAAATTGACCATCACCAGACTTTAAAAGAACGTTTTTTCCTTCTGTTTCTAGGAACCATCTTTTAAGTATTGTGTTAATTTCACTATTCATTTAGTATACATTCATATAATTTACAGCAAACAGAGGATAAGCTTCTTACAAAGGAGATTGGAGAGACTATGTACACATTTGCTATCTACTATCCCAATCTCATACAAGAAATGAGAAATAAATATGGTTTTATATAATATTGCACCTTCTTGGAAAAAAGAAAATCACTGAGCATGAGCAGACAAATGTGGTGCCCCTCCTTCAGGGCACCACATTGCAAAGTTTCAAGCACAGAGAAACAGCATAATGTAAAAAGCAAGTTCCTAAGAGGTAGTGCTATCTCAGAACTTGATGCTGAATATTTGTGCACATGGAATTAAAAATAAGAAAGAAAAGGGTATTCATTAAATAGCCTTGAATGAAATAAAACAAAAATCACAGGGACAGCTGCAGAAAACGGAGTGAGATATTTGAGACTAAGACACAGAAAGAAACTCTTATTTATGAGATGAAAAAGTATTTAGGATTAGAGAAGATAAAAGATCAAAAGGCTGAAATTATGTTTGTTTAACTGAGTTTATGAAAGGCTGTATTAAGAGGTGAGCTGCACAAACAAATTAAGTTTATGTAGCTTTGACTTAGGTCAAAAACATTATTATTACCCAATAAAGGGTAATGAAAACCACAATTACCACTGGGAAACAACAGCGGGCAACAAGCTCCTACAAGGGAGGAGTCCAGGAGATGAGAAAGTGATAAAGATTGCTTGATAAAAAGAAATTGTGAAGAGCAAAGCCTTAATGTGTTGTACCATCTGATACTTCAGATTTCAGCCTTGTTAGGCTGAACTATAAACAAAATACAGGTAACAACACAACACAGAATTGGAAAGCAAGCCCGAGGTTATTTTCACTTGATTCACAGGAGTTGCCATGTAAGCTGATGAGAACTATTCGGCTTCTAGAACTTTTCTGGCCTCTTATTCACTCCAGGAGCTAAAAGGACAAATATAATAACTCAGGCTTCCACCAAGTGTTTGGAAGTACCTGCTGGAGTCAAGGCGCAGATCCTTGGTAACTTCCTGTTTTCACATCGCTGTGACTGCTTTAACTGTTCTCCCATCTCATCTTGGCATTCCCCCACATACACACTCTCCAGGTGATACTTCATTGACTAAAAAAAAAAAAATAATAAAAACAAAATGTATTTTCTAAGATAAAATTCCTGCAGCTCATCTCCTCAGTTATTGGTCAAAAGTACTCCTCAAGTGATCCCAGCGTGTGCTAAATTTTACGCTTCCAACGCTTCATACTTCAGCTTAAAAATAATGCTGTATTGCCTTTTAAAAGTACAAAGCAATATTGATAAAAACTCATACACATTTCCAAATGCAGATTGATTCAGGTTTTTTGGCAGTTCCTAGCATTTTTAGTGACCTGTTAACAATCTACCTGTTAAGTGATCTTTTTGCATGCCTTTACAGTAAACTCTTCCAATTCAGTGCTACACATGTACTTAGGCACACATATTTGCATGTTCATTTAGGAGCTCTGAGATCCAAAAGGGTGACTTTGAGTTTCATTCTTTTATTCTGTCTTTCGTAGACATATAATTGCTTATCTTACAGACAAAGTCATATTCAACATTATTTTTAGGGTGCATAATTTTATATCCATCATTGCATTCAAATAACACTAATTAACAGAAGGAGGACTGAATTGAAAAATATGTAACAATGCCGTCACTTGTACTGATGCTTTGGTGCAAAATACGTTAAAATAATTTTATATCTTCAAATGCATACACTGCAATTTATTCCATTTTGAGTATTGCATATCTACAATCAAGGTTTAGCAAAGTTAACACTGAACAAAAATACAATATATGTCCTTACAACATTTTTATAGATTGACAGTAATTAAAGGACTGTAGTTTGCCAAGTTTATGATCTTGATTTAATTTATACCTTCTCATGCAATCAATACAACCACTGTCTGAGGAGTATGTATAGAAAAAAAGAAAGATTAAATCAAAGATATTCCTTGCTCTTTTTACCAAAATCTGTTTTTGGAAAGAGTCTGACATTTTATTTGGGACATATTCATTCTCCACATGTGAATTCCTCTTTTTCAAAAGATATATTTTTCAATTTGTGTTGTAACAAAACAAAAGCAGTTGAGTTTTGTCCCTTCTGGTGTTTTTGGTATTTTCAGTTCAAGGACATACTGCAGGAGGTTTCATCCAGCACCTCTGCCTAATTCAAGATTCTCCATTCCAAAAAATTCCATGTATTTTCAGTGTGAATTTTGTTAATAGGAGATACAAAAGGCCCAGCTTGGTTTGATAAGAATCAGAAGCATAAAGCACAAAACAAAACAAAACAAAAACGATGTGTACGAAGCTCTCGTATAACATGCACGAGGGATAGCACTTGTAACCTCTTAATATTTACGATATTTTGAGTAGTTTAACAGCATACCACCTCTTTTACTTTTTCTGCTGTTGAACCCAATGACACATAAATGGCAGAAATTGTGACTGGGCTATGTTTATGTTGCCCTTGAATTTCTCATTCATCTCTGTTTTCACATTTGGTATGTGATAATATTTTCTACAATGATTCCAGGAGTTCAACATAAGAATGCTTCAGTATTGCTACAGAAAACACTTTTATAAACAGAGATTGTGGAGGTGTTTGCAACACTACAGTCTGTGTTATGACACAGTCATTAATTATTAAAAATGCCCTGAACACTGTAGCCCTACTTAGAGCTTCTAGATATTTCATTAATATTTTCAGTGGGAATAAGAGCAATTACCTTTATTACTTTAATATCAGCATTTGCAACTGATATTTTCCAATAAAAGATGCATCCTTTAGGTTTCAAGAAAATAGACCAGAGATACTGGGGGGAAAGAGAAGAACAATAAAACCTATTTACTTTACTCTGTGAGATAAGAAAGCTAATTTCTGATAGGAAAAGCAGCAAAATAAATAAAAGAGAAACAAAAAAGTAAAACCTGGGAATCAGAAAAAGCATTTATTTTTGCTTCGAATATGATACAAGTGTTAGCTGCCACTAGTATGTTTTAAGATTTCTGTTTCACATTTACATTGCAAAGTACGATGAGATTTTAAATTTCCCCTTAGAAATTACTTGCTCTTTGAAAAACAAAAGACAGCTAATAAATCATTTGGTATCACGATAGCTTCTGAGGGTTAAAATTAATCCTGGAATTGCAATAGACAATGGAAACTGGCCTGGAAGAACTATTAACTATTGGTAATATATTTTTTACTGCTCAATAGAATTGCAATAAATCACACTAAGTTCCAGACAAGATTTGCAGTATATTTTTGGTGAGGTTTTCTTTACTCTAAAACAATTACTTTGATTATTTTTTCCTTATCAGATTTCCCATAATTAGAGGCTCTATGAGGAAGATCATTAAATAGTAAATTACTTTTTTTTCATCAGCCATATGGTCAGCTCAGAGATTTAGGCATCTAGTTTAGGCCCCATCTGTGCCAGTAAGAGTTTACTGGCAATGTCAAGAACTCCATGCTGTACACAAGTGGACACGTAGCAGAGGAAACCTAAATCTGAGATGACATGGTGCCACAGACAGTTTGTGTATAGATCCAAACTCAGGTGCTCAAATTCTGCACTGGGTCATACACGTAAACTCTGACATATTATGGAAAAAAGAAAATTCATAACTTGGTTGATGTAAGGAAAGAGGCAACTTTTAATTCATGATAAAATTTACACCAATGTAAAATGGTCAGCAGGAAAAAAAAGCCTTTTGGATAGCTATAGTTCCATGTCTTGGGATAAAGAAGCTAATTATACAGCACTATCTGCTGAAAAATGAAACTGACTCAATATAGCTTTTGAAGTGGCAAAGATGAAATCAGAACTGTCCAATTTGCAGCACCTTGCAAAAAGATTAAGAGCAGGTAGTCCCATTGCATATGTGTATATATATATATATAGAGAGAGAGAGAGAGCAATTTTCTATTTTATGACCACATACAAATGGAAAATAATCTGCAATGCTCTAGTCACAGAACTCCTGGGAACTCATAAACAGAATATTTATTTAAAGATTATTTCAGCAAGATTATCATGGTCTTCTGCAACGTGAAGCCATAAGATTTTGAGTTTTAGATGTGGCTGACCACAGACTGACTTTTACATGATCTACTTGTCATCACATATCACACTTTAAAAAAAAATAAAGTCAGAAGTAGGCTTCCATCTCCTTTTCAATTTTTTAGAAAAAAATATATATTCATGCTATGCATGCTGACAGCTGAAACATCAACAGTCAAGAAACAGTAAACAAAGCAAAAGCAGAATACCTGCAACTAAGTTTGAACTAGCTCTAGGGCTGCTATAATTTAAATGTACTGTCAAAATGAGGAGGGAAGTCTTGCTTCAAAAAGCAAACAAACAAAAAATAAACAAACATCAAATTGGTGAAACTCATCCATGAAACTCATGATGTTTTTTAGGGGAAGGTTCAGAAGCGCTCCTCTGAACTGGGAGCTGGCTGTACAGATCACACGTATGAACTATTGCCCTAGTGAGAGGCTCTTTTAGTTATATACTGTTAATTCAATCAGCCAGATACAGGGTTCAGGATAAACAGTGATAAAGCTACTCCTCAAGTTGGAAAGAACAACTTGCAAAACTTGCATTTTTTTCACTCATGAAAGAAGGAGCATACCCAAAGAAGGAGAAGTTCTTTGTCTCCATCCCTTTTGGGAATTCAGTAAGGACATTATCAGGATTTCTGACATCACAACAACCCTTTGTTTTAACAATGCAATTTACACCAGCCTTTTGCTTGCCCTTTCTAAACCATTTTGTGATTTTCCCCTGCCCCTCACACAAGTCTCTAACCTAATCCATAGGAGACCAACGAGTTATTTTGATTCTATAATCACAAGCTCTCTCAAATACACAGTTCAGGACTTTCTTGTTACAGAGTAGTGCCAATAGTTTACAGTAAAAATAAATATATGTGAGAGAACTTGTATCTGAATGTTTTCAGGTGTATCTAACACCTATCTGAATGTTTTGCACCTAGTCTTAGACAGCGGTTTACACTCCTTCACTAGGCTATGGCAGATTTATCTCAGGTATCATTGACCCTCTCATGAAACAAATTATACTCTGCTTCTTGATTATAGAAGGAGCTTAATGAACTTAAATTTGACACAGGATTGTAAAATGTGTTAGGTAACTCCCATCCATGCACAGTATAGTTTTCTGGATCTCATTCAGTATCCCAAAGCTGTTATACAGTTGATTTGGTATCCTGAGCATGATGCTCCAGGGTCCCTACATCAAACACTAAGAGAAGAAGAAAGAGGAACAGAAGTACTTCCTTCATTCACGACATATATACAAATAAAGACAACTGGAGATGATCTTATCATTTTAACAAGTGAAAACAAACCTCAACTATGCTAGAGCAAATTAAAAAACAGTCTTTCCTTTTGATGGAGCAATATGCTTTAGGCCAGTTTTCAAGGGCAAGTTGCAACTTTTGAGACTATTCTCACTGATTAAAAATTTTTCAAGATCTTGGGCTCTGTTGACCAAGGTGCTGGACAGTCACCGCATACTCAGGACCTCAGTATTTTACTTCCTTCTGTATTTAATTGGAAATGTTACATTAGAAAGAAAAATAATAATGTTTTAAGTAAGCTGACTATAAAATTTGCCCAATTTTAATGAGCATCAAAGTACAAAATGAAAAACAAATATATACAAATATATTCAGGAGCAATTCAGTGCTACTAAATATTCTATTTTGAAGCACTAAATGGTAACAAATACAATGTTGTAATAACGGTGTCTTTTTGTAGCAGAAATATTATCAAGAACTTTTAAGTGACAGCCCTGAGGAGAAAAGAAACTAGATTAATCTCGATTTCTATTGCTTGAATGTATTGCTTTCTACTAATGAATTAACAGTAAATTTATCTTCTCGGTTTTGTTTTTGTTTAAAATAACAAGGCCTAAATCCCCCATATTTTTGAAAAAACCATTACCTTACAGCCTCAGACATCCAGAAAGTCTCAAGAGAACTTTACAATCCTGTACCTTTATGAGTCAGATAATCACAAGCAAGGCTGAAAAATTACAAGCCTGGAAATTATACGTGGGCAGATCTTCAAGCAACAGTCACCCATGTAGGGGTTGGACTGCTGAGTGTTAGGCCTATGTCCCTGTATATTTGCATAATAAATACAATCTCATAAACAAAGAAGTTGTCTAACACAATATTTTGGAAGGGATTTCTGGAAAAGCAGTTCCCTTCTTCTTTGGAACTTCACTCAGGTCTGGACATTTCATTATGATTCCTACTGAATACAAGTGTGAATTTCTACTGGGAAAGCAAATTATTCATCCAGAGCACCTCAGGATGCACATCAAAGGAAATGCATAAGCAAACACAATGGATGGAATAGAGGTTCTTTGCACATCATTGTAGATTTTATCACTGATGTTCTACCTAATTCACTTTGGCTGGGTTACTACAGGGAGAGGAGGAGACAGGAGAGAAAAATAAGCTATTTGCCCTTCCTTGTTTCTCTGAATATACCTCGACCACGCCAAGGATATAAGTCTATTATATTTATCACTTTGGATGGACCACTGCACAGCATGTGCTTGCCTCTCTCCTCTGCCTGTGCTCTGATCTGTCTGGACACAAACAAGTCAGATCCAGAAGCTGGATAGCCATTAGCAGAGCACTGAGCCTCAGTTCTCAAGTCCTACTGAGAGACTAACAACTGCTGGCTCATGTCCACACAGGCAGATACTTTAAGCCCTGCTTCAGTCTGCAATACCTTGTTCATCAGCTGTTCTTGTGAAGTCCGTTAAGGTGATACAGGCACCTATGAAACTTCTGTTCAGAAATTCATGATGAGCAGCAAATACATCAGATAAACCATCTTATTGTTTAACATATTGGCATACAGAGAATAAATTTATGTAAAAGATTGGAAAGCGAGAGCTTACATTCAATTCTACTGTAAGTCAAGCTTTTCCATTCCTTCAGTGACCTGCAGAGAAAGCTACTCTGGATGCCTCACATCTGGTTTCTCAAAAAAGACTTACCTTTAGAAATAAGTCTCTGCCTGGTCTAGAGCACAGATAGCAGTCCAATCAGCTCTGGTGTTGTTGAAGAGTAGCCCATCTTGAACAACTGTTTCCCTCAAAGCAAAACACTTGTCAAAACACAGTCAATGTCTTTGCTAATGTCAACGGACAGAGGCAAGATAAAGGTTAAAATGCCTTCTTGAGTCATCAGTGGACAATCTCACTGGTAGGAGATATGAACACCCTACCTTCCCTTTCATTTTGCTCCTCCTGAATAACTTTCACATTGAAAAGAAACCAGGGTTTGTACACATGGACTGAACCACACAGAGCAGTCACTCTGTCCCAGGGCCTCTTGGAGCTCAAAACTGAGACTGCCTTATTTCTTAGCAGCAGTTCTTTCTTGCCCTTCTTTATACAACTAGGATTTAGGTGAGTCAATACCTAAACACGGCTCTGAATGTCTACCTGTTAATAGCACAGTTGACGTTGGCAATAGGAATGGATTTTGCTAACAGAATTGTCCTGCTGTGTATTTTAACTAACTTTGTATGTCAATTACATTTATGAGCCTGAGTTTTTAACTGATCAATTATATTCAAATATTTCAGTGCTCCTTAGGAGTCAGATCTGGTCTCCTGGCTTTAGCCACCATTCAAGCTGGCAGCAAGGTGCTGTAGAACATGAAAATCAGAACAAGCTCACCAAGGTAATGCTGTAAGCACTTCAGCTAAACAACAAAGAGATCATCTCATATCTTAAGTTAACATTGGAGTTCTATATCTGTCAAATTTCACCAGGTGCTGCTTCATGAAGGAGATTTTCCTTTAGGGAGGGGAAAAAAGATGCCTACAACTTGCCAAGTCTTCTAATGGTCTAAAAAGCCTACAGAAAAAAAAAGCGAGATGTATTAAAAAACAACAGAAAATATATGCTAGTGCATTATCACCTATGACCAGCCCACTGTGCTTTGCTGATCCAGCTCTATGTTCGAAGCCACCAGCAATGTGATTTGCCCATTACTGAGGCCCTGGCCAGGATGACTCGGTAAGGGTGGGGTTATCATGGAATAATCACACCCTTGGGTATTGGGTAGCAACCACATCTCAAATCTTGTAACACCCCAGAGATGTGATTATCTGCTGTCATGCTTTAATTCTTAATTAAAACAAGAGCTGCAGCTCAGATAAGATCTATGAGAGGATTATGGTCATTCTTGGTTAGACAAGGGGGAACGTGTATCTTTGGAATTAAAATTCAGGTGCTTGGATGAACTCTGCAATGCTGAGCTGTGCTTGAACCCAGCTCGTTTTAGTTTCCCCTTTGATATGATTTAACCAGAAGGCAGCACACACAAAAAGCTGCAGTCCCCAGGAACCAAACATTGAATAACCCAATAAACTGCACAGATCTGCCATCATTCAAACATTTTTGCACTTTAATCATTTCTCAGTGTTTTGACTTAAATAAAACCGTAAACTTTAAATGTTCTTCTAATGATGTTAGAGGACTGATTCTTGTTACTAAACATTAGTGCAAGTTACAGCAGCCATAAAAACACTGGAGGAATGTCTTGATCAAATGTGTACTAAACTACTCAACTCGGAAATATAAAGACGGATAAATGGCCTGAGGAAAAAAATGAACATAAAGCACTTTTGTGATTTTTTTTTTTAAAACTTAGTTTTATTTTTAACAAATATTAACCCAACTTAAGGTCTCTTTTAAAGGTTACATTTGCATTTACAAAGAACTTTCAAGCAATTTAACTACAATGAATTTTAACAAGGCAGTTTCCTGTCCTCGCTGCTTACCTATTTTTAAATTTTATGAGACTCTTCTGGCAGAGTTTTGTAGTCGTTAAGATGAAAGCCTGGATACATGCACGCTTTAAGAGTGGAGGAGGAGGAAAAAGCAGAATAAAAAGAAGAAAGGAAAATAATCAATTTGGTATCAAATTTATTCCAAAGTCAAAAAGTGCATTTTTTTCTGATTGTGAAAGAAGACATGCAGGGAGGTCAAAGGTCAAGCAAAGAGGAGACAGTATTGTGTAGGAACTGTCACGCATCACCACCTATTTTGACATGCACAGGGCCGTTTGTTGTCTGTCGAACATGCAAATTAAGTGCCTGCTGTCATAGCTAGCCGATATCTGAAAGTGGAAAATGAGACCACCTGTAACCAGTGAATGGAGTGATGGACAAGCATTCAGAGCTCGTCATTTCCAACGCCATTCACACCACCTCCGAATTGCATATGACATGTAAAAATCTTTTCTTAATATTCACAACCGGGAAGTTTGGGGAATTATGGAGGCTTCAACTGCTGCATCTAATGGGTTCTCCAAGCAGACAGCTGTGACTGTGAGCTGGCTTGATAATTAGGTGTCCAGGAAGATTTTATGCTATGAATCAGTTAAAAGGGAGAAAAGAAAAAGAAAATAATGGCAAGCAAAACTCGCTGGAATGGAAATCATATTAACCCTTGCATGTCTTCCTCGGCACTTGGCTTTTACAATTCCTGTGAAGCAAGATTTGCAGAAATCAGACACATAATAATTTGTCTTCTGTCTCTGAGCAGCACTGTCTTCCTACTCAGAAAATTGCACTCCAACACTGTTTGATGCTTTGTTTTCCTGAGGAGAACTTCGAAGTGTTAAATCTAAATATGCCAATCCCTCTTCTATTTGAAATCAAAAGCAAAGCTTTATTTGAATTTCTAGTTAATATGGTGCATAGGATTTTAAGGAACAGATTCATTGTACTAAAGCCATATCCTGTCATGTGCCTGTACATATGAAAATGAAATAGTTTAGCTAGCTGTTCTGTAATCCTTTGCATGTTATCCCTCCTTTTGTATGCATATCTGTCTGTGTGCATGGGATGTCATAAATACTGCAGGCTGTATAATGCCAAGAAAAAAAAAAGTGATATTCCTGACTTTTACTTCTGCTTGATAAAGCTTCTCTAAAACACTTAGGATAGGAGAGGTTAGATGTGCCTGGCTGCACAGTAATCTCACAAAACCTGTTATTTTATTCAGGCCTAATCAATTAATGCCAATGTTCATTCCTAAATAAAAAAAAATAAGCTCTTTAGCTTACAACTTCTGTGTTGTGTTCTGAAAGCCATTCTGTCTGGGTTTCTTTTCAAACATAAAGAAGACATATGTACAGCAATCAACATTCAGGAAGGTTATTCAACCCACTGATGATGAATCAGAATTCAGCCATGAAACACTGTCCACCAATACTTCCAAGAAAAACTGGAGAGTCTGGAGAGCCCCTCTGAAGTCCTGCTACAGAAGCATTGCAGCTCTCCTCCCGACTCTTGAAGGATAAAGCCAGGAACTCAGAAGCAGAAGCAGGTGAGTTAGTAGTTCAATAAACAAGTTTCTCTGAGTCATGCATGAAAAAAACTGTATTTCAAATGGTTTATTTATAAAAAAATACACTTTACATTGTGCCAAGATGTAAAATACAGTAGCTGTTCCACCATTGCCCATAACCTGCATTCACTGCCACTCTGGTCTCTGGTCATTCTCTCGTCCCTCCTGTAGAAGGGAGACCTTAGAGAAGCTGAACGAATGACTTGCAGATGCCCTCTGACTGGGGCTGGGAGAGGAAATCAGAAAAGGAAAGAATGAAAAGAATGAATGAAGAGATGTCCAAGGAAAAAGGAGCAGAAGAGACACTGGAGAAAGAGAGATCCTACCTGCGTATGTTCAAAAGTCATCCCTATCCCATCTTCTCTTGAATAACATAGCTAACTTGTCTATCCCTCTGTGTTCCAAGTTGGAAGCACTACTTCAAGTTTCCATATGATCTGAGGAGAAAAAAAGAGATAAGCATCTCAAGGAGTTCTGTTTCCCAGGCACAAGCCAGTAAACCCCATCTGATGGGAAAATAAGTGGGAGAATCCAAATCAAATACTGCTCAGTCAGTAGTGCAGTGCTGGGCACAGCTAAGAAGTATGCAAAGGCATACCTAAACACAACCAACCCAAAATACTATCACTTTGTTTCCTTATTTCTCTCAAATTTATTAGTTTTCTTCTGTGCAGAAAGAAGTTGCAAAGGTAAAAAACCTGTCTGGCTCTGTTTCATTCCTGCATACCCAATTCAGATTCTCTGTGCCTGAAATCAAGATCCACACAAGACTTGAAGACAGGCAGCATGAAGGTGACATCTTACTACACACAATGGAAAATCTAAAACACAGACAGGTAAACCCATCCAGTATGTGCATTTCCACAGAACAAAGTGCTTGGCAACAAAGTCAGACTAAAGATTTCTTCTTCAAAACACTTACCAATTACTGTGCACGTGCAAAGAACTCCCATGTCCTTGTGACCAGGGTTGAAAATATCCCTTGTCTTTGAGCATATTCTAGTCTTTAATGTTTTTTTAAGTCTCTATAAAATGAGAGAAGGGTAAGCACAAGCTTCGCTCACTAGCTACTAATACATTCCTAAGCCAGCTCACTGTTTGCAACGTCTGTACCAGCACAAGCAGAAAGGCAAAACATTGCCATGTAAAAACAAAAACCCACAGCTTTAAGCAAGACCTAAACTGGCATCATTACCAAAGGACTACGTAGCATGGATCTACAACCAAGGCCACATTATTCACCTGTTTATTGGGAAACTAGGTGGGAGTCTGAGAAGTTGAGCTCCACTTCTCAGCGTGGTCCCAGGTGGTCAGTTCACCTCCAGCACCAGGGCCCTGATGTCATGACTGCTTTTAAGAGATATCACAGATAATAATGAATATCAGCAATTCTCTTTATATGTACTTTGTTGCTATTATACAACTTGAAGCGAGTTTTGTTTTCTACATGTGAGCTATCAAAATACAACTCAACAACCTTTGACAACTGGCAACATACGTCTTGATATGGCTTGCTTGAAGTTTCAGATAAGAGCTAATAATTTTCAGACATCAAAAATAGGGTGCCAAGTAACACAAGGTTGTTATTTTCATTACATAATAAGTTAGAGAGAGATTAAGGTCTGTCAGAGAGCTCTTCCAAGGGTAAGAAGTGAGAAGGGGCCATCATGTGTCTTCAAATCAAACCAAAGAGGAACATGCACATCACAGTTCAGCAACGTTGCTGTGGGACTACTAAGTTTCATTCAGGCCAGACTTTTTAGTCAATCAGCACATTTCCTAGATTTTAATTTCACTGGAAGTGTTGCAAACAGGTCACAAAGCTGGCAGTAAATGCTTTCCCTGCATAGATCTGAGTGGCAGGGAAAACAGGGAGGTTTTTGAAAGAGAATATCAGGAATTCAAAACAATCATATTTAAAATGTCTGCCACATGTTGCCCTTCTTCCCTTGCAGTAAGCAACATGTCAAGCAGAACATCTGATTTGTCTGTCAACACAAGTAACAATGGCAGAGTAACTGTAGAAGATTGAACTCATGAACACAATTATGTAAGTCTTCCTAGTCATTGTGGCAAGTCACACTCCTTGGAGCAGACCCAGGAAAATAATCCATGGGGTAAAGTGTTATATGTGTAACGTGTTATATAAAGCCTTGTCTGACTTAGACATGCCTAGGTCAATGAAAGCCAACAAATACTTATCATTTCCAAAAATTCATCTACTGCTTGCACTCCTTCAACAAGTATTACACCACTTAATCTGAGACATACATTTCTGCAGATTCTTCTTGTGGAGATTTTATCAGGGTTTTTTTTAAGCTTTTTCATGTGTCTAACCTGAGCACTCATCCTCTTGGCAGGAACACAAACCAAGGACCCAGAAGTTCTCTTTATTCTGGAAAGATTTACTATATAGGTTGGGCAGACAAATAAAGCCTTTCATTTTTGTATGATGTTTTTAAAGACATTTGCTTATTATATCAAAAGAATCTGTCACTGAGAAGCAGTATGACTGAAAAAGACACAGTAGATGACAAATTAAAATTTATTGAACTAAGTTCAACCTTAAATACAGCAAGTCAATGGTTGTTTCTATGTTAATGGAATTTACCCAAATACAAGACCTGTTTACCATTCGAACACAAGTCCATTTAACCCTAACACAAAAATCTAACTGTGGTTTTAAAATTATGTAGAAAAACTGAATTTTCCCTCTTCAGAAGGCAAATTTTCACCTTAATTAAGTCAATAAATTGATAAAAATTCCCAAGATATTTCTAGGAAAAAAAAAATCCAGGTTACATTATCTATGAATTATATTACCATTAATACACATTTAACCACTACCTGCAATACAAAAAAAAACCCCAAACCTGTACAGAAAAAAAATATTTTGCTTGCTTTAAGATACACAATTATCTTACACTTATTATACACTGAAAATATTCAGTTAGGCTTGACATTTTAAAGCAGCACCAGAA
>WBNH01010130.1:45376-108246 GCA_013401255.1 Urocolius indicus
ATTATATTAATAATAATATATTAATATTAATTAATATTAATATGCACACTGCACTTCTTTTTCTGATTATATTATTCAATTTCCAATGTTAATATACTGAAGCTTTCTACCAAAAGAATTTCCAACAATAGATTGTGCCTAGTAATAGGGGAAAAAGAAAAGTACAAACATGCTTTTCCATTCACTTTCTAGATAAGCTTAATTTCCCGTATCATTTTTAATTGATGGTTTTATAAGTATTTTTTCCATGTGGCTTTTATCTAGTTGTTATATAAATACTCTCTTACCAGTCTATAGATTTCTGAAATATATATAAAAGCAAGGGAGAAGAAAACACAGCTTGACTATAAAACACACTATCGAGGAAGCAAACAGCAACAAACTAAATAACATACAACAACAACAAAAAAAGTGAGCACTGTGCATTGTGATGAAGTTCTCAAACTGGAGTTTTATGATGGCAGCTTAAAGTTTCTTACATGCCCTTGTGTTGCAGCTCTGAAAGAGCCAGGGACAGCTGCACCAATTCTACACAATTAGTCAAGGTCAGACAGTGGAAAGGGAGGACACTCACTATTTGTCAAGAGAACAAAGGCAGGAGGCTCAGCCTTTCTCCGCCAGGAATGACTGCTCCCTATGTGCATTCAATCAGTGGTGAAATTATGCCTGGCCCTTTTTTGTGTAGTAGAGAGGGGCAACCTTTCCAGACAATCGAACTGTAAGAACTAACAAGGCAGAGCAACAGCACAAAACCAAGCTTGTTTTAAGTACTGAAAGCATATGTTCTTGACACAAATTAATGTTTTGACACTTGTGGAGACGGAGGTAATAATTTCCATAAGCTTCGAGTAAAAACACTAAACCCACTTAAAAATGTTCCTTCATTACTGATTATTGAGGTTGCAGATTTAAACAAAGTAAACTATCCTAACCAGTTACTGTCAATTATTTTCCTTACTCTGAGGGGTTGTGATGTTTTGTGTGCTGTGGTTTTTTTTTTTAAACATATATTTTTGTAAACCTAGAAACACATTCAGAAAGAAAAGAGATAAATTTTGGGCAAAGACACTTCCCTCAACATAGGTAGGCAATCAGAACTGGAAAACAAGAAAAACAATCCAAAGCATCTGTCATCAGCAGCAGGGAAAAAAAGAAAAACAAAACATTTTTAACAATGAGAATTTTTTTCAATGTTTAATAATGTGCACTTTGAGCTGTATTTTGAGTTTCTTCATGACACAGAAAAGGCAAAATTAGTTATAAATAATGGATATGAAGTAGTAGTTTTGGTAGGGAGCTCTTACAGTACTACACTAGAATAAATGAATTTTTAGTATAAATTGTCACTTGTATGAACAAATGTAAGATGCAGAATGTGCTTAAACTGTTATGCAGACACTACACTGAGACCACCTTTTCAAAAAGCACACTATAGATATGTTAAAAATGATTCATACATACTGCATACAGCATTTAAGCAAGCTTATGGTAGTTCTGAATGATCACATACTTTAAAGTTTACATTCGTCAAAGCAAACAATTTTTAGATACTTAAGGTGGGAATTCTTACAATTAAGGAGTTTGAAAGCTTTATTCTAAGTATGTGTAATTATAAACATCAAAGGGCACATATTGTTTTTTCTGGACATCACCTGAAAACAAGATCACATTAGCTTTGGAAGAAGGGAATTTCTCCTTCAGGTAGTTTTTAGAGCTACTAAGGCTACACAAGCCACACCTGTAGCTGTACACTACCCTAAGAGACGGAAGGATGGAAATCCATGAACCAGTAAGAATCTTCCCCATTAAAAGCAGTAAGGCCAGCCCCAATCATGCCTACCTCTTTCTCTGTTGCTGTCCTGCAGACACATCAGCATGTTCAAAATCTTTTATTTTTTCTTTTTTCCAAAGGCTCATCATCTGTTTGGTGAGGTTTTCTCTTCCAAAAATCTTTCCTCCTGTAACCTGAATTTGCACTTAAGGAGCCATCCGCCCCAGCAGGAAAACTGACTCTGGAAAGGTTCAATAAGAGGAGAGGGTTTTTTTCACCTTGATTTAACTTCATGCCCAAAATATCCTACATTCATGATAAATCTCTATTAACTCCATAAAACTAAACAAAACAAAACAAAACAAAAAAAACCAAACAAACAAACAAAAAAAAAAAAAAAAAAAACACCCAGGGGCTTAATATATTAACTTTAGAATATCTCTTTTTACCTGGAGCAATTTAGAGAAATCCTTTAAACTAACACAAATTTAGTTCTTCATATATCTAATAAAGGCTGAGATCTGACTGTATGAACTGTAACTATTAACTGAGACAAGAAACTAATACACAACCTTCTACTTCTAAATCCTTAATGGCACTTTGTTATTGCATTGTTTACAAAGCAAAGCATCCTTGACTGATTTCTTTATCGTATTTCCCACGTCAACTGAATAAATCAGAACAGGAAAACATAAGAGTACATTGTACCTTTTCAAACCATTTGGCTTAGTGAAGCAGGATAGATTCAGGGAAAATTACCTCTTTTCCTGTCTAGTGGCTTTGCAGGAAGTTAGTACCTTATTCTTCATGCTTAACAGTCCCTTCCCATCCTCTTTTTCTCTAGAAGGAAGTCCTGAGGGGTAAATGAAATTTCAACACTGAGGTCACTTTCAAGCTGCTTGCCATATACTTTCTATATTGATAGGTACAGTTGCTGTTTCCTGTAATGAGAATTTAAACTTAATTATTTTATTTTTTATTCTAATCTTTCTCTCCTCCAGTCTAAAGGAGCAGCTTTGCATTGCCCTCACCTCACTGGCTCTTATCTACTTGCTAGAAGGTGAAGACAAATCCCATGTTTGAAAACAGTACCGATCAACAGAAAACAGTCAATCTCTTCTAACATCAAACAAGGAAATGTATTAGGAAAAAAAAAAAGAGAAGACATAATTTCTTAAACTATTCCAGTCTTTTCACTAAATCTATCACAAATCAAACAGACTAAAAAAACCTACTTGGGAATTACTGGATCTGAGAAAGAAGTTATTCAAATGAATTCATCTAGCTAAAGGCAACTGTTATTTAACTGCATATTTTGAATTTTTCAGTATGAAAAGCTAGATATTTCTATTCCGTACTGACTTTTCACATATTTAGAAGGCTGGATTTTGAAACCTCAGAGCACATTAGGAAATAGCATTTTGTGGCATTATTGAGAGCGTTTTTTCCCAAACGTGTCTACTGCCATATCCAGTATCTGTACCTGACTAGTTTGCAGATTTTTGCGCACGGTCCAAAATGGAGAAATATTACTTGAAATTTTTATTAAGTATAAACTGTGCAAGTGATAGCATTTTACATAAAAGTTTTACCCACAGGGAAAAAAAAGAATAATAAAACCTATATTAATGTTGAATATGTAGTAACTTACAAGCTACTTTTACAACATTCATTTAAAGTCACTATGTCACCTTTTCTCCAAACACCATTAAAATTCAAATTGGAGCAAAGTCTTTTGTTATCCTTCGTGAACACCGTGGGCTGCAGAATGTTCCAAATATATCTACTCAAATATATCTACATGTTCCTCATAATGAGTAGATAAATTTTTTTACATGATTTCAAACCACGTCCAAAACATTTTAATTCATTAGCATAGTTTATGATAGATATATGTTCTGCTTAAAACTAGGCCAAAGTTTGATGGACGTACAGTTTACACATATAGTAAATAAGAAATTACATCAGCTTCAGGAATTTTACAAAACAGAAGTCACTGATGGAGAATAAAATGCTATAAACGTCATTCAGTACAGTACATAACATATCATTTTGATGGCATATTTATACATTTGGCAGAGAATGTATTCTCTTAAAGATGTTAATAGAGTCACAACTTCTGTATCGGCAAAGTTGAACTGATCTATACAGACTGTCAGGAGAAAGACAGACGCATAGGTAAATCAGAAAATATTGAAATTACTTTCTCACTGCTATAG
This sequence comes from Urocolius indicus, assembly GCA_013401255.1. Classification (NCBI taxonomy): domain Eukaryota; kingdom Metazoa; phylum Chordata; class Aves; order Coliiformes; family Coliidae; genus Urocolius; species Urocolius indicus. The sequence goes on from WBNH01010130.1 coordinate 49,367, forward strand.
CAAGGAGGAAAAAGTCAGAACTTGGACTCTGAGGAACATCAGTTCCTTTCTGATATTGCTCATAGTGTACTTATTTATGGTCCTATCAACCCTGAAAGCCTGAAACACAGAAATGTCACCTATAAAGACCTGGGTAGAGAGCAAATTATAAACAGATATTCTCCAAACACACTGTTAACTCCTAATGCACATTTCTACGAACTGTAACTGTCACTGCTGAATTTTTTCATTCTAAATGTTATGCTGTACTGAAAGCACCTGAAATAAACTTGTTTGAAAGAGGGAAAATTGATCCAAAATGAAGGGGTTATGGAGAGATCAAATAAACCACCTTCATTTACAGCAATCTATTTCTAGTTTAATAATATTCATTACCAAGAGAAAGAATTTGCGCAGGCAAAATGCAGTCCACACAAAATTTACATTATTAACCAAATTACCATTGGAATAATTAGTATTCTTCAAGAAGAAAACCATAGCCGAACTAGAATTGAAATAAAAATCTTTTTAATTGCTTTCTAATATGAAAGGAATCATGCTGACAAGTGTATGCCTGTAGAATCTTGAAATTAAAATCTAAATATTCTCTGAAATTAGATATGAATCAAGATTTCACTTGAGAATTTTTACTGTGAACCATCCCAAATAGACAGAATTATACTGTAAATCTGAAAATAAATTTTTACTTTCATAATACAATTTGTGAGCACGTATTAGTGGACATTAGCAGCAATTTCTGCTACTATAAATCCTATGTTTTGCAGAAACACATTTTGAATAATTTCACTCTTATCTGCTAGTTACTCAGAATATTTGCAGGAAAAGAAGAACATTAAAGTAGCAGCATCCATCAAAGCATCTAATTCAAAATTCAGTAGTTACAAAAATAATTTCAGATCTATGTTTACTGGTTATCACCTCCAACATCTGCTTAAAACCGATGACTAAGATAGGACCTCAAGTTCTGGATATTTGACAAAAGGCCTTGACTTTCAGAGGACAAGTGCAAACCACTTTCTGAATCATTAAGTACAAAATTAAAGACTGTTTTCCTCCATCATGGCAGAGGCATACTATATGATTTAGGTGATGACTCACTGAGCTGGAATTTCGATGATCAAATATTCACAACAATATCCTTGAGAATGAGCTGCAGACCAAGACCAAGAATTATTCACAGAAGTTATTGGGTGGATAGTTTTGAATAATGAGCACATATGAGACTTTGTTGATAGAATATGTGAAGAAAAAAAAAGATTGCGGAATAAAATGTTAATTTTAAACAATATATCTGTTTCTAAAACATGTTTACCACATTACAGTGAATTGTAAGTCTGACTGTACACTGACTGCCCTTTGTATTTTCTAAGTGCAAAATTTTCATGATAGCCATGTATTTCAAAGAGAAACATCTGAATTGAACTGACAGTGTGAGTTCACTGTGGAACACAAAATATATTGCTGCTTTGATCAAAGGTCAAACCTGGAATAGTTACATAAACACACGCGGGCTGGGTATAGGTGAGAAGTCTTGCATAAATCCAGCAGAAGTGAAAGCTGTCACTAGTTTCTTTTTATGAGCTTGTTTGATGACAGTGGCCTGAGGTACCAATTAAAGGGAGTTACTTTATGACATTATTAGTGCAAAGTGTGTTCAAAGGTGAGCCTATTTGTCATGCCTGATTAGCAGCAACTATGGAAAAAAATAAAACGGTAACAAACCAAGCAAAATCTGTTCTTTAAAAGATCCAGTCAAATTGACTTGACTTTCACTTTCCCAACTACAAGTCCTAGTTTGTTCAAGCTTTGCTTTGTTTTGCTGTGTTTGGGTTTTTTAATTAACAATTTAGAATAGAATTTCTTACCAATCCACTGGTACCGTGACAGCTATTAATACTATAATGCAGATAATTTTACAGAGTATTTGGGTGGGAGGTTTTGATTTATCAGACTCTCTAATCATGCTGTTATGTCACCCTTTGTTCTCTCATTATAAGCCACTTGACTGATTCTCTTTCAAGTTTGTGACTGAAAAAGAGAGCATATAAACCAAAATCTTTAGCCATTATATTGGGCAACAACGAGGCTTGCTAAGCATATTTTCATCAAAATCACTAAATTCCCTAAGATAAACTCCCAGATCTTTGAAAACATTTCTGGAGAAAGGGTCTAGAACATTTTTCATCCCAAAGCCAGGAGACTGGATGAAACTTTTACACTAGATGTCTTGCAAGGGTAACCTTTTCCAAGAGTGGAACAGTCAATGGGACATTCCCATTTTTCCACTTCCTTAACTAAAAAAAAAAAAAAAAAAAAAGCTTTCTTGACAATTCCCCAAAATTCCTGATTTCAAAATCTGAGACTGATCCAAACTCAGTTACTTCAATAGTCTTTAATTTCATTAACAGCCATAAAGCTTTCTTTCATCCTAGTGGGGAATCCAGACAAAAAAGTTACAAACAAATTTAACCAGAAAGCTCAAGGGAACAGGATGCATCTGATGACTTAAATACTAACCCTTAATTTTTTATTTTTATTTATAACCTAAGAAGATTGTATGAAAAGATCACCATTTACCCAAAAGATCTCTAGAATTTAATCTATGAAAGTAACTCCTCTTGTGCTTGTTTTAAATAGGACTCAACAGAAGCCAAAAAAAACCACAGCATCAAACCTGCACAGCTATCTCCCTGCTCCCACCACAATATTAAAAACAAACTTCTCATCCCATTATCAATCTTAAATATGAGTCTACATTACTGTATTCTATAAGGTAGATGGCATTTCTGAGTAACATTTTACCTGAATAAATAAGCTTGAACCTAGTTTCAATGGGTGTACAATGTATACCTCTCCAGAGCTGCACAGATTGAGCGCACAGTGTATGTATTGGGTCCTCAGCTCACTACCCCAGACACTTCCTTTACAGAAGGAACTCAACACACTGACATGTGGTCAACAACATTATGCAACTTTGTATAGCATTGAAAAGTTTAGAATTTTTACACCCTTATAAAAATGAAAAGATGTTACTACTTTCATTTAAAATGTTACAAAAACACACTTCTGCCACTTAACTGCATATGCAGCTCACATTTTTTTCAGATTCTATGGGAAAAAATAATGACAGGATTCAAATCAGATTCCCAGACAAGGTTTTTTTTTGTAAAAACCTTCTGGAAGTTAAATGTGTCTATAAATATATATTCAGTTTGGCTGGCCAAAATTGCTAAGTGTTGAATAAGTTGGGATACCAGTGTAAGACAAGACATTTCCATTGAAATTCAATTTTTTAAAAAATCAGAAGTTAAATAAACAAAAACCCAGTCATTTGAAAGAAATGTTTCTTCTTTGACAGAGAAGCAATAAGCAATGTTTATTTTAGATTTAAGTCTAACTACATTTCTTAATTGTCTACTTCTACAGCTTCATGGGAACATTTCCTAGGTTTCTACCGGTCATTAGATGAGTAAACCTGCAACTATTTCTTGCTGTCTTTCCTTACCCTCTCCTTGTCATGAACAAGCCAACTTGATACTTGAAAAACTAGCTTCAGTTATGCTCAATCCCTCATTTCTGATCTGTGCCCCTTGTTTATATCTCTTCTTTACCCTATTCATCGTTTGTTCAGTACTATCAATGTATCTTCCAAATTTCCTATTTAAAGTCAACAACAATCTCCCTTTACATTGAAAAGATGAAAGTCAAAAGAAGTACTGAGAAAAAAATAAAACAACCAGTTTTCATCTTCGTCACATTAATTACAAATTATTTCTGTCTCCAATGTGGGTATGAGTCTTAGAGAACTTATTAGAATGGGAAAATAAAATACTGAGAAAAACTTGGAGAGACAATGTACAGACAAGAAAAAATTATTAAGGAATTGTGGGAGGCCTATGAAGTACCAAGCAAGTTTTGTGGAACTTCAACACCTAATTAGGTCAGGGCATGAATGCAAAATTATGAAAAACAAGTAATTAAAGCATCTTGTAGAAAGATATCTCTTCTAGTAGAAAGGCTAAAAACAAAAGGCAATAAAGTGGTAGGAGGGAGCCACACCTAAGCACTATTATTATGGATTCACACCAGTGGTAACACATTCATTCTTTCCTAAAAAGATTGGGTCAAAAAGAGTCACAACAGCCAAAAGTTTTTCAGACCCAGAGAAGAAGTGATAGCAGCAGCAGTGAAGTAATTTGTCATTTTCCCTCAGTCTTTCTCTTATTATTATTTATGGGAGACTGACTACTGATCAGCTACTTCAGAATAAAAATTAAACTGAGGAAATTAAGGTTGCATTCTGTCTGAAACTGTGGAGTCTGTTGCTGTTCTTGCAGAAAGAAGCCAAGACAGGATCTGCCTCTGGTTCTCAAAAGGTCTGTCCCTAGTGCTTGACAACTCTATCCCATTACAGCATATTACTCCATCACTAACTCACCAATGCTCTGACATCAGCATTTTTCTCCACTGACTCAAAAGTATTGTTTTACAACCTGTATGGTAAAAACATTCTCAGTTGGAAATATTTATTAAGATATGCAATAAGATCCAGACTGTGATAAGCAGTATGAAATTGCAGTTCTTCTCATGGAAATGTGGAGTAATTCATTTTTTAAAAAGGCTTCATAGTTTCAAGGTGATCGATATCATCCAAATGGGCTGACTCACATTAAATGCGCAGATAATGTTAGAAAGAAGTTAGTCTGTAGGGAATGGGGAATAGTAGGACCTTTGTGCCTAACCTAAATATTTGTTCTTGTATTATTTCTCTGTCCAGAAGATGCTCTGAACATTTGTGGTTCTATGCTGTGTCAAAGCATGAAAACAAATCCTCTGTTCTATGGTCAACAGCTTGTAGAGCTGGCATGCTAGAAGCATCAAAGACAGCCTACTGACCAAAGCATATTATTGAGTAGTGTGAAAGAGAATGAGCTGCGATGAATGTTGAGCATCATGCACCACACAGTGTGAGATTTCTTGGCTAAATAGCAAGCAATCACACTGAGCATTAAAAGTGTGTTGAGATGGAATTATCAGCATCATTGTCTGACTTACAGGACTACCCAATACAGAGTATTACCAAGATCATTTGGAAGGATCTTGCCTTATCACTTCCCTGATATTGCTGAAGGCTTTTGGGACTGATGATGCCCCAGTCACTTCTGTTATATGGTTAACATGGGCAGGAAGGCACCAGGGAAACAAATATTACAGTAATGTTCCCACTGTGCTGGATACCCAGTGAAAGATGACCCCAGAATGCTGAGTGCATCTTTTGAACATTTCCCAAAATGTTTTCAAGCTCAGTAATGCTCAAGATCTATGTACATTGTCACCCACACGCAAACACAGAGCAAGGACTACTGCAGACTGAATAAAGAAATGAAAAAGTTCTGCTGAAGAGATATGTACAAGACATAATAAAGCAATAAGAATTATTATTCCCCTTCTTATACATACTGTTTAAACACAGAAAGCGACAATCAAATATACCAACGTTATTTAACTGTATAACAATTCACTGCCCTAGGAATTCCATCTACTTAAAAGTAATTTCGAGACAGGTAGCTCTCCATCCATGATCTCTTCATTTGTGCTTCAGCACTTCAAAAAGCAAAAGCTGCTCTGATGATTAATCTTAACATGATAAATTCAGGCAGCTTGAAAATAGCCTCAGATAAAACTCCATGCTCCTATCTTGAAATTTTTAAAAAAGTAACCACCCAAAATTTACCCCAACCATGACTGCTGGCATAACAACACAGGGACGAATAGACAGTAAATTCTAGTCTTTCTGCTTTTGTACTCATTTCCTTCAGATGTTTTCAGTTCTACAACCTAACCTTTTCCTATCAATTGAAAAAAAATCCTCAGAATTCTGTTGCTTAATGGCTACTAACATCCACTTCGAAATCTTCTAGTATTTTTTTTTATTTTCCACCAGATTTACTAGTCTCAAAGACTGAGAGCAGATCTTAATGGAGGAATCAAGATATATCAATTAAAGGAAGCACAAAATATTCTGTAGTATTTTTACTAGCTTGTTTTGGGTTTGGTGGGTTTTTTAAAAATCTAATAGGAAGGCTTCTGAATGTATTCTGATTTTACAGGATTATCTAATATAAATCAGTTTGAACAGGAAGCCCTTAATGTACTTTTTGCAATGTCGATAATGACCATGACAAAACTCTTGCTTATTTACTGTGCAACAGCTGACACTTGTCAATGTATTTATGACTTATGTTGAACTGTAATTGAAATTTAAGTGTTCCTATTGTATGGAAAACTCTGAGGTACTAAAACTCAAAGGTCTCAAATAAAAACTCTCAGATAAAGTAGTGTATTCAGAAAAAGTAGTCTTACTGTTAAGAACAGTATGATAATGGCCACAAACCCAGTTAAATAAGTTAGAAACTATTTTCATACCTTGAAAAATATAAGTGGCCACCTCATCTTGCATAGTGTGATGAAAACCGAGAATCAATACGAGAAACAAAGAACTATTTTTCAATAACACATTAGACTGTCTCCTGTCCTTTACAGCATGGGTTTCTAATAGAAAACATAGTAGTAACCCAGCTTTCCATTGCTGCACTCATCGTTCTGCTATTTAAAAGCTGGAATATTGAGTAATATTTTAACAAACAAAATACCTAAGTATTTTCCACTATATTCAGAAAATAGCTCATTGTTTGATCAAAGACATTTTTTACACTGCCATAAAATTAAAGTTATCTCTATATACGTAAACAAAAACAATAGTGAATGCAGTGCAATGGAAAAGTCATTTAACCTGTGAATTGCAAGGTTATTTTTGTAGCTGTGTCATGTCCAACTAGAGCAGCAGATGATTTATGGTCTCCAGCAGAGCTTCATCATCATTGTTCTCACCTTTATTTCCATCATAGTTAATTAAAAGGAAGGTCATTGTCACCTTATGTTTTAAACCTTCTTAACATAATATATCACCCTGGGTATACTTTAATAAGGGGACCTGTGAAGGAATGCTGTTATAGGGAAAAAAAAAACTTTACAGCATAATCCATCCTGTTAACAATTACACCTTAGATTTACACATAATGAAAGTTAATAAGCAGACAGAATGAAGGCTACATCTTGATACTCATTCAAATCTTGATTAATTGGCTGTGTGATCTAATGGAATAAACAGTAGCATGCTTTTCTTGACTTCAAGCATTGTATGAAGACTGAGTTTCTAAAGGGAAGATCTTGGTTTGAAATGATTTTAGCATACAAAACAATGTGCCAATGGGGAAAAAAAAAAAAAAAGAAAAAAAAAAAGAAAAGCACATATTTTAAATATCACCAAAGAAAACTCTTTTGATGTCAGATGTACAAAACAAACCACCTTTAAGTTGAAGATTGGCTCAGACAGATTACAAAATATTCAGACAATGAAGACAATGGTTCTTAATACTGTTTCAGTAGGTGTTAGCATTTTTAAACCCCTGAGGGAAAAATTCAAAGTGACTTATAATTATCTACCACAGAGCACCATCTCAAACACACACAGATCTAGGGGAAAAAAAATAATTAAATACATATTTAAGTATTTACTCTGGAACATGTCCAAAAATCCTCTATGCTTAATCTATATTAAATAGTTATTTAAACTAGTATGCTGTTAATACAACCAGCCAAAATATGGGCTAAACACACATGGGAAACAGAGTTCCATAGCACATAGAAAACTTGAATCCTGAGCACCTTATGTCTTCCCAAGCTTATCCCCATGTTAGAAGACAAAAGTGAATTTTATTATAGTATTAGTGGGCTGCAGTATAAGGTCTAGAAGAGACAATATACAAAAGTATGATGCTTCTCATTTGTATATTATTTCCTGTCCTTGTGTTGTAAATACAGCAGCCTTCAATCTGCCTATATGGAGGCAAGTTGCCTAGCTGGAGGCAAGCTTTTATCTCAAGTGGCTGGCCTATGAAAGTAAATTATGGATCACAGAACCAATCTGTGTGCTGAGAGCTAAAAAATGGAATCTGGTGAGGAAAGTCCTGCCCATTAGCTCAGCTTGAGTCACTCATTTAGTCTTCCTTGCTATACACATGAAAACTCCTCCATTGGTGGAGAAAAGAAATGGTCTACATGGGACCAAAACCATATCTCTTCAGGAACAACTCATCCTGGTTACAGTGCTTCCAATGCTGTTTCCAGTAATGGAGTATGCACCTCTGACACATTAGTATGTTTTTACATGGTGTCTTTAAGACTTGTTTTGTGCCATGGTGATTTCAGGAGCCAGGAAGCAATTTCATGGTTGCCCTGAAAGAGAAGCTTTTATCAACCCTTTCCAATGACTTAGCTGGAGACATCATGAGAAGAGATAAACTGTCACTTGGACAACTTTCTCTTGACATCAGTAATACTTTTGAAACTATAACTCTTCAGACCATGGAAGTATGATATTAATATTTGCTGGAGACAATATAAGTACATTAACTCCTTATTTGTCTGATCTGCTGACAGCAATAATGAAAGCCTAGTTGCCTGAGTTCCAGACTGTGAGAACTTCCATGAAAAAGTTACAGACCAGGTAAAGACAAAATTAAAAATTTTGTTCCACCTCTCTGTCTCTGGGCTCCATCTCTCATAGCAGTCTTCCAGGTTTCCTGCTCAGATTATATCAACCTGCTGCTTCAGGTTCTCTAGTCTCAGCTCTGGGTGCATGTCCTGTATGAGATCACCTCTTCCTGAAGAGCATGCTCAAGGCAAAAGGTTGCCAGAAAACATATGAGGCAGAAGAGACAGCTTTGCCCCAGCACTGCCAGTTATTCTCTTTCCATTATTGTAGCCACTCCTTCCCTTTTTCAAAAACTTCTTTTGCTGAATTGCCTCACACAGTAATGCCATTAATATATTGTAGGTGTTCTGGGGCCTCACTCCTTTTCAGTGTAGCCTAGATTAGTTCATGGCAAATCGTAGGGCTGTGCTTCCACCTCTGGGGCAATTGATTCCAAGTGTACTGGATGCCTTTCCAAGTGAAAGAAAACAGGCTGGACAGATGTTCAGTTTCTTCTCTTTCCAAGATAGTCACGCCAAAAGCCCACCGTTACCCTCTTGAGTCCTTGAAATATGTAGCATAAACACTACACTGCAACATTAATTCTTCCAACACGTTCTGTGTTCATATATAGCCAACACTTGAGGAATTCCAGACTCAGTATTCTGCTCTAGAGCAGCCAAAAAGCAAAGCAGATGAATGGGCAAGGATAAATATAGGTTTTCTGACTCCCAATAATCTGGCTGTTTGGCTTATTCTGCTGTATTCTGTCACATTAATTTGAGGAGAAGCTCCTGCTGATTAACAAGTAGTACAGAACTTAAAATATCTTATCAAATCCCAGCTACTAATGAACTAATGGCTAACTGTGTTAAGCTTCTCTGCTTCACGGTTCATCTTAATGACTCTTACATGGCTTTGCATCCCAATATGAGAGCAATGTACTTGCTCCTCCTGTGAGTTCAGGGATTCTCCATTATCCTCTTCTCCTCTCCAGGCTCAGCTTATGGGAAAGCAAGAAAGGATGGCCTATACTTGCCTTTTACAATGACCTTCACTAGCTGTGCCTTCCATGAAAACTGAGGAACTAGAGGTTATCAGGTAATCAAGTGAAAGGTCTTTATGGGCATGGAGGCTGATACTTCTCTGATGATGCCTGCAGCAAAGGCTAAAATCAACGTTGTGCAATATGACAGCTGTGACAGACTTCTTGTGAGACAAGAGAGGTACAGTGTTAGCAAACAGTCTCCTCACAGGATGGGGAGTTTTGTGCAGCCACGTAAAAGATTGTCTTTGGGTCTTTTGAACTTCACAGAGATTAATCTTTTCTTATGTGGTTAAAAAAATGTCTCCTTGACAAGCAGCTTTGAACAACGTTCACAAGGTTTGCTGTATTACACACTTAACAAAATTTTAGTACCTCCACTAATCTGCAATAACTGATGAACACTGACACACCATCTTCATGACAATTCTTGTGCTGTTTTTCAACATGGGATTATGAAAATGAGAGAGATATCTGAAAAAGAGACCTTGGGATCCTCCTTACATAGCAAGTGTCATCGAGCCAGGTGACTGATCCCCTTACTTGCATCACCACTATGGGCACCTCACAATAAGCCCATCTGTGTTAGGAGTCTCTCCTTAGCAAGAAACAAGCAATCCAGAGTGTAGCAATGCCTGCAGCTACAAAAGCAGCCGTGGGACAGACAGCAGGAGGTTTTCTTAGGCCTCTTCCAAATACCAGGGTATCATCCAAGTCTCCCTTTTCTGCTACAGAAATTGGAAAATGACTAAATATTAGGTACCTCAAGGAAGATCTCCTGTTCGGGTGGTCATCATCAGCAAGAACAGGATACAAAACAAATTGTAAGAGAAGGAAAGTCCTGATGTGCCCTAATTTATAGTGGAGGAAAGCATGAGATTTTTGGCCTGAGGGACTTGGAGTCTCTACTTGACACTGGTATTTAACGTGACAGATGATTACCCAGGGATGGAAATAATGTGACGTTTAAATATTCCCCAAGACATACGGCATTTGATACCCTAGCTCAAGAAACCTAATAAAAAAAAATAAAAAATTAATTCATTCTGACTTGGGATGCAGCCCAGATAGACTGGTTAAAGAGTGGTTAAAAAATAAAAAACATGGGGGAAAAAGCTAGTGAAATGACTCTATATCTAAGTTCAAGCTCTGGTCTTAATGTCTAATAAAGGCATATAAAGGCTGGGTAGAAAACAGTAATGTGACTCACATGGGAACCATAGTGAATGAACTTTACTTATTGACATGCCTAACTATCTCCGATATGAAAGATCTCATGATTGATATTATATCAGTAGCTGTATATCAGTCTACAGAGACACACCTAATATTATATGTACCAATATATTGTTAATTTGTATCCTAAAAAGCACATTCATAGGTAATGAAAAAGTTTGGCACCTCTAAAATTATGGCAGTTTTCTTCCTCTGTCCTCTCCTCCTCAAAACATACCTTATTCGATTTCCTCCCAAGACTTAGGAAATTCACGCTGTTCAAAAGTACAGCCAGAATTCTTCAACACAGACAAAATATCACCTGTCAAAAAGACCCTACATTTTCTAGATTTTTATGGTTTAAAATATGACAACAATGCCTACTAATAGTCTGAGGCTGCATTTACATGACTCTTTAAATTTCCCTGATTGTTAGGTTTTGGAATCTAGCTGGTCTCATAGTTATCTGCTAGTTCAGCATGCCCCTCTCCAATGTGAATTATTTGCTGGAGACAAAAAAATCGTGAAACAAGTTCGATTTTCAGCATTACACAAAGGAGTTAGAAAATAGCTAGTAATAAAAAATATACATATTTCAAGCACTGTTTACTATTTATATCTTTATAAATCATGTATAGCATCTTGCTGTATTCATATTTTTACAGCATAAATTACGTAGGTGACAAGTTGTGACAGTCATACAAAATCTGATTTTATGACATTTTTCCACTTGCTGCCTTTGGTATTAAAAAAATCAGGTTAATGTCACTCTGCTTAATATTTATAGTTCCTATAGAATGACATGGAGAAATTTCAGAGTAGGTTAGTCACATTGACATGCATTTGTTTTCCACATAAGTGAAACTACTAGTATATACAATCAGTAAATTTACTCTAATCCACATCTCCACAAGCCAGTGCTGTTTATATTAATTCATATAAAAATCCTGTACACCAAGAAAAGGTTATATATATTATCTTCAGGATTTCTAGATTCACTTGCTTCTTTCAAAACTCTTCATGTTTCTCCAGTGACTCTGTAGAGGAAACAGAGCAAAGTATAATGGACTATTCCTACTTCCCACAAAGCAGCCAGCATTGTGACTGACTCGCTTTAGTGAGAGTAAGACTAGGTAAAACTTTTCTAACTGAATGTAATTTTAAAATCCAGACTTCTGATTTCCCCTACAAAATGTTAAAAAACAAATAAAAATAAAGTATCTAGAAGACAGAACTCCACAAAAAAAGTCACATTTTCATTTTTTCTTAAACCAAGGAAACACCAAAAGGCACCGTTAGTTGTCTCATATACTAGAAAACATACAAAATTGTTTGTGCTGCCAATGCATCTTGTAAAACATGTAATAGTAAACACAGACACACTCTAAAGAAAACACTGGCTTTTATTACTTACATTATGGCAAGCAATACACCTTGTAGATCTCTTCAAATTATGGCAGGAAGTTATAGAGAAAGTAATGATGTAGTTATCCGGTAAAACTGAACAGCTTTCTTGTTCTCAGCACAAAACTGGAAAGAAAACTATTTCAGAGTCTATCAGAGCTAGCAAAACAAAAGGTAGAACTCAAAAAAAAAAAAAAAAAAAAAACAAACTCACATTGGACTTGATTTTTGCACTACACTTGTTTAGCACAGATGGTGATTGACCAAAATTTCAGTTACAGCACAATATCCCTGGACATCCTAAAAAGCAAACAAGCCAAGCAGTTTTTTTATAATTTTTTGTCTCTTTTTTTTGTTTTTGTTTTTGTTTTAATTTAGCTTATTTCAGGCTTGTTTTGTTTTGGCTTATTAGGATTTATGAATATTAGAGGGGTTGGATTGTTTGTTTGCTTTTCCAGTTTTTATTACTACCCTTCCACAATGCATATTACCCTGCATAACGTGTGACAGTCCCTGTCTGGGATGCAATTCCTGTTCCTTTTGCCCTGTCAGAGAAATAAGGGTTCAGGATTCTGTAGTAACAGAGTTTTAAGATTGATTGTCCAAAACAGGGCAGAAGAGGGGAACTCAGGACATAGTCTTCAAAAAGAATCTGTAGCACAAGGAAAAAAAAAACAAACAATAAAACCATCTCACTAGCAGGATGATATAGAATCACTTATCCTGTTTCAGTCAAATGAACATTTAAGATTTAAAATAATGTCCAGATTTCATGTTAATAGCAAAGTTTTGAATATGTAGCTCATTAAATATAGTACACTTTTTGCCAGGCATATTTTTGAGGCTCTTAGACAATTTTTTTTTTTTTCAAAAGCTTAAGTAGTTCCTATAAGACGACTTAGTATTTTGATACACCTGGATTATTGACAAGCACTGCAGTAGCATTTTTATCTTTATAGCAATACATTGTTTAAACTCATTTACATCCATTTTTTTTTTCATTTGTATTTTGCCATAAAGACATCAGGACATTTTTCAGGCCAATGCAACGTTTCTTAAATATCTGTATTAAGAATAAGGTTTGAATATGAAGCAGAGGTGTACTAAACCTTGCTGCTATTCAAATTATAAATCAGCTATCTTGTGTTAAGTTTGCTTAATTGGCAGATATTGTCCTAGACTCCACAATGCAAAATTCATTATTTAACAAATATTATCAACCTTTTACTAAACAAAACATTTATTTTGTTGTAAAATTCAGGATGTGGGCTTTGTATCTCTCATTTCCTTCTGCCAAAGACCACTCTAACAATGTGCTCTAACAAAGCTTGCAAAGGCACAGGCAAACATGTAAAATGTACTCCAATGATGGGAGGCCAAAAGATACAAACTCTTACAAATCCCCACAATTCTACTTTACTATAGGGGTTTTTTTTATATCCCTTTACAGACAACTCCACAGACTTTTTAATCTTCCAGTAGGTTATTTCTGCACTTTCATAATGGGCAGTGCTATTTCAGTCCTTTCAGCATGTTTTTTCAGAGAATGTGCTGGAACATACTTTATATCATACAACATTTGGTGTTTATTAGAAGACAATCCCTACTGAGAAAGCAATGCATTAAGTAAATGTGAGCGAAACTAGTAATGACCACGCAACATGTTAATCTGAAAGAACCACTATCAATATCTCATGTTAATTCTGTCTCAGAGGAGCACCTTCTTGTACGACTACCTTATGCTTTTATCCTTTAAAAATGTCAACCCTCTCTAGTGTCTATTAGAAGGATTTCTCCCAGGCGCTGTGATCATGTTTCAAACCACTTATACTCTTGGACAGACAAGGGACTGCATTTGCTCTATCAGAAACCCAATGCTGAATACTCAATACTTCAGTGTGTCAAATTTATGTACGAGCATGAATTAAAAAGCACTAGGCAATGAATTAGCAAAACTTCAAGGAAAACACACAGTATTATTCTAACCTAATATGAGTTTCTCTGTCAAATTGCCATCTTTCATTGAAAATATCACAGGTCACAAAATCCATAAATATTTTTAACTTCATGATGTTTATGTAAGACCAGTAAAAATTAGAAAATTGTATTTGAATTATATAACCCTAGAAAACAGAATTTGAACAACTCCAGGAGGAAGATAAGCCAAAACAAAGCAATAAAACCTCCACAATGATAACAGTTATAGATACTTTGACACACAAAACCTAGACTAACTAATACGTAACTATGTGGATATCTGTTACTCCATGACAAATTCTTGCCATTTTTTACACAGATCTCATGATTATATGTTACATTTTTCAAGCTGAGTGTTTCCTATAGTTTTCCTTTCTCTTTCATTGAGCACTGTGGAGTCCATAGAAACATGGAGTCTTTAAAGTTGGAAAAGACCTTTAAGATCAAGTCCAACCACTAACCCAACACTGCCAAGCTCATCACTAAATCATGTCCCTCAAGCACTTCATCTATGTGTCTTTTAAATATCTCCAGGGATGGTGACTTCACCATCTCCCTGGGCAGCCTGTACCAGTGTCTAACAACCCTCTTGGTGAAGAAGTTCTTCCTAATGTCCAACTTAAACCTCCCCTGGTGCAACTTGGGGCAGTTTCCTCTTGTCCTATCCTTCAATATTAGTGAGAAGAGACCAATCCCCAGCTCACTATGACCTTCTTTCAAGTAGTTGTAGAGAGCGATGATGTCTCCCCTCAACCTCCTTTCTCCAGGCTTAACACCCTCAGCTCTATCAACAGCTCCTCATACAACTTGTGCTCCAGACCCTTTACCAGCTTCATCCTTCCCCTTCATGCCTTCCAGCTTCCCTTGATGCCCAAAGCAACAATAGTGAGTCGCCAACTCCAGGACCAGTCCAAGCACAAAAGGGAAGACTCATACAAAGTTTTCCTCTCATCTTTACTGCTCAACTGCTTAACTTATGTTGCTGTTCACCTTGATTGGAGACTCTAATCTTTCACGTCTGGGATGTGACATGAGGAATACATAAGACAGGAACAGTCTTTCCTGTACTCCACACAGACAATGTGAAATCTGGGCAGTAAGCAAGAGTTTTGTTTGCAAGGCCAGGATTTCACACGGCATGTCCACAGATGAATGACAGACAAAGAAGAACTTGAAAAGTGCTACACTCTTAAGATAAATGTCACGGATGACACACGGTATGGAGCTGTCAGCTGGGACTGACATTGCCTAAATATTCTTCTCTCTCCACCCCAGGGCTGTTACCGCCCAGTTTTTTATTAAATACAGGCCAAGATTTGGTGCTTAAGGAATGAGTCGTGAAAATCTGTATCTTCAGTTAATTCATTCCTTTCCACAGATCATCTCTTCAAGTTTTGTGAGCTTTAGGCTAAAATTACAAGTTTGGAGCATGCTTTGTCAAGCTCCTGCTGATCAAGGGAACTGACAACATAATTGCTTTATCAAGATGAGTATCTATTTGATGTTCGTTTAAGATTCTGCCCAGCTGGACTGCTAAGATGAAATTTATGAGGTTTTAGAACAGATGTAATCAGGTTTAGAGCTACGGGGATCCTTTTCTTCTTCCAGATGTACACATACTCATGTACAAGCGTTTCATATTTTTTTCATATTTAGTTTCATATCCCTCTCTCTCTTTTGCCCCTCTCCCCCTTCCCCTTTTTTCTTGAGCTGATAATGCCATAGACACTTTAGTAATGTCTAAAATACTGTGTTTTCAGCAGTGGGGGAGTTTAAGAAAAAAAAATAGTGATTTTAAAAGTTTCCAGCCCTACTGTATATCATTTCAGACCCTAGTTACTCCCTAAAGTGTCTAGAAAGTTGGCTAAACTTTATATCTACCAATACGTAGATTGCATGAAAGGAAAGCAGCAACACATGTTCCTAAGACTAAATACAGACTACTAAAATAAATATTGGGTAACCTATTGATTTGAAAAGTAAAGTGTGCTTCACTGTATGGCAATATTACGAAGTTTAGAAGAGTAATTTATTAAGAAAATCACAGAATGCATCTCAATACTGTACTTAAAGACATTTGATTAATTTTCTCTATGTAATGACTCCAGTCATCCTAGATTCAGAGGAAGTTAAACTCAAATTGTCATTAATTTTTTATATATGAATTTAAAATAGTCTACCAAGAGAATCCTTGGGAGAAACATTTAAAATAATTGTATTCTTACATTAGTTAGTAGCATTTCAGAATGATCATTCTCTACTACAGGTTCTGAAATAACTTTTATGAAATTAGGATGAAAGCTTTAAGCTCATCACTTGCACCACATTCATTGAGTTTAATACAATTAAAGGAAATTATTTAAAGTTATATAAATAATCTAATATTACACATGTTTACCTTCTGTAAGATTCTCTGGAGATTCTTCTGGAGAAACAGAAGATGATGATTGTGGTTGGAAGACAGGTTTGATGACTGAGCTTGATTATGTCTTGTGTTTTAAGGATAAAGCATTAGTCTTTTGCTAATTAGCAATCTAACTAACCTAGAAAAGAAGAGGTGATAACTATATTAAGAAATCACTCAGTGCAAGATTCAGAGAGACTGTATATAAAATTCTAGCATATCAAGATAGACTTCTAGTCAACTAAATACAAATAAATTTTGTGATAATACTAAATGTTCACAATTCTGATAATGTTAAATATTTTTAAAAATACATTCTTTTAAATTATTATTTCCTCATTTAAAAACATTTACTCAAAATATTTTCACTCAAATACTGACAATTGAATTCTTCAAATTCTTGCGTTCCTTCCTCAAGATTTTTTCCAAATATAAAAGGTAGCTGACTCTGGACACTGAAGCATATTTGCTAAAGTATTTCCTATCTAGTGAGATAAATTTTAGGCTATTTAGATCTGGAGATATTTGTAAAGCTTTTAACACTACAAATGTATCAGTGATTTCAAGTTACTAAGTTCTGAGCAATGACAAGCTGAGGAAGAGTCATTTGGAAGAGTAGTAGGATTGTTCGAGGCCTGAGACCAAATCCTGGATAGAATTTTGATTCTGATTTAACAGTACTCTACATCTTGAAAGATATTCTCAATAGATTTTTGGCAGCATCCAAACCAAGACCAGGAAATGAGCTCTTCCAATTAAAGAGGCAATGCTAAGCAAAGAAGCAGGGATAGATTCAGATGATGCACTTCAAATCACAAAGCAATCACCATACTCTGTCTCCACAGAGTTCAAAAGAAACTTTATTACTTTGTTTTATCTGATCTTTGGTTGGATTTTTTTTTTCTCTTTTTAAAGAGCTATTACAAGCATTTTACTATCTATTTCTCTGTTGCAGCTTTTCATACCTCAAATTAAGTCAAGTCTGCCTTCTGTCTTACAATTTGCTCACTCAGGATTGTGCAAGGTGTCACAGTCTTCCAGAGATGCCTCTTCTCGTTACTGGCAAATCTTTTCAAGTGGCAAAAAAAGATTTTACCGCCAAAGGATTTTACCACCAAAAGACCTTGTATATGAAAACCAGAATCCTTTATTCCCTGAACTCCCATGAATAAAATCCTGGAGGATTTTAATGTGGAGGTGGAGGTTTCCCATTGAAACTCCTTTCTTTTTCAATATTCTATTAAAGAAATTGTCATTATGTTGTCTGAAATTTATTTAAAAAATCCCAACTAGTTCAACTCTGCCTAATGTTCAAACTCTATTGCAGTGAACTTAGTACAAACACATGACATTTAAGCCTTGGCATAATATGGTCCAGTGTAAATGCCTCCCCTTCTATCACGGTAGTTTAATTCCAACAAAATACAAAAATGTTGCATTGATTTGTATTCAAACATAAGATAAAATATATATTTGGATATTCAACTTCATTCTTTGGCTGCTGTGCCAAGCTTTTCTATTTATTTTTGATATGTAAACCTTTATGCATGCAAGGAATATATTGATTAATTTGCCCAAGAGTTTAACTCTAATTGCAGAATTAGTCTGAATAAAACATTCTCATTTGACATATCATTTAAATTTCCATCAATATACATTTTTAGAAGAAAAGCTAAGTACAGAGATCTTACATACATTGTTTTCTCTCTTATGCTATTATAAATCAAAACAAAAAAAGTTGGATGGCAATACAAAAACAGTAG
Source organism: Urocolius indicus (assembly GCA_013401255.1). Lineage (NCBI taxonomy): Eukaryota > Metazoa > Chordata > Aves > Coliiformes > Coliidae > Urocolius > Urocolius indicus. Next base: position 67,711 of record WBNH01010130.1, read on the forward strand.
GATTTCTACAAGACCCCATCTTGCAGCTATAAATGGAAAAACATATGAACATGTTCAATGGAGCTGAAGTTTAATATTACTATCCAAATTCCATTTTATCCCACTGTCACTGTCACCAAAGGAGGGGTTTTATGTTGGAGATAATATGATACCACAGTATAAGCCCTCCTCAGATTTCAAACAGGTCAACTTGTCAAAGCTTTTTAAGGGAGCCAATTACATTAATTTTCCACAGCAGAGAAATACATATTTCATTTCCATCTCCCACTAGAGATGGGGCCCAGGGATTCTGTTTCGAAAGGCTCTTATCACTAAGTAACATTCGTACCCCCAAAGGAACCTTTGGCAGTCACTGGTCCATTGATATAATTGAGCAAGGTATGAGCTGTCTGACACTGCCATGGCATTGCTCAATAGTGCTGTGCACTAAGCACTCGGAACAATGAAGCTTCAGCAGACAGCCGCATTGTCAATAAATTTCAATTACACTAATTGCCAAGAGTTCAATGAGTGCACTTTCAAAGGGGAGGGGGAAGGACGGGCAGATGATTAAAAAAAGCCTGTGCCTACTAGGGCTAAAGAATAGGATGCAATAAATAAACTGCAGCTTCTAATGGGGGCATTAATGTATTTTTTTTTAACATGGCTTAACAAGATTTTACAAGCTGTACCAGCTTCAGGGATCCTGTTTTACATTTCTTTGTTACTGTCTCCAAACAACCTATACAGAGACTAAATTATGTGGCATTATCTTTCAGGGAAGAATCATTTTCTTAGGTTTTTATGTTGTTCGTGTTCTGTTCAGGATGGATAAAGCATTTGAAAGTAGAATGCTGTAATGTCAGATCCATAAGCAAATGAGGCTGCTCACTGAACAGACATACAGCGATCAAATGCAACACCTTACGAGAGTAACAGTCACATATTCCACATTAATTAGATCTATGCAGGAAACTTACATATACACATGTTTGTTCACTCCAATCACTATTAATGTTAGGGAAATGGCAATGTGCACAGTATAGATATACATAATTGATATGCTTACCTCTTACTCACAGATTATTTACTGCAATGTCTGAACTTGTATAAAAATATTGGTGACTATTCTAAGCTAAATCCGGGAACATCTTGCCTTATACGGCCCAGGACCCCAAACAAAGTATTTACTGTTATGTTTAATTCCACTTTACTTTTTTATATAGATTTCTGTGTAAAAAGAGGCTCAGAGGAAAAAACACGTTGCTTAGAATATTTTCAAAACTCTGTAGAAATTATGAGTGTTAAAATGTTGAAATTAATCACTATATAATGAAGTAGTATGAGAACTTTACAGGACTTTCAACAGTTCCAACTTTTGGAGGAACTTCCCACATGTGAATAAACTGGATAATCCTTTACGTCAGAAAGCACCTAAGGAGGTTTCAAGCTCAACTTTATGCTCAAAGCAGGGTCAGCTTGGAGGTCAGAACAGGTTACTCAGGATGTTATCCAGTTGGGTTTGAAAATGCCAAGGACAGAATTTTCCCAACCTCTCTAAGACACTTATTCTAATGCTTGACGGTCCTCATGGTGAAAAAGATTTTCATTACATCTGCTTGGACTCTCTCATGTTTCCACTTGGGCTTGTTACCTCTTGTTCTCCCACCATGTCTCCCATTCATATTCCAGTTAAAGTCCTTGTTCTAAACACGGTTTAACTGAATAGAGTGCAACAGTCCTAACAAACATACAACCCAAAGAGGTACATTTGAAAGCATGGCTGTATCAAGAAAAATATTTTAAGGTGAGCCTCCCTCAGTCTGGTCTGCTGGCATTCAAATAAAATCTCTCAGCTTTAAAAACTCATGCATAAAGCTTCAGAAAGTTTTACTGTAGCTCAACATAGAAATCTCAAAGAACTCTGTAGAAGACAGCTACAAAATCAGTCCAAGAAACAAAACACTCCTGCAGTTTAATATTTTTCAAGACTTGTTTCTTTAATAAGAAACTAGAGAACGTAATAAATTCACTTCAGTTTTATAAAATTAGACCTTCAACATCTCAAAGTACCATTGAGATTGGTGACAATAATGACTAACTCTGCAAAGGGCTCCGTAAGACACCAGTACACTAGCTCGAGGCACAAAAGTTAGAAATAGTCACACTGCTCAAGGCACAAAAGTTAGAAACAGTCACTTATCTACACAGGAGATTTTTAACAATTTAGTTGAGAAACAAGAGCAGATGACCTCAGTTTTCTGGGTGAAAAGAACAAACACTTTTTAGCAAAAGAGAGGAGGAAATGGTGGGACAAGTGCAAGACTCAATTTCCTGCTCTGCTTCATTATGTTTATGAGTTGATAGATATCTAAAGTTTAACCCCTCTTTACAACTCAGAGAGACCAGGTCAAGGCTTGCCTGCGGTCATATAAGAAAGATAAGGAAGGTCTGAGAGCAGGAGTTAAACCTCACAGAGATGAAACTACCCAGTCGCAGTATGCATAGATTTCAGCAGCTGGCATGCTGTGTAGCATAAGATTGAGAAACACCACAGCATCACAGGATAGGAAGGAGGCTTATCACTAATATCACAGTAATACTACATATGCAGACTGGAAGTGAGCAAGACATGGCTAAAGAAGGCCAGAGGTGACGTACCAAATGTATGTGCACTCACTATCAGCCTCCTCATTCCCAGTCACCTTATTCCATTACATTTCCAACAGCCAATCTGGAAGCGGAATTCAATATGAATACCATGAAAGAGCCTCTGAAAAATCAGTGCTTGTAAAGAAGAATAAGGACCAAGTGTTTTTCCACCAAAAAAAGATGAGTAGTGCTGTGTTCTAGCTACCCTATTCACCTGTGGATCAGTCTTACCACATTTTGCATTCTTGCTTAGCTAAGGCAGCACAATGTGGCCTAAGGACACAAAGTTTGTTTCCCATATATCTCACAAAACAGCTTGCTCAGGGTGAGAATTCTCTACCAGGCATTTTTGTTAACTCCAGCAATTCCTTAGGAATTTCAAAACTCAAAAAACCTCCAAAAAAACAGTTTCAAGAGTTTGAAGTGAAACACTACTGACTGGTTTCAGCTGCACTAGATGTTCTTTAGAAGTTTCAGCTTTCATTAGATGATCACGGATTCTTTTTGTTTACTGATGACACAATATTGATTTTTAACAAAAAAAAAAAAAATCCCACTTAGACTTCAGCATAAAATTTACTGCCAGTTGATAAACAAGTTTTCAGATTTTATTCTTTTTACACAAAAATTTTAGATGGCAAAATTAAACAAATCAGTTCAAGTACATCACTATTTATCATGCAGCTTTCCAAAAAAAACACTGCAAAGCAAACTCTTCATTCACCTGGGCATTTATACTTTGCTAATCAAAGCAAAGGAATTATTCAAAGATCTCAGATCAGGAGTCATCATGACCTCATATTTCAACTTCTTGCCTTAGACGGATCATGCAATAGCACAGAACCATTTCTGCATCAGGAGTAGTAATTTGTGGTTGAACGAAAGCTGATTTTAATTATAGTTAAAACCTAGTGACAAAAATTCAGCCACATTCATTACTATGTGCTAGTGTTTTATTTTTCTTAAACCTATGCACCTAGTTTCTCTTGTTACCCCTACCAATATGCACTAGACTTCCTACCTTTTGGAATTCGCTACGATTGTGTCTACTAGTTCTAAAAGATCAGTAGGTATATGCAAATCCTAACAAGAGAACACCAGAGGCTCTCTCTGTGCACCTTTGACATAAAAATCTGCCCTGAAATAGAACCTTAGTATTAACATGAAAACTAATTTTAGTATCATGTTGCATATCCCTTTCCTGTTTTGTTCATGGGTTACAAGATCCTAACGAAATATTCTATATGAAATAGCCACATCACCCATGAATTAAATTAATACCATTATAACACAACTAATTTTATATCTATTATAATAAATCTGGAAAGCTATCTATTCACTGGAAATTGCTTTTCTAAGATCAAGTTTTGTTTACACTATGAGGTACTCCACTGGTAAAAACAAATTTTCTCAACTCCATCTTTATGAATGAGACCTGAGAGACATAACAAGCCAGGAAAAATCTCTCCATTTCACTTCAGAAATGAAGATACTCCCTAGCGTAAGAGAAGAAAAAAATGTATTTGCTTGTGAAGTGTAACAAATATTGTTGATTGTTTTTTTATAATCTTGGAATATGCTTTCTTATGTGTCAAAAAATAAGTAATGGTTAATGGTATTTAGACCATCATTCAAGGTATTTATTGCAGAAAAAGTAAATTATTCCCTTTTGTAGAAAGGTGCACTCAATGCTATTTCATCATAACAGCAGAAATTGTGTAGCTTATATTAGAAAATTGTGTTTGTGTGCTTTCTGAGCTTATGGGACAGTCAAATAAATTCATTGAAACAAAATAATTTTAAGCTTAAAGCATGATAACTTTGGAATGCTAATTTTGCAACTTTGTTTATTAATATCAACTTTAATAACAATTCTTCAGCCTACTGTGCTGTATTCTTCAAATTACAAAAAAATGAAGTGCACATTTTCCTGATTCAATCTCACTTTTCTCAGAGAGGTTCATGTGCCTTACTAAGGTTGGCAAATGATACCTGATGTCTAAGAGTAATTTTTTTTTTGCTCCTTTCCATTTTAAGAGGCTTTTGTTTTCCACAGAAATAACTTAATTTTATAGTATTGACTGTGTATCCATATTGGAATGAAAGCTATCTTTTAAACATGTAAAAACTTAGTTACTCTCTGAGTTATGTCTTAAAAAAAAAAATCTCTTAAGTGTTGCTAAAAACTCCAGGATTCTAAGGGAGCAGTACCCTGTCCAAGTGTACTAGAGAAGTATGATGTATTAAACCTGACAGGATGATGTTCATTAATCTTTGAAATGTAGTTGGGATGCTGGTAATTCCAAGAGGCATTACATTAAAATGAAAAGCCCCCTTATGGCAAATGAAGGTGGTTTTTTGTTTCCTGTCATCATCCATTTGTAACTGCCAATAGCCGCTAGTTAAATCAATGCACCTGATAAATATTGCTTGACTGAGGAAATCTAGAGAATCATCATTTCTTAGCACTGGGTATTTATCTTGTTTTCTTACCACATTTATTTTTCAGCACTACTGTATTCTGAAAACCTGCTCATACCATTCGGCTTTTCAGCAATTAACATTGGCCTAAGGGCAAATTTGAGAGAGAGATGGTTTCAGACCAAAGCATATACTACAGCTGTTGCTTTACTACTCTTCCTTTCAGAGAAATAGATTTCTGGACAAAACTTTATGGTTCCTAATGTTTTTATTCCACATCTATCTTTCTCAGCTGTATGATAACCATTGGAAGTCTTTGGAACAGAAAAGCTCTATTTCCCACTCAACTCAAGAAGAACAAAATGAAATACTACATCTTCCTGCAAGCAGGTTAAGGCTAGATTGAGCCACTGATTTACCCAACCCTCATCTTAAAATCATTACAAAATTCAAGAGATAAAGAGGAAAATGTTTCACAGTTTACTGTTTAACATTTTAGCTAAAAATCATTTAGTGAGGATTTGTAAAAGAAATGCAGAAGAATGAGTTTGGAAAAAAATGTGTACATTTGACACAGTCTTTAAAATAATTTTTTTTTTGTTTTTTTGCCTATAGTTTACAAAATATAAAGTGTAAATTTAAGATTAATCCATATTTATACTAAATATACTTACCTCTTGCTTACAAAAAGGCAATATTTTTCAGAAGTGCCCATTAACTTTGATTGCTCCATTATTTTACAAGACTAGCCTGTGATTTATACATTTGGGCAATCCAAGACTTGTTATCACTGGAATTTGAAAGTTCTGAAATGTATTTGTGTATTTTTCCTTAGTGGTAAGAGTTATAAATTATTAAAATATTTCCTTCAGTGACATGCAAAAAAAACCTCTTCAAAGTTACAAAACTTTTCACTGGGACCAGTGAGAAGATATTTAGCTTAACAATAGAAATAAAATATTTCTAGAGATGTATTGATGACTTATTTTCCAGATAGGCAAAGAAACAACGTAAGCGGTACTTTCAACACTATTCTGAAGCATAGTGGTGGTCTTCTCTGACAAAAATTTTCTATTTGATCTTGAGCAAGCTGATCTGATCACTACATCTCCATCTTTAAAACAGGCCAGCAGTTCCACCCCACGATGCATAGATACAGATCACGTGGCACACAGCTAGCAGCTTTTGAGAGCTGTGAGGTTACCATCAATAGAACACCTAAACCAGACAATATCTCAAGGGGGAAATTATTTCACAAGTATGGTATTTGGCAAACAAACAAGTAAAATACACTTGACAAATTTGCTAACAGTTTTGGTCTATGGTTAGTTAGATCCAAGGTCAAATCAGCCTCTCTCCCGATACAGAAAATTAATTAAAAAATAATTGTGCCTCACTATCACAAGTAGATTTAGGTCCATGACCTCCACCATGCCAACTTAGCTGGAAATGCTTGTTTTGAGCTACACTGTTACCTGAGTTTTTATAGACAGATTCCATTCAGAATACACACCTGTAATTTAAGCTTAATCCAGAAAACCGCTTCATGCATAATTTGAAGCATGAAAATAATGTCACTGAACTCAGTCCAGCTGGCTATACATTTAAGGTTATACCAACATATATGCCCTTTAACCAAGGTCACAAGTTTGCAAGGTTGCCCTGTGCTATAATCCAATTACACTACAGCATTCAAAAGGATACTGTTTTGGCTGAGGAACAAAGAACAAATCTTTCAGCACACACAGTATGGTTTTCCTGAAGAAAAATGGGAAGGGAAAGGAAGGCACAGAGACAATATCGTTGCCTGGCATCACACAAGTATGAAAACGAAAGCTGCCAGAAGATTGTTCATGCTCTGCATCCCACCTTGCATGTCACAAGCATAATATTAATGCAGAAAACATCACTCACAATAGCCATGAAAAAAGCTATTGAAAAAAGTCCTACCACACTTAGAAAAAGGAAGCACTGATGTATTTTGTCAGGAAACAAACAATATTGTGTACATAAATGCCCCTATTTCATTTTTGTGTTATCTTTTAATATCATGTGATGAAGTCTTACACTTTTATCACTGCTGTCATTCAGTGGCCTCTATCGTAACAGTGGTCATCACCAGGGATGCTATTATTATCTCTGACATAAGTATAAATCTGTAATTTCTTCAGTAAGATTTAAGATCTGGCTTCAACACAAACAACACAAGCTTATTCCATCCAACTAATGTACCTCAACCTGCAAAAGCTGAAACACAGTTCAGTGCCTTGACAGCCAATTTTAGCAGAGGTGCCTTTAGAAACCTAGCCCTGGCTGACTGGCATCTACTGTCTCTCTCACATTCTCATTTTCAGTCAGGACTAGCTTGCTCCTATATTTGACAATATATATTTCACATTTGGTAATTATTCTTCATCACATTATCATAATGTACCATGTCCTAAGGGCAACAGCCCTTTGAGATTCAGTTCTCTTGGCCTCTCCCATTAATATAGGCCTACTGGCTGTTTTCATGATTGAGGTTTGACTCACAGAAATACAAATAACATAAATTTAGGCCACTGGCTTTTTAATCTCCCCTTGGCTTCCCAGCAAGTCAAATGACAACATTCTAATCTGTTTTCCATTATAATTAAGGTTCTCATTTAGTTTATGGTTTTATAATTGGAGCACCACACCTCAAGAAAAATCACAGGTCCTTTCCACTTCACAGGCAAATCAGGGAAATTTTGCATATAATAGAAAAGGCCATAGGCAGTAACAGAAAAAATATTTACATAGGGTAAGAAACATAATTCAGAAAGGTTCACATTTCCAAGATGTTGAAAGCATATTCACACAGCACAATGGAGTACATGTTAGAGAGCACTGAGCAAGCTCCAAATTTGTTTGTGTCTACTGCAATAAAAGAAAGCACTGCCCCATAAGCATAGTGAAAGAATTAGCATGCCTCATTGTGTCAACTGTTTAGTTCTACCGACAGAATTTGGTCTGCAGCCAAGTTATTTGATACCAGCAATGAGTAGCCTATGCCATGCCCCACAACATGATTTAAGTGTGCTCATCACAGTAAAAATATTTCAGGATTTACAACAGAGCTTCCCTCAGACTGAGTCTTTCTTAAAAGGTTAAGTCTTCGTGTTGACTTTGGAGAGCTGTTTAAATTTGTTGGCTTTGAGTGGGAGGGTGAAGCCAGCTGAAAAGCTGATTCTCCTTAAAGACAGGAACTATGAACAAGCACTCTCAGCTGAGAAAGATAAGATGCAGAGCAAAACATTTTGCTTTTAATCAGTCACAGACAGGACAAAACATGGTCTCAAAGAAGAAGAAAGTGCTAATATAGGATGGGTTTTTTTTCCCAAAATCCAGAACAATCAGGGGAAAGAAACTTGTTGCAGAAACAGCAAAGTGACACACAGATAATCTGGCACTTCAGGAGCAGTGAGGACAGGACTGAACTGTATGACATTAGGATTACCGTATGTACCAAAAAACACCATCTATCAGCGTGGGAAAACCACTCAGAGTAATAACAGTGTATATAACAAAGTAAGGTATGTTGTATACAACAAAGTAAGGTAAAGTGAAGGACTTCTAGTTCTTTCAGAACTCCCAGAGCTCCCAGACTCCACAGAAACACAGAGCTGTTGGAAGGTTATGTTCAAGTTTTGCATTCTTCTACCTCTTCTGTTTTCCCTATTCAAAGCAATTTAAAAAATGAGAACTGGATATTTGTACTCCTTTTTTATTGTTATTCTGCAGCTTCTAAAACTGCAAAAGGCTCTGAAATTGTAGACCAGTAAAAGGGGAAAAAAAGGAAGAGACTAAGTGACAGATATTATGGATTTCATTACAAGAAGAAAGATAAGAATGAGAAAAGAATATGCTAGGCCTATATAATTTTGATATTGCCATTTTAGCACAATGTTTTCCACAAATGAAAATAAAAAAGAATCAGATAGAAGTTGGTCTATTACGCGTCATGATAATGGTAAAACTTTTGAAGTAAGTTTCTATTTTGGTGGAATTGCTTTGCCATTTTTCAGCACAATCTACTGACATGTTATCTGACTTCATCAAACACATGAAAGACTTAGGAAGAGAGGTTTGAGTAGGTTTTCTGAAAAGCAGTCAAGTATTTCCAAAGACTATTTGTGCCAATAAATAATATATACTGTTTAATCTATAGCAGAAATGTCTGTAAAATCAGATTGCACAAGCACTACCAACACTAGGTTGAAACAGGTTCAAGTCAATTTTAGTAAAGCTTAGACATCATACACTTCAGTGAAACAGCTGATCCAAAATTTTTCCCAGACTGCAATAGCTGAATGAACCACTGCAGTTAAAGTGAAAAAAAAACCCCATTTTACTAATTTTGTCACTGTAAAACAGTTTCATAGAAGGCGAACTTACTTCACTCTTTGTAGAAGTTTTACAAAATGATTTGCCAAACTTCATTACTGCTTCCCAGACATGGCAGTTAAATGTAAAAATTAACTCACAAGAATCTGTAAATGTTCTTAGCAAATTAATAAAAATATGATATGTAATTACCTTGTGCATTAAGTGTGATACCTTTAGAATTAATTCACATCACACATGGGATGTAAAAACCCCAAAGTCTCACAAAATCCAGGAAATAGAAAACTTGCCTGGTCAATGCTAATTTATTTTGCTATGCTATTGCATAAAAACATGATGCAATAAATGGCTGCACCATTGTTTATCTCTTTGATGGAATTTCAAAAAATTCTTATGATTCTACATCCAAAATTATACTCAAGTCTTACTGAGTCATGGGCCAAACAAAGCCCTTAAAATACAAGAGTTCAAACTGTTGTACTCCCAAACTGAAACAAGCAGAACACATTTTTCTCCATTATTTTAAAAGTATTTTGCTCAGTACATCAAAAAAAATGAATGCAATCAAAACAGAGTCCTAGGAAAGAAGTCAGGACATAATGGTGCTGACTATACCACTTCATGCTAACTTTCAAAGAATAACTGATGATTCCCCTCAATAATTCCCCTTAAACTAAATATTACAGTTTCCCTTTTTGCAGCTGGAGAAATAGGGAAGAAGACTGAGGAACTCTCCTCTGGCTGCATATCATGTTAATGGTTTCTCAGAAGCTATGTAGTGCCCAGATGGGTTGTGGAGTCTCCTTCTCTGGAGACATTCAAAACCCACTTGGACGAGTTCCTGTGTGACCTACTCTAGGTGGTCCTGCTCTGGCAGGGGGGTTGTACTAAACGATGTCTCGAGGTCTCTTCCAGCCTTTGAGATTCTGTGAACTTTGAACTATAACTTGCATAGCTTCTTCATTGCAATGATTTGAAACACACATTGTATCATCAGAAACATAAGTCTGACCTAGCACAAAATTCTGATGCAAATAAATGGAAGACAAGGCTCACTCTGGTGGAAATCAGGCATAAACATAAGACAATTCACTCTAAGTATTCTTCAGATATGAACACAGGGCTTGTTCTGGATCGAACTTGTCACCCAGCAGGTCTAAGACACTGTCTCCAGTAGCAGTCAGCACCAGATGGTTTGGTGAGAGATACATGAAACCCCCACAGATGCAGAGTAATCTGTCTCCCTTGAAGGTCTCATTTTAATCCCTTTAGTTATAGATTCCTTTAAATTCTGATGCATGAGGGGGTTTATCCCTTCAAATGCTCTCTTTTAACACTACTATCATAACTCTGGGTATTCTTGCTATCCATATAAATGTCCCTTCCCTCTTTGAAGCCTGCCAAATTCTTGATTTCATCTTCACCCAGTGAATAAGTTCTACAGTTTATGTAGGCATTTTTTGGTAAGTGCTGCTTTATTCTTAAGACACAGGGAATACTGTAGTTTCCCAGTCTTTGTTCTTTACTGCACTACATTGGGTTGTTTTTTAACCACACACTCTCACTCTCATCTGAGCTATCCTCAGGTAAGCAATCAGTTCGGATAATTTTATGTCACCAGCTTTTCTCTCTATTTTACCTGAGCCTGTCCAGTTCTGCAATATTCTTTTCCAAAATGGGCTTTCCAGTCATGGCTAATAATTGTATATAACACCATACTGGTGGCTGAAACAATCATTGTTTATGCAATTACTTTAATTTTTTTCTATGTATCTTCAAAAAGAATATACCTCACAGTTACCTAATCTGAGTCCATGTGAAATTCCTTAAGGCTTCTCTGGACTTGATTAACAAGAAACCTACAAGTAGGTTATCTACCAATAACGTGGTGTTACTGCCACATTTCTCCTTCTTCTTTCCAGACAGCTAATAAACACGTTACACAACAGACCTAGTACAGAAACTTGTGGCTATTAACCTTTTGCCATGATGAAAATGCCATCAATTTGTTCCTGCTTTGTCTCCTGCCTCTCAGCTAGTTTTTGATTCCTGATATTACATTGCCTCATGACTACTTGGTTTCTTTTAGGAGAAATACTATGAATCCACAACCTCCCAAAATCCATGCATGACTTGCCACAGAATCACGTCTTACAAATCATGACATACTAAAACATAATAACAATTCTCTTTTCTCTTTCTCCTGGTGTCCAGCTTCATGATTGTGAGCTTTAATTCCTGAGCCTCTAGGTATTTTCCCTTTTCTTAGAACTTTTTCTTCATTACAAAACCTTCTCATGTAGTTTCCTGACTTCCATAATGAAGAATTTAAAAGAAACAAAATCAAGTAAAACCCTGAAAGCTAGCAATGCTGAGTAGTCTTTCACCTTTGAACCCCTTTTTCTATTTTGTTACTCCAGTTAAGTAACTAGTAAGATTTATTGGTAGGTAGTCTCACAGGGCTACTCCAGAAACTTTATAAAAGATATGGTCGGCATTTCTACTCCATTATCCGTCAAGTTGGTCCATACTTAAGCATATTTAAGTTACAAAAAACATATTTAAGTTATTTTTGTTAGAAATTCAGATGAGTCATACTTAAAAGTCCTTCAAAACTCTCGAACATGTACCATTTGGCCATAGTGACTTATTTTGAAATTATCACTGTTTTACTACACCTTTCTCGAGTACAGGCTGAAAAAAGAAGGTGAACCCATCAGTGAACCAGTGAGAGAAAATAAGGGTAAATAATCAAATATTCTGTATTAAAGAAGATATTAATTGTATAGAAAACTTTTTTAAATTATTTCACCACTGAACTCCAAGAAGAAAGGAAAAAAATTAGATTCAGAGAAAAAACAGACAAGATATTCACAGTAAATATCATACCAAGTAGTTTGATAGAACTAACTGCAGCAGCCATACTTACGGGTATTTTTTTTTTTTTAAGTAAATGTAATTTAATTTCATTACCTCTAGCTATTATTCCTACCCTTTTGGAGAAAAAAAAAAAAAAAGAGGCTTCAATACTGGGATAATATCTTGTTATCAGACCTAGATGAAGAAGGTAGTTTTATAACATGTCTTACAAAAAGTATGCACTCTTTGGAAAGACTCATCTACTTCTACATTTTAAAATGTAATCTGAGGATTTTGTCCTGCTCCTTTGAGTCCTGTGTAGTTGTAGAGAATTATTACAAGTGAAGCCTGGAAAACATGCAAGTCTATCCAAGAAACTGTCATACTTAGAGTCTGAAAAATCTTACAAGATCAGAGAGTATAATTTGAGATGGTGTGCGTCATTCTGTTACCTGCAGCACCTAAAAGCAGACCAGCAAAAAAGTTCTGCACAGGCCATGGCTAGTTGTTAGCCACCAGGAAGACAAACAGATGAAGAAAGTAGGCCAGGATATACAGAAGTAAATTCAAAATAAAGATAAATAAACAAATTCTCTCAGAAAGAATACATGATGTGGGGAAGGAAAAGTGATTCCTTCACAAATCACTAACACAAATACTGGCAAGAAGTTTGGAAACATATATTGCTTGTTCCACTTGATAGACATAAACCTTTTGTGCAACTGAGTAGAAAGCTGAAGGTTTATCTTGTGTTACTGCACTTGTTCTACCATATATTTGACATACGGGTTCCAGAAACTCAAACTTTCAGCTCACAGTATTTGAAAAGTGAGATTTTAAAAACAGGAAAAGCAATTCTACCCTCATGTGAACTTTTACGTGGCAGACTGCATAAGTTGTACTTACCAAAGCTCCCAAATCCAAAGGAAATTCTGCTGCTTCCAGCTTTCACCCCAATCAAGAACTTCCCAGGAACTGGTAATTCCAAATGCTAAAACTGTGAACCATAAAAGAGGACGTAGGCCAAGTGTCATCTTTGTAAATCTCCTGAATCCATACTAAATGTTTTTATGTTGTTATTATGGCCTGACAAGGTCATCATAAAGTGTGATGCTGTGGCACCATTTTGGGAATGAATTTCTTAGTTCTCCTGTGTCTGGAAAGCACACCACATGGGAAATACTGGTTTACATATAATGTTAAAGCAAAAGCTGTTTTCCAATAAATCCTGTAATTGCAAGAAGATACGAATTTACTCACAAATGCCAGACAGCATTTAGAATTTTCCAAAGATATTTTTTGGCACAATAGTTATATTACAGTGCCATCCACTGACACTCTCCTGCAACTACGTGCACTGACACACGGCTGCTGTTTTTCATTGAGTTGGCTTAATTCCCACGGAAGGGCCAACCATCCCCAGACAGATATATTCCCAATTCATTTCCTCCTGCAATGATAACTGTGAAATTTACCCAGCTCACAAAGGAAGAGAAATAATTTCTCTAATAGCCTTAATGGGTTTTAGAGGCCTTGGCGAGCAGCCAAGAGAGACTTAGACATGGCTTTGCAGGCAGTATGAATACAGAGCTTACTTTCGTGTGTGTGTGCACGTGCGTTGTGGGCATGGTTTTACTGTGAGATACGTTTCAGGGGAAAAAAATGTATTAATTGAACCCCATCAGCACTGATGCGCCCACCAATAGTTTTCCCTCACTGACATCAAGGGATATGAATGAAAACTAATTGTGCTTCAAAGAAAAGGCAAATCACAAGTCTGTTGTAGGATTAGTTTTTTCTTTAATTAAGATTGTTGAAATAAACAGCAAGAGAGCTGTTATGGACTTTTTCATGTATACTTTAGTTCCAGTTTTTCTATTGAAATGTGAGACTATCATGTTATTACAAAAGAAGATCAAAGAAATTAATAAACTAGAAAAGCCTGAAAAGCTTTCAGGGAAAAAAAAAATGAAAGCCAAAACATGAAGCTTTACTTAAATAAAATTCACTGAATAGTCCACCAAATAAATGCTTTTACTGTGTCAGTTACAAAGAATTCAATAATAAACTTCTACAAATAGAATTTCACAGTATGAGCCTTACTCACACTCCTTCAAACAGAAGTAGAACATGTAAAGACAGATTTTCCAAGACATAACTTTGACAACTCAGGGGCTGCTATAATTAACCCAGCAAAATACATTTGCTCACTTTTTGTTGTAATACATGTTCATTGACTGGCACATTACATGCCAGCACAGGAGGATGTGTCCACACACCAGCATAAACACTGCACAGACTATGCAGTACTTTAAAAATCCTACAGAGGATTCATTTTCATGACAATTCCCATACTTACAAAAGGGTGACTGAGCCATGAAGAGCTTCAAATTAAAAGCAGGTTAGAAAGAAAGGAGCCTGAGGAGTGCAAGGATAGTCCAGCTAGTTAGACTACATACACATTGTTGCAGAGAGTAAGGAGAGAAGATGGAGAGGTGTTACGTATTCTGCCATACATGTAATGTGTATGGTGGGAACAGAGCTTTAAAAATCCTTCTTTATGGTAGATTGTCACTGTAACAGAGTATTTTATAAGTGGATGCACACACAACAGGCAGAAGAAACAGGCCAAACTTAATGCATGTCCCCAAATTGTCTGTCTGACATAAATACCTGCCCTGGCCATACAGGTCAGGGAGGAAATTCCTTTGGAGTACTGTAATTTGGAGCATTTCAGCATGACATGTCAGTCTCTCAGCCCCATCCATCTCTTCATCACTAGCCCCTTTCCCATTAACTGGCAATGAAACAACAACTGTGCTGCCTCCATACTGTGAGCTGGCTGCCTTCTCATGTATGAAATTTTAGCAGATACACAAGCAGAAACCATCCATCAGATGATGAAGCTGCAGATCTTCAAAAGCACCAACCACCACAGTGCAACTATTGCTGTTTGGTATTTGCCAATCGATTTGCTATGTGTCAATATCTACTATTGTCCTTCACTGTTAGCAATGAAAGAACACATCCAAGCAGCTCATCAGATACAAAGTACTGCAGATTTTCACAGTCTGTGATCTTTGTCTTTGGGTACAGCTGGGGAAATCTACATATCTATTACCATTATATCAAAGGGTTTTAGCACATTGATATTGATGCACATATGTTTTCACAGTGACTACATCGAGGAGTTTTAATAAAGGCTATACTCTGTTACTTTATGAAAGCAGGAAAAAATTGCTTCAGGAAAAATAAAACAAAACAAAACAAAAGTTGCAACTAGGATGTTCTCCCTAGTAAGCTGAATTCTGGTTAAAAACAGTAAAACCCCAAATCCTTGGATTTCAGGTTATTTTAATGATGTCTGACTGCAGGGTCTACACTGAAAGTCACCTACATAAATACAAGAAAGTGGTAAGACACAGAGTTATAATATTTGGAAGGAGAAAGGAAAAAGAAACGTTTTTTAAACAAAGACGAGGGTCATGAAGACTGTATTTGTGCTTCTGAATACCAAGACATTGCCTTTCAAGCCATCCCTTTTAGTATTATCAGAACAGACTGGCTTTGTTTCAACTAAACTTTGTATCTGCAACCATCTTCTCTTTTTTTTTTATGTCAAAATATGTGAGTTATTTTTTACAATGGCATTAGAAGCATGTACTAATTTTGTCCTCACAGCAAAGAAACAAAAGTCTAAATTCACTAATTTTGCTTTAAACAAAAATTCTTTCTCAGACCTCTAGTCTCAGCATAGCAGAGATTAAATGAGGATTTAAGCTCAATTCTCTTGAGATGGGTACTTAAAGCTGTTTGAACATTTCTTCTTTATCCCTTTCTAACAGCTACAGTGCTAAAAAGAATTCTCTTCCTCAAAGACAACTGAAGTCTGATGAAGATAGTATCAAAAATTTGCTGGATTTTAGGACTCATGAAATGAGGGCTAGCATATCCCCTAGAAGCATGCCATAATATATGCATCTCCAGAGGCAAAATTGACACGTGTCCACAGTAATAATTTCTTTGTATTTAATATTGTTTCCAGCACCTGGAATCCCTTCTTCTGTTTTTGGTGCTTTTCCCAATACCTGTTAATGTCTTTTGCTACAGTTGCTGCAGCACATGTGTATCAGCTGGCCAACATATTGCTGTCATCCTTTAGGAGCCAGGAAATTCAAAATAACTTTAGAGTAGCCACTAAGTGCAATAAGTTTCTAACCTGTAAAATAAATGGCTGTGACTGGCAGATAATATGCTGCCTTTTAAGTCCATAATCTTTAATATCACATACACAATATTGCTCATTGTCCAAATTATTGCAGAGATCCCAAGTCCAGCCCAGCCAGATGAAAATCTGGTGCCCACAAGTACATTCAGACTGTCATTTGAAAGGGGCTCTTCCTTCAACTCCAGATTCACCACTTATCTAGGTGGCAACCCCAGACATGAAGCCCTAGGCAAAGCAGAAGGCCATCCTATAAAACACACAGAAACCTATTTCCCTAAGGACACTCAAAAGCTTTGTATGGTTAATATGCTGCCAGGCACACCCAGGAAAGGTTTTCCTCAGATCCTTGCAATGCCCAGGAGGTGGACAGAGTGCAGAACACATCATGTCACAATCACTTTTTTGGTCACTTTAACCAACAAAACTTAACCTCAACTTTAAACACGCAAAATCCCACTCAAACTTCTCTTGAATGTTGCTTTTCCTCCCCTTTTTTTTAGTGGTTGATTGTTTGTAAGATCACTACTCTACCAACTAAGCTGTGTTCTGATTAGGTTTTCTTATCAAAATGCCTCACATTGCAGTGTTGTTTTAGTTCAAACTGGATTAAACATAATAACAAAATGGTTTAATACCTCTTTCAAAGAGCTAGTGGACAGACCAAAATCACAGATAAATAGAGGTTCCAACTTACACAATTGCCTCCAGATCATACAGGCAGGACAATTTCTCATTTGTCACTTCACTTACTCAAATTCATCCATCTTGTTTACAAACTGTAGTTATACTCGTTAATCTACGTGGAAATAGACAGGTGCTGACCTGCAATATCAAGTTCTCCAGCCATTATTATTAGTTTGTAGTCATAGCAATGGGTTTTGTTAGCATTTTCTTACAGGAAAACTTTAGATTTTCCCTGTTTTGAGTCAGTTTCAGAATTACCACACTACTCTATTAGGGTATCTACCTACATTACTTCTCCTTGAACCTAAAATTCAATGTATATTTTAGCTTTTTTAATTCAATAAGTGATATCCATGTTTCAAATTTAGAGAAAATCTGACAAAAGGAAGCATTTCAGGCATATTGGTTTTGTAGCAATCCCCTGAAAAGATTATGGCTCAGAAGTATACTCTAGATTCACGTTGCATACTTGGACTTTCACTCTTATGTTTCAACATTTGGGTCAGCTGGGGCTAACCAAATGCTTGCCTAGATACTCCCTCATAGACCCTCCTAGGGGGAGGGTGAGGAGTGTTAGTATAAAAAGGATGAGAAACATCCCTGTCAGGATATTGCTTATTAATTTCTGTTGCAGGCAAAACAGACTCAACTTGGGGAAAATTCCTTTACTTTATGGCCAATTACAACAGAATCAAGTAGTGAGAAACCAACACAAACATTAAAATATCACCTTTTCCTCCTTGGCACAGAGCAGGAGGGGATGGTGAGGAGTGTGTGATCAGTACCCAGCTGTTCCTCTCTGCCCTTCTTTCCCCCTTACATTTTTCCCCTACCCCATCACAAGCTCTTCTCATGGCCTGCAGTCCTTCAAGAAAAGAAAGCACACTCCAGCACGGGATGTCCGTGGAAGCATTCACTACTCTGGCACAGGTTTCTCACAGGCTGCAGCGGATATCTGTTTCAGGGCCATAAAACACCTCACCCTTCTCTTGCTCTAACTTCAGTGTTCCCTCTGATGTTTCTCCCTGCTTATTTTACCCCCTCTTCCTCTGCCTATTTGGTGTTTTTCACCTCATTCCTAAATACTTCCCCCCCTTCCTCCTGAGGTGCCCCACCTTGGCTGCAGGGCTGAGCCATGCCCTGAGGTGAGTGGGCTGGAGCTGGCTGGAACTGGCTGTGTCCTGCACGGGACAGCCCTGGCCTCTGCTCACAGAGGCCCCGCAGCCCTCACTGACAGCGCTGGGGCACCTGCAGGTGGTATAGTCAAAACGAAGAGAATTTATACATCCTACAGCCAGAAGAAACCAGAAGGCGGCTCTGTATAACACAAAGTATTACACTTTACTCAGTTATGCCCTGCACCGGCAAGAAGCTTACACTCATCTGTAGAACACCTTCCTCCAAACAGCAGCTAGTCTTGATTTGAAGACTTTGCATCACTCACTAGCTTAACTTCTCTCTTTCTCTGTGTGCCCTATTTTTCAGCTGAACTTGCCCATTTTCCATTAAGTTACTCAAGAGGAAACAAGAGGACAATCTGTACCACTCCCAGCATCTCAGTATCACCAGTGCTACAAATACACAGGATTTGGCATCCTGAGGTTCTTATAACATTCAATCACCAATTTCTCAGCACTCTTTATACTTTACCAGATCTCTGACAGCATAACATTGGTCATTATTTTCTCAGCTGTCGCCAATTTTGTTTTTTCACTAAGTTTCAACAGCTGAAATAAAGCCTTCTAGGTGAAGGGCTGTCACTTTATAATCTCTCACTTTACAGGCAGTGTTTGACTCAGTTCAGCAGCCATCTCCTTTTGACTGTAGGAGCTCATTCTTTCTTCTCCCACAGAGATTATAGGCCCATACATTGCAAGAGGTACGGGTTTCTCTATATTCATTTATTTAGTTTTCAGTTCCTTAGCAATGACTTCTCTGATGCACACTCAGAAGTTGAAATCAAAAGAAACATCAAAATCCCTCTCCATAATATTGCCACTTACGGAGCTGGGAAGAAGAAACTCTGTAACATCCACTCACTGTTTTGTTTCTTTCAGCAAATATAAACCAAAGAGGAATAGATCTGGTGAAAGAATCAATAACAGCTTTATTTGAGACAAACACTTAAAGCTTAGCCAGCATTAAACTGAGCAAGTTGTCCCCTACTACATAAAGTCCCACAATGTCATACTACCTAGCCCCAAAGCATCCCCAAGATGAATTAGACATCACTTTCAGCACATAATTAGACTCACTTGCAGCATTCAGAACAGAAATATCCTCCCCACAGCAAGGATGCTAGGAAGCTCCCACACACTAAAGGTAGGTTGAATATAGCATGAGCTCTAAGGTAACAGCCAGGACCAATGGAAACTAGAGGCACAGAAACCTTTGCCTACTCTTCCTTGCAGGTTTGCCCTTTCCTTTAACCTTGGTTTTCAAGCTAATAACTTTAAAGTGCCCTCTGGAGCTCTACAGCAGCTTTCTATATCCCTACCACCTCAAAGATTGGCAGTATTCCTATCCTCTTTTCATGTAAAACCTATATTACTAAAATCCAACTCACCTCCAGCCATCCTGACTTGCATCACCCCACAACCTGGATGCCTCTCCCAGCTGCAAAACAAGACTACTCTCAAGGAAAGGTACAATCTCCCCTCCATCTATAGAGTTTCCCTGATCCTGAATGCAGTGTGCTGCCCAGCCACAGGCTTCTTAACAAAACAGAGTGCACAGTGTATATTCAGGTTTGTTTATAAATAGTTCAACACTTGTCACACTGTTCCTCACAGAATTTCAAAATAATAATACTGAGCAAGTATGATGCCAGAATGAGGTGCATGTACAAATGGGCTGAACGCTAAAAAACTGTATGTTATACTTTAGAGAGCAGTAGGTCACCACAGAGTGCAAGGCAGGGCAGAAAACAACTAATATAAAGTGCGCTTGAATAAAATTTGCACAGGGCTTTGGGAAGCATCCACTGATGGAATAATACCAGTTCAATGTTCAGTGCTTTAGAAATTACACCTTGTGGTTTTGTGTGCCATCACATTTTTTTCTCTCTGTTCTTTCAAATGTTATTGGCCTTGTTCATTTCACAATTCATTGCTGATTTTGTTTTTCTGTTTCTTTTTCATTGTACTTTCACTAAAGTATTACTTTTCTAGTTCTAGGGTCTTATGCACTCCAACACAGAAGTGGTGTGTCACCCATTCCTGTTAATCAATACTGTATACGCATGTCCTCTTGAACGCACACCACAGACAGAGGAAAGAAAATCGCTTCATATTAGAGAAGGATGCACTCAGTTGGAAGGATTCCTATTTTATAACATAGCTAGGATGATTTACTTGTAAGTTTTAGTTCCTCCACATTGGTAGTCCATAGTGCTATGTCAAAGTACTGTAAAATCAAAACTGAATGTCATCACTAGGAAACGGGGGCACAGAGGTTTGAAATAACTCACTACAACTTACACAGCGGGATAATCACAAAACTAGTAAAATAATGTTTTTCCAGGGCATTTAGTTCAGACTGATTTCTGGCTAGTGGCTTCATACATTGTAGCATGGCCGTTGTGTTACACAGGACACAGCCAAAACAGAGACAAGAGATTTGAGATGCAGAGGCTTGGGTTTTAGTGTTCCTCATCACAAATTCTGTCTAAAATGATAGGCATAAAGCTTTAGATCTTTGCTGTAGACCATATAGTAGTTAGCTGTGATGCTGAGCTCTTTATTATATTACTAAATCACACTATCTCAATTATGTTCTGTTATTATGCTGAAAAGCTATAGTACTGTTCAGTCTCAAGTGACTACAAGACACACAAAAATATACTCCACTGTACACAGCATGAAAATTAATTGGCCTCTAGATACAGAACTGCATCTGGAGAAAAGTGGAAATGTACTGTAGATAATTAGGTCAGACTTGAGGGCCTCCTAAGCCTGCTTTGGGCCGATAATATTTCATGGATGTGGTTACAGTAAAACAGTTATACTCAAGAATGAGCACACCTTTAAAGGTCTTTGTTCATCATACCATATAGAATTTTCTCATAGACTGTAAAAAATAGAAATTAAATCTTCTAGAAAGAAAAAGTTTATTTATTTATTTGTTTGTTTATTTGGCGTTGTAATTGAGCCTAATAACAGTTTTGCAGCTCAGAAGAATGACAGAAGCTTAAGGGGTGGAAGGGATGTCAAAAGTCCAATTCCCCTGCCAGAGCAGGACCACCTACAGTAGGTCACACAGTAACTCATCCAGGTGAGTCTTGATGTCTCCAGAGAAGGAGACTCCACAAGCCATCTGGGCAGCCTGTTCCAGTGCTCTGTCACCCTCACAGTGAATAAGTTTTTCTTTATATTTTTTTGGAACCTCTTATGTCACAGCTTATACCCATTGACCCTTGTCCTACCATTGGACATCACTGAGAACAGCCTGGCTCCATCCTCCTGTCACCTGTCCTTTATGTGTTTGTAAATATTGATGAGGTCACACCTTAGTCTCCTCCAAGCTGAAGAGCCTCAGCTCCCTCAGCCTTTCATCATAAGGGAGATGCTCCACCCCATCATCTTCGTGGCCCTGTGCTGAACTCCCTCCAGCAGCTCCCTGTCATTCTAGAACTGAGGGACCCAGAAGCGGACACAATATTCCAGATATGGTCTCATGAGGGAAGAGTAGAGGGGAAGGAGAACCTCTCTTGACCTACTCACCACACCCCTTCTAATATAGCCCAAGATGCCATTGGTCTTCCTGGCCACAAGGGCACATTGCTGGTTCATGGTCATCCTGCTGCCCACCAAGACCTCTAGGTCCCTTTCCTCTACACTCTCTTTGAGTTCATTCCCCAACCTGTACTGGTACATGGGGTGATTCTTTCCCAGATGTAAGACTCTACACTTGCCCTTGTGGGATTTCATTAGGTTTCTCTCCACCCAACCCTCCAGCCTATCCAGGTCTCATTGGATGGCAGCACAGCCTACTGCTGTGTTAGCCACTCTCCTCAGTTTAGTATCCTCAACTAACGTGCTGACAGCGCCCTCTGTTCCCTCATCAAGCTCATTAATGAACAGTATTGGTCCCAGCACTGACCCCTGAGGGACTCCACTAGATAATAGGCCTCCAACTAGACTCTACCCCATTGATCACAGCTCTCTGCCTTCTTCCCTTCAGCCAGCTAATGATCCACTTCACTACCTGATCTTCCAATGTCACACTTGCTCAGTTTTACTGCGAGGATGCTGTGGGAGACAGTGTAAAATGCTTCACTGAAATCAAGAGAAACCACATCCACTGCACTACCACCATCTATCCACCTGGTTACATCTTCATAAAAGGCTATCAAGTTGTTCAAACATGATTTCCCTTTGGTAAAGTCATGTTGACTGCTCCTAATGACCCTCTTGTCCTTTGTATGCCTGAAAACAACACCCAGGATAAGTTGTTTTTCCACCACCTTTCCAGGGATGGAGGTGAGGCTGACCAGTCTGCAGCTACCTGGCTCCTCCTTTTTGCTCTTTTTGAAGACTGGTGTGACATTTGCTTTCCTCTAGTCCTCAGGCACCTCTCCTGTTCTTTACAACTGGGGCTCCTTAGGACAGTCTCCAGCAGTATAGACAGAGGCAAATAAGGCATTCAGTAACTCTGCCTTCTCTGTATCCTCTGTCACCAGGGCACCTACCTCATTCACAATGGGCCTACATTGCCTCAAGCATTAGTTTTGTCCGCAAAGTAGTTGAAGAAGCCCTTCTTGTTGTCCTTGACCTCCCTTGCAAGGTCTAAATCCAACAAGGCTTTAGCTTTCCTAGTTGTCTCCCTACATCCTCTGATGAACATCTCATATTCATCCCAAGTGGCCATCCCTTCCTTCCATGATCTACAGACTCTCTTCTTCCACTTGAGTTTGTCCAGCAGTTCCCTGTTTAACCATTCAGGTCTCCTGGCTCCCTTGTTTGATTTCCTACTAGCTGGGATGCTCTGATCCTCAGCCTGGAAAAAGTGATCTTTGAATAGAGACCAACTATTTTGGGCCCCTTTATCCTCTAATACCCTCTCCCACGAAGTGTCGCCTAGTAGTTGCTTGAAAAGGCCAAAGTTTGCCCTGCTGAAGTCCAGGGTTATGATCCTGCTTGGTATTCTGTTCGTACCACACAAGTTCCTGAACTGATGGAACTCCTGTTCCATCTTGTGGTTGCCGCAGCCAAGGCTGCCCTCAGCCTTCACCCCTTCAACCAGACTTTGCTTGTTCATGAGTGCAAGACCCAGCAGTGCTCCTCTCCTAGTTGGCACATCCACCATTTGCATGAAGAAGTTATCACTGATGCACTGAAGAAATCTCCTGGACTAGCCCTGTAGGCCTTCCGGCAGATGTCTGGGTAGTTGAAATCTCCCATGAGAACTAGGGCCTGAGATTTTGAGGCTGAGCCAGCTGCCTGTAGAAAACCTCATCACCTTCCCCATCCTGACTGGGTGGCCTGTAATAGACATCCACAACAGTGTCACACCTGCTAGCCTGACCCTCAATTCTAACCCACAAACTCTCAACTTGCCCCTCATCCTCACCTGGACAGAATTCAGTACCTTCCAGCTGCTCTTTCACACAAAGAACAACTCCACTACTTCACCTGACTGGCCTGTCTTTCCCAAAAAGGACATAGCTATCCATGACCACATCCCAGTCCATGCGAGCTGTCCCACCATGTCTCTGCAATAGTCACCAGATCATAACCCATTGTCCATACACAAGCTTCCATCTCCTCCTGTTTATTCCCCATGCCACGTGCATTGGTGTACAGGCATTTCAAGAAAGAAGCTGATCATGTAGGATTTCCCCCCAATGCTGGTTGTCATTCTTAGGCTCAGTTCCAGTGGGCCTGGTTTTATTCCCTCCCCCTTCAAAACTAGTTTAAAGCCCTTCCTATGAGCCTCACTAACTCATTCACAAGGATCTTCCCCCTTTGAGACAGATGAACTCCATCTGTCAAAAGATCAGGTGTCATGAAAATTTCACCATGGTCAAAAAACCCAAAGTTATGTTGGTGGCACCAGTCTCTGAGCCACCTGTTAATCAGCTGTACTTTCCTTATTTGTTCAGTATTCCCCCTGCCATGAGTGGGATGGAGAAGAACACGACTTGTGCTCCTGAGCTTTCTAGCATTCTCCTCAATGCTCTGAAATCCTTTATAATAGCTTTTCAACTCCTCTCTGTAACCTCATCAGTACCAATCTGCATTACCAAGAGTGGGTAGTAGTCGGCCGCACTAGACCAGGGAGGTTCCTGGCAACATCTCTAATGCGGGTCCCAAGGAGGCAGTAGATCTCTGTGTGGGATGAGTCTGGTCAACATATGGGGCTTTCCGTTCCCTTCAGAAAGGAATCACCTACTACTATAACCTTCCTTTTTAATGGAGGCAGTTCAAAGTTGTGAGGGTGACTGACTCACCCTGGGTGCCTCCTGAAGTTTCCTTACATCTTCATATTCCCTTGCCTGGCCCTCAACTTCCAAAGCCCCATATCTGTTGTGCAAGGGCAACTGGGGAGGCATGGGAGGCCAGGAAGAGATCCACCTGTCTCCCTGAGAAGGGATCTGTATCCATTTCCCTCTGTCTCATAGGTCTCCTTTATTAACCTGGCTATAAGATGGTAGGGGTTCCTGCACTTCTTGTGAAAGCTTGACTTGTTGCTTACACCTCAGTTCACCAATCTAACTTTCTCTTACACTCCCTGATGCTCCTGAGTCTTTCCACCTCCTCCTTGACTTCAGCCACCAGACTAAGCAGATCATTCACCTGGTCACATCAAACACAGATGTTGTCTTTTACATCACCTGCTAAGGGTGCCAGACACCAGAACTCCCTGCAGCCAGAGACTTGGACACCTACATGTTTACAAGGGACCTCTGTCTGGGTCACCACATTTCTTTGAAAAACACGTTTTGCTCAGGTTGCTACCATAGCTGCCTGCCCCACTGACTGCTCACAGTGACAATAAATGCTAATATTAATCATTTTAATGGTTAACAATAAATGCAATGTTGTGGGACTTGGAGAAACACTAGCACATTTGTAATTCCAGATTTAATTAATTTCTGGAATAAATAGGTTTCTAAAATCTTAAACATCCCACTTTGCCCTTCTGCTCAAGCCACTCATCAGTTCAAGCTCATTCAAAGAAATACGACAGGTTGAGTTCAGAAAGCTGCAGTTGCTTTTCTTTCTGCCTTTTATAATGAGAAAGTATGATAAAACTCTAATCTAGTTAAATGATTATCTGAAATCTAACACACAGCCAGACTACTTCCATGAGTAATAAGGAGCATGTCTATGTTAGTGTTTTGTTCAACTGATGAATGCACTTTTAAAGCAGATCTCTTAATCCACACAAGTTTTGTGTTTTCATTTATATTGTGTAGCAGTCTCAGAGGGTCTATTTGGATGAAATTAAACTGGAAGATGCTCGCTCCTCAACAGCACACCTAATGTACAGCAGATGAAACCAGGCATTCAGATCAGGGGATCAGACTAGAACTAGCTGAAAGTAAACTCCATAGAAATGTGCACAGTTGGCATGCTGGGTCTTTTAACCCTAGAAGGCTATTCCAATTACACTAAACTAATTCAATTATCAATATTGACATAGTCTGCGAAGATATGTCTATAAGTTGAACTTCTGAGGAGTTCACCATAACATGTTTAAGCTTTTACTACATAGATTCATAAGGCTACAGCAGTACAGTGTTGTGTATAACAACAGGACAGTCTAGGCAGCTGGAGCCCAGCAAGGCACAGATCTGTATTTAAATATCTTATTTCCCAGGTTACTTTTATTATATCTATTTTATATCTTAAATCCAGTTCCCATAGTTCTGTCCACAAACTTTGACCATAGTTCAAATAAATGGTTCAGTATCACTCAAATCAGAACCTTTCTAAAGATTGGTCAGGACAAGTCTGCACTGGGTAAGAAGCAGAATATGAGGAGTCCTGATATCCTAAGTTAAATTCGAGCACAGTGCTGAATAGCCAGGCAATCACAGCCTCAACCAGACTGGATTCATTAACCCTGCTGCTGCTCTGAATGTAACAGTTTACCTAGTCCATAAGCATTGTAGTGAATGAAGCTCAAAGCTTTGCACTCCAAGGCTATATCATGTAAATCCTGTTTTACACCCACTCACCACTACACCATTCCCACTTCATTTTCTCAGGCCATATTCATTTTCCTGTCAACAAGCCCAGTACTAAACTTTTTCGGTCATACTTTTTCAGTCCGTCTAATTCTCATGATCAGTGACTGGAGCGATTGTGTGTCTCTCTCCTCCCCGCTTCCCACTGTTTCTGAATTTAGCAGGTCAGCCCAGCATGTTCTAACTCTTCCACACCTCTAACACTTATTTTTGAGAGTCTGAAGTCAGCTCCATGATAATTCTGGATCTAAATGGCCAGAGATGCCCTTGTTTTTCAAAAGTCATTAAGAATTGGAGCTGCTAGACAGATGGCAGAAGTCCTGAATCTCCAGGAGGATGTAGCCAAGCACTCAAAAAAAACATCGGAGAACAAAAGTCTACAAAGTATTACACTAAACAGACAGAGCAATCAGATGCTTTATCTGTGGAGTTGGCAGTCCTACAAACTTAATTTTTGGAAGATATTAATGGTGTGTCAACTACTGCAAAACGTTCACCATTTCCTGGTTCACCGTATTAGCAAGAACTATTCAAACAACTGGGTTTCACGTGAATCTTGTGGAGAAAGAGTTTCTGTGCCGTCTCAGTTGTAAGACTTCAAAATCTCTGACTTGATAAAAATAGAACTGGTCAGGTAGTCTTTGTCAGATGTATTATTCAAAGACTATTCCTGTTATTCATAAAAAAGTACTTCAGGAAGTAGCTTTTAGAAGCATTTGACCAGTTCTGTAGCTGGCTGAATATTATTCACTGAATAAATTAATTCATGTATAATGGCAATATTTGTTGAATTATTTATATGAGGAATATTTTTTCAAGTATTTGACACGCTCACTAAATTCCAATAAAATCTAAGACATTGCCTAATTAAAAATAATTAAAAGTCTGTTTACAAAAATTGGCCTTATTCTTAGTAAGTTGTACATGTTTTATGGCATTTGACTAACTCTTCAGTTCCCAGATAAAGTTTGGATTACTCAAACACAAGAGCAGATTCAGACTGCTTGGACTTTTAAACTCATATTTTCATTGCTGTTTACACATGCCAAGACACATAAAATATATGCTGAAAGCAGTTAAGTACATATCTATAACGCTGTACCTTGCAGGCCACAGTTAAGATTTCTATACAGCTGTGTATTTCACATTTCAGCCCATTAATATAATACAAAAATTATTAGGTAAATTATTTTTTATTAATTATCAGCATTAATCACATTTTGATGTAACACATCATATTTTTTTACTGTGACAATTTTTGTGTGATTTTTTTTTTTACTATATGTGATGAGTTAACCCTGAGTGGATGCCAAGTGCCCACCAAAGCTGCTCTATCACTCCCTCTCCTCAGGTGAACAGGGGAGAAAAAATATAACAAAAGGCTCACAGATCAATATGGGGACAGGGAGATCACTCAGCAATTACCATCACGGGAAAAACAGACTCAACTTGGGGAAAAAAAGAAAATTCTGTATTACCAATCAAATCATAATGATAAATAAAACATAAATCTTCAAAATCATTCTCTTCACATCTCCTTTTCAGGCTTAACTTTTATCCCAATTTTCTCTAGTTTCTGCCCTCAAGCTGTAAAGGGGAAGAGGGAATGAGGATTTTGGTCAGCTCATCACTTGTTCTCTCTGCTGCTCTGCAAACCTGGTCTGGTGTGGGCTCCTCTCTCCAAAAGTTTGAAGATCCTGCCAGGACCTTGCTCCAGAGTGGACTTCCCACAGGGTCACAACCTCCTTTGGGCATCCACCTGCTCCAGTTTGGGGTCCTCTCTGTGCTGCAGGTGGATCTCTGCCCCCTCATAGCCTCCATGGCTGCAAGGCCAGGGCCTGTCTCACCATAATTTTTACCACAGGCTGCAGGGAAATCTCTGCTTTGGCATCTGGAGCACCTCCTCCCACTCCTTCTCCACAGACCTTGGTGTCTGCAAAGTAGTTTCATGCATTCTTATTCCTCTCTCTGGCTGCATTTTTTATTTCCCTTTTTAAATATTTTATCTCAGAGGCACTACCACTGTCACTGGTGGGCTCAGACTTGGCCAGTGGTGCATCTGTCTTGGAGCCATCTGGCATTGGCTCTATTGGACACAGAGGAAACTTCTAGCAGCCTTTCACAGAAGCCATCCCTGAAACCCCCCCACTACCAAAAACCTTGCCATGCAAACCCAATACACAGTGGAATGCACTTTAACAGTAAATGTCATGATTCAAATGTACTTTGTGCAGTATGTACATATACACAAGTATAAATTCATACTATTGTACACAGTTCATTGAAAGATGACATTTAGATTTACATGCAGTTAATTTCCAGTGAAATTATGATATATGCTATCTCCATATTCCACAGTTAATACATAAGTGTTAAAAGGAGTAATAATATTGTGCAAAATCCTGTGTTTCCTTTTGTCATCAGTCTTTCAGTATGAATCTAGCTTTCCATGTTGCAGTTCTTTCATATATGACAGTGACAACCAAACCATCACTTTGGATCTCCATGGCCTAGCAAAAATGGTAGACTGAATACGAAGGGTGAGGCTAGTACTTCAATATCAACTGATTAAGTGGGAAAACTAGGTAGGAAACTATGTATAGATAGGCGAGATACCTTTCTTTAATAGATGAAAATGATTCAACTCTGGAAGAATGGGGACAAGGCAGCAGAGGGAAACTGTTTACAAGATTATCCTGTTGGAATGATTTTCAGTACATGGGATTATCTGTAATGAGATTAACCACTGGGAGATCAAAATTCTGAATGGATGCTTCAGGGAGAAAAAATGCCCACTAAAACAAAAGACAAATGGGAGGTAAAAGCTGCAGGATTTAAGATAAAGTCTGGTCCTGAAAGTCCCATTGAGACAGCAATAATAGGAAGAAGACTGGTTGGTAAACATTCATGAAATATGTCAAGGGCACATCAGTAAAGGCCTAACAAGAGTATCAGGAAAAGATTTTATAATAAATGAAGCAATGTGGAAATGTGCTAAAAGGTGCCCATTGATTCTTCTGCATCAATGGATGGTTGAGAATTCTTATGTGATGAGCAAGATGACACAGCAAACAATCAAGATGTGTGTTTCACATACAGTTACCAAGATCAGCTTAGATAGGATTTTAAGGAAGAACAAAGAATGGAAAAGGAAAAAGCTGCAAGACATTGTACAAAGAATGGGCAACATTTATTCTCAAAACTACTCAAGAAGTTTCAGAGGGAGGGAGTTGGGTAGGGAGGTATTGATATATCATAAAAACTTACGGAAAATAATTATCACATTGTGTATTATCATGCATAGTCCATGAGGTTCCTGCAGTGTCTTGATAACAACTACCTGAGACAGATGGCTGAGGAGCTTTGCCTCTCAAACCTTGGGTATTCAGCACAGCTTTTCCTTTTCTTGAGGATGTATTGGGCATAAAAAAAAATGGGCACAAATTCTCTACAGTGGTAGAAGGTATTAAAAAAAAAAGTACTCTGCTAATACAAGAACAATATTGTGTTCACAGATACATTAACAGTTCCACAAGCTGTAAGATATGGGACTTCTTGTTAAGTAGAAATAATTATTAGGATCAACTGGATAAGAAGCCAGGTCTGGCCTGGACCCCTCACCATGCTCCATCTCCATTATTTTTCATTCTAGTAAGGTATATCCTCTCTGCTGAAATGTCCTTGGCTATTCTGTATGCTACATGCAGGAGGTGACAGGATATATTGGGTTAGCATGGCAAGGTTTTGGTAGCAGAGGCTACAAGGGTGGCTTCCATATGAAGCTGTTAGAAGCTTCCCTTATGTCAGTCACATGGACCTGCGGCCCCATGGACAGGGAGGACCCTCTGCTGAATCAGGTTTGCTGGCAAGACTTGTGACCCCACGGGGGACACACATTGGAGCAGTCTGTTCCTGAAGGACTGCACTCCGTGGAAGGGACTCAAGCTGGAGCAGCTCATGAAGAACGGTAGCCCAAGGGAAGGACTCACATTGGAGAAATTTGTGGAGGACTCTCTCCCATGGAAGTGACCTCATGCTGGAGCAGCGTAAGAGTATGAAGAGTCCTCTCCCTGAGAGGAAGGAGCACCAGAAATAACATGGGATGAACTGACTACAACCCTCATTCCCCATCCCGCTGCACCACTCAGGGGAAGAAGGTAGAGGAAATCGGTATATATGTTAAGCCCTGGAAGAAGAGAATGGGGAGGGGAAGGTGTTTTGAGGTTTAGATTTTACTTATCATTATCATACTCTGCTTTGATTAGTATGAAATTAAATCTTTTTTTTTTTTTTTCCTCAAATTGAGTCTGTTTTTCCTGGCGCAGTAATTGGTGAATCATCTTCCTGTCCTCAACCCACCACAAAGGACAACACTGGCTACCTGAGGAAACACCAGACTTACAAGTAGCCAGGAAGATGGAGTACTTCACTGTAGGAGCAGAAGGATAGAAATGAGCACATGGTAAGCATGGTGTTGTGCTGAATGGGATACCAGACCTGGGAAAACGAGGGTCGTATGTTAAGCTCTAAGTCTCCAAGGGTGTTTGAAAGGTTTCCTCAGGTCTTGCAGAAGTCAAGACTCCACCTGGCAATTGCAGCACACACACAAGAAGCAGGAGAATCATCTCTGAGACCTCTGCAATTTAAAGGGATTAAAACATCTGCTTTGTGTGCCCCTAAAAAAAAAGTGTTTATCTAAAGACTATAAAGAGGAAAACAACTGCTTTTCCTTGAAAAGTTTATTTCAAGGAATATTTTAGGGAATACTGTTTAGTTTATCATGTTTTCCATACATATATGTGAGCACACATTCATTTTCTTTTACTTCAAACATACAACGCAGTATAGTAGGTTTCAACTTTGATACCTGTTTAATACAGATTCATGCAAATAGGCACTGTAAATAAATTCCTAAAATTTTTGCAATGTACAAATGAAATAAAATTTAAGTTTAAATAGTCTCTGCAGAACTCACATGTTTATCAGATTTTCATACTCTTAGCAAGCCTGTTTACCCAAGGAAGTATTATTCTTACAGTTGTATTAGACTGAACATAAATTCCACAGGGTTTAAGTAATTAAGATACTCAGGATTTGAAGACTGAAATGTTGTTTCCTAACACAACACTATTGAAGCTGTATGCATGCTCTGCTAAGCATCTCACTACAATATTCCTGACAAACACTCTATACTCTGTCTTTTTCATCACTGAGCCTTCAAGAATGCTTAATGGCTTTTTTTTTTTCAAAAGATGACTGGATGAGGTAAGGGTAATTTTGTTTGCCAAATCAAAAAGTTAAATCAGATATTTGAAAGCAATCGTATATCATTAAATAGAGACACTTTACATTTTTTCCTGATTTATCTTTTAACATATGCCAAAAAATAAATAATCAGTATTCAGGCACTGGATGTGAACCCATCATTCCCATTTCTTCATACTCAGAGAACTCAGAAATCTCAGTCTCATCTGACATTCGTTATTTAACAGGTGAGAAACAACCAAGAATCTGTCAGCCTCATAAAGATAATCTTACAGTGATACAGCTCAGCATTTCCACATATTTAAAGTTAGAAAAACAAAATATTTCCAGCAACTAGAAAACTCATTGCTATACAATGTAGCTGAATGTTTTCTACATGACCAAATGATGACTGATCTATCATATACTTTGTTGCATTATGCAGCATATGAGCTAAGTAATTAGCTAGAAGCAAATCTTTTCCATTACTTATCATTAACTGTTTTCCTCCCAAAATTAACAGTAGCATGGTAGGCAGTAAATAATGAAAAACTGCCAAAAAACCCCTTCTAATTCGCTTAAACTTCTTACATTATCAAATATTTCTAATGCCATTGGATTGCTGTCTTTAAAAAGGGTGGACTATTATTGTGTATTGTTGGAAACATTGCATATTTCAATTGTTTTGAAGTATTAGTAGCAGTACAAAATGCTCACATTTCAACCCAGTTAATTATTGTTTCCTCATCTGAAAGAGGAACTGGCATTTTGTCAACAGTATACAGATTTTTCTCCCTAAACATATCTTTATACCACTCATTAAACTATTCTTATGTCTAGATCCTCTGTAGGAGTGACTCTGGTAGCATGTCTTACAATATTCTTAGTAGTAACAGTTCCAATAATTGTGTTCTTAACTATACAAGAATTACTTTTATGATTTATGTATGGTTTTTTGTTTGGGGCTTTTTTTCTTTTTTTTTTTTTTTGGTCATGGCAGTCTTTCATAAAGAATTAAGCAACTATTTCTAAACCATTGTAATGCTTGTCATGAAAAATACTTTGTTCATCCTTCTGGAGAATGTAACATTTCTCCTCAAAAGTCATCAAGCAAAAAATAGTTTATACTTTGTCTTACACAGAACAATTATCAGAAACATTTGATGTTTTTGTACTTGGAAATATCTCCTCAAGTTTCTTCTGTTCAAAGAAGTCATTCTCTGTTTTTGAAGACTGATACAATTTTACCTTTACATTTAGTGTCAAAGTTATGATTTATTCACATCTTATATACTAATCAAAACACCTAAGTGTTACTTAGGGTCAGCTTTCTATCATTCTATTACACAATATGTAGTGTACTGAACTAACCATTCAAAGTACCGTGTCCCACAAAACCGCTATGACAAATATAAATAAAGTAGCCCACGATAAATAAATACAATACAATAAAACACAGTATGACACAAAGACCTTTAGATATCTAACACATTGAGTATGCAACAACTGCTCTACAAGTACATTTCAAGTTTATCTTTCTGAATTTCAATGGTAATATTCACAGCTTCAGATTTTTTGTAACTTAAGATCTTTTTTTTGGGAAAAAAAAAAAAAAGCCAGTGCAACTATAAAGTGTGTTAAGCCTATGAGAGTAAAGTGCTGCTGTTTGGGAAGCCTTGATCTTAGACTAGGTGGGCTGAGAATATAAAGCAGCCTTCAGAGCTGTAGCTCAGTTTGAGTCATTCTGATGTCCACCCGATGGAGTGAATACTAATAATGCCTCTCCCTGTTTGTTGCATTGAGATTTTTTTTCCTCATTCAGACAAGTGAGGGAAAGAGTCCATATCCAGCTTGAAGGATATATTCCACCACAGTTCTCTGAAAACCTCAGCTAGGCCTTACTATAAGCTCAAAAAAGCCAATTTGTTTTCCCAGTTTCACATCACAGCTGAGAAACTCCTTTACAATGCCCTTAGCAGCAGCACAGTAGAGTAAAGCTCCACAAAGGCTGGAGGTTTCCTTCAATCTACAAGCCGGCAAAGTCAAATTAGGATTCAGAAAGTTCTAGTAAAGCCCTTTACCATTCAAGCTGCGATCAGAGGAGTTGGCTATTCCTTTACTCATAATACTCCCTCAATCTTTGCAATAAAAACACAGAAGGCACACAAACAGCAAATATTCACATTTCACATGGTTGTTAGTCACAAAGGCTTCTTCCTTGCACAGCTCTATCTTGCTGTGACACAAGAGAGGGGGGGAAAAGGTCTATAAAATATAGTATCATGAATCAGCTCTATGATTTGTATTGCAAAATGTTCAGTGTGCTGTTGCATCAGTACAAAAAAGTCTCTATTTTTCTGGTTTTTGTTTTAGGGTGTTTTGGAGGTGGAGGTTGGAGAGGCAGAGGATAAGGATTCTGCATGGTGCCTGAGGTTTCTTTACACTTACTAATGAAGACACCTTTAATCAACTCCTACATTGTTCTGCAAATGTTTGATTGATCTTTTCAGCTTTCTTCTTATTCACATAATAGACAAAATAGAAAAAAAAAAAGCCTTAAAGTAAGTCATTGCTTGCTTGACTCAGACAAGAAATTAAAGGAATAGAGGGCAGAAAGTAACTGTATGCACTTTCTATTCCTCCCTAAGAAGCTATGCCATTATGCGGATAGGAACAAGTGATTCTTGCCCTGGTTCATGCCGAACCCTGTCAGAGTGATTGAACAGGGGACTAAAGTGCTGCACATGGAGTTACTGTTTCCTGCCCCAGCAGAGGAAGATATCTACCTGCACGAGTGAGAGCAATTACAAAAGGGCAAGCATAAAAGAAGTAGAGCAAGAACATGAGCAACTTTCAGGTCAGTCTGGAAAGCATATCCAGTATTAGACAGCTGCAAAGGGATGTCCTTTTCCGATCCTTTTTGCACCAAGTTGTTTGAGCTTTTTTTCCTGATATTAGCCTAAGTACAGGAATTTCAGCTACTTCAAGGCAGCTATTTTGCAAAAATAGTCTCTACTATTATATTTCAAAGGAGAAAAACTGCATCTTTGAGATTAAAGGATGGCTGACTGAATAAATAGGCATTAACAATGGCTTATTTTACCACTAACTAATACCATTCATTCTATCTCCTTTCTGAAAGGCAATGTTAGCCTACCACCATCCGTCACTGGAAAGTCATTCACAGTTAAGCTGCTGGTGATTCTTTGTGTCATGTTGGCTCTTCAAAAAAGTGCAGGGAAGGTTGGTTGAATAACTGAAAAGCTACCTGGGTCTAACATTTCATAACATTGTTAATTAACTTAGTATTAATAAACATCTGCAATCTACTCCATTATATCCTTTTCAAAAGGACACATGACTAGAATTCATTTTTAATCCACACTGAATACAATGTTGCTTTCTACAATGTGCTAGGCTGACTTAATTTTGTACAATTCCCGCTTAAAAAAATATGCACGATCACAGCATTTTCCAAAAAGGAACAGGGATAACTGCAGGGATATATAGTTAATACCACAAAGAACTGTATTATCAAATTACATAATCTATTAGCTCATAAAGAATAGTTTTGATGAACAGAGAAAGAATTACAATGAAAGGTTAAGCAGAAGTAAAAGTAGCTATACATCTTTTATTATTTGTGCTTCTTTTTAAATACCTATTTTTCATTTTGGAGTTTCTCATTCCCTTAGGTACAGCATGAACTTAAAAGCAACCTAGATTCTTCACAGGATTTTTAGAGTATATGATGGATCAATAATTTGTTGGTTTGTTTATGAAATATGCCAACTTACTGGGGCAGACTCATTTTTAAGAGGAAAGAAAGATCAATATATATGTGCATAGATTTATGGGTGTTTTTGTTACAATCAAAATAAGTCTTTCTGTTTAAAGGACTCTAAAAGGCAAGCTTGGCGTTGCTTTTTCATTGATGTATTGGCTTGAGCAGATCTCTTTAATTTTAGATGCTAAGAAATGCTACTTGTGAATCTTGCATTCTGTAAAAATCCTTTTGGAGTTTAAGTAAATTCTAAAAACGCAAGCAACAAGACTACCAAGACTTTTGAAATATTATGATAGCTACAATTTATCCACTTCTTTAAATATGTGAAATATTTGCCTAAAACTCTGAATCTTGT
This sequence comes from Urocolius indicus, assembly GCA_013401255.1. NCBI lineage: Eukaryota > Metazoa > Chordata > Aves > Coliiformes > Coliidae > Urocolius > Urocolius indicus. The sequence continues at coordinate 103,478 of WBNH01010130.1, forward strand.
CCATAGTTACCCTTCTTCCATCAGGTTGTATGGATAGAAATTTCTCAGGAGAAAAAATAGCACTAGATGGGAGGAACAGAGGGCTTAGATCTAAGAGGGCCACAGCTATTTCCTGGCTCTTACAGCAGTAATGCAAGTGTGACAGGGAGAAAGACTGCGCCTGATGAGACAAAAGTCTCCAATACTGTGGCTGCAGGATATAGTACACAGTGCATGCATTACTGTCTGTATGGGAACAGGGAGCTTCCTCGTTCACATCGGTCTTGTGTTAGCTTTCAATACTCTCAGTGCCATGCCACACTCTAAAATTAAAATATAAAATTTACCTGCCCCTTTCCTTTTTTTTTCTGCCAAATATAAAGATACAGAAGTCCCTCAGGGTTCCAGTGATGCTAATACTGTTCTCTTTCTTTTTCTACCAGCCATGAAATACCTAGATGGCACACAGCACTCTTGCAGCCATTCTTCACACATCAGTCAGAATTTCAAGCTAGGAGTGTCTCTGCCTATCTCACCCCTATGGTGCACTTTGACTAATTTTGTATTACACATAATCACAGAATATCAAGGGCTGGAAGGGAGGTTGAAAAATCAGCTAGTCCAATCCCGCTGTCAGAGCAAGCTACCTAGAGTAGGTCACACAAGAGCTCATCCAGGTAGGTTTTGAATGTCTCCAGAGAAGGAGACTCAACAACCCATCTGGGCAGCCTGTGCCATTGCTCCATCACCCTCACAGTGAAAAAATTCTTCCCTGTGTTTGTTTGGAACCTTTTATGTTCCAGCTTGTACCCATTGCCCCTTGTCCTATCATTGGACATAACTGAGAAGAGCTATTCTCAGACTCCATATAAAGCATGATGGTTAGATGTAATAGCGCTGCATATACAACACCTTTTACCTAGCAGATATAGCATTTGTCTGGCATAGACTTAAGAATGGTCTTTCCTCTTCCTGGGCAGGCCAGGTCACAAGACAATTCTTTAATCCTACAAAAAGGGATCTCATCTCCTCCTAAAAATTCTGAGCAGACCCTCAGATCTAGATGTACAGCCTATAGACTAGAATCTGTATCTCTAAAGTAGTCTGCTATAATGTGACCCATGAGTTTTGACATCTGCCTGCCATGAAGATATGCAGAATCCTTGAAGTCCACGTTGGTCACTCAGCAGTCATTATCTTAGATTCACAAATAGGCACGACATATGCCCAGACTGAGTGAGGCATATTTAACCTACATGTTGCTTCTAGAGGGGGTGGATTTGAAATATAGAAACAGAGTACTTGAGGTAAACCTCTGTAGTCAGTTGTTCACTGAATTCGACTCACTGGATAGTCTCTCACTACACAGCAGATCTGAGATCCAGTCTTTTTATGTGACCCTGTTTTTGTTGCTGCTGCTAAGGATGCATTCCCTATTGACCAAAAAAAACCCTGAGAACAAAGCAGCCACTGGCCCCCTTAGCATATCTGTTCCACTCATGACAAGGAAAGTCTGTCTTTCAATTCAGAGTAAATACTGGAATCAAAGACATATTTTTCTCCCCCACTTTACACACAAAGGATGAAGATGAATACATATTGTTATGTACACATTACATAACAATAGAAATAAAATATATAATGGAATAATATTGACTGGTTTATTTCCTGGATAGATAACTGCTCTAAGTGATAACCTTTCTTGTCTGTTTGAAAATGTCATTGGAGAATAGAATTTAGTACTGACTGCTACAGGAAAAAAATTGCAATTGCATATTTTCAGTCCTTGGTGGAGGTGAATTTATTGCATACTTTGACTGTAAATATAGTGTATTTCCACTAATTTTGCTTAGAAAACAAGTACAAAATTGATTTTTACTACCTGAGTAACTAAGTTAGTTTATCGATCTTTCAATTCTGTGTGTGATTTCAGATATTTTCCTTAAAATACACTAGAACAGTCCAGGGATGTATGTGGGGAGAGGATAACATGATGCAAGCCACTTACTAAACACAATTCTTTGTCAAATTCTGTTTAGTCCCTCAATTAATACCTTAACTTCCACATTTTCTCTCTTTCTCATTTTCTTTCTCCCTGCTTTAACCATCCAGAGATATCAAAGGCACCATTGAAGAAACAGAGAAATCAAGAAAAAAAGCAAGATCAAGAAGAAATGGTAAATAAAATAATAAAAATATATTTTAAATACACTATTAGTATTATTTTGATTGTGATGTGTCTCAGATTCAGTTAGAACTGAGAAGTGGAATTCCCCACTTCTTCAGTAATATGCCAAATGTTTTCAAACTTACCCATTTAAACCAAGTAATTTATTATCTTCAACATCTCATTAATTATTGTCAGAATTAAAACAAATGGCAAATTATCTAGGAAATCTATTTTTCATTCTTCAAATCTACACTTTTACTTTGTTATTAACAAAAGTCAGAGGTCCCTTCCAACCCCTAACAAAATAGTTGGAAAATCTTAAGTAAAGTTTTTAAGGATTTGCAGACTTGCCTGTAACTTTCTATAAGTAACCAGAAGAAATCTACCTTTCTTATCTTGTTCTTACTCTTTGCTGTCATGAGTAAAATTCTTAGTTGCTCTCCTACTGATTAAAAAACAAACAAAAAAAAAAAAAAAAAAAAAAGCATCAAACCACAACATTCACTTCTGTCAGGGCTGTCAAAAGGTGGAGAAAATTACCCAGGAGTTCTGCTTGTTCTTTGAATAAAATGAAAATAGAACACATTTATTTCCTTCATTTCTGTTTTCATTTCTTTCAATGTACTTGTCCAAATACAAACACAATTCCTTATTGGCTTTTCCTACCACTGTTAATTTTATTGCCTAATTTTTAAATTAATTCGATGCTACTTAAGGAGATTACAAGTCACAGATAAGTACCCTGGATGTTAATGACAACACAAATGCTGGTCCACTTCAATGGATAATTTACATATATTTCTTTTGCTCTACAAAAACATACCACAGTAAATGTTAAACATCAAAAATTACTATTCCTTCTATGAATTATGTCTGTCTTAACTGTTGTAACTAGAGTGAGCCAAGCAAAATGTGAAACTTAATAGCAGACTTTTTATGAGATTTCAAATAATATTATATTAATACATAATAATTAATATTCTTCTTTTTTTTCTGTTACAGATGAATTCACAAACACACTGACAGAAAATTTTAAAAGTCTATATCAGCTCAGAAAGTATCTATCCAAGATGCTGTGCTAGTTTTTTTTATTTATTTATCCCATAAATCTTTAGATTTATCCTGTTTGTTGAACTTGAGCCAATTAAGGAGACATACAAAGATAAATATGTTAGACCTCTACAATGTCCAATTAATTTATGAGTCCATAAAATTATGAAACTGTTTACATTAACCCATATAAAAGATATTATTTTCACATTTGTTTTATGCATGACTGTCCAATAATCAAATGCATCTAATCCATCAGTCACTGAACTATTAATTTTTTTCTCAGTCCATTATTTAGAGAGAAAAAATACTTACTTCAAGAAGCTTGTGTGTTATCTAATATAGCAATATTCTGCTTTTCCAAGTTTCTACTACATGAACAAAATTTTGCTACTAATAACAATAATCTAATCCAGTCTAAAATCTTAATGCAAGTGCTGTTTTGGGAATTTTGTTAAAAAATATCCAAAGTAATGGTGAGGTGTTAACAGTCTTTGAACTTTCAGTATTAAAATTATTGAAAATGCTTGTTTACAGACCTCATTAGGTTTTGTTGAACTGAGTAGGAAACTCTTCTATCTGTTTTTTTCCAGTTTGCTGGAAAAGATGTTCCATGACTGAGTAGTTGTTCACCGTGTTTTTTGTCAAATTTCCTGGAACAATGACTAGTTTTGTTAAAATCCTTAGAGATCAGATTACACCTCACCTTCAAAGTCACAAAGGAATGAAATTCATTACAATTGTGATTCCATTCTCTGCACATGTTGACAATGTCTTGAGAAAAAAAAACCCACAGTGATTGAAAAGACCACACAAAACAATTTCAAAATGCTTTAGGCACAAACTATGTGAGTGACAACTACAAATTTAAGTGCTGTAATTCTTTGATTAATATAAAGAAAGTGATTTAGATTATTTTGATAACAGCCTTTAGGGAAAAAATGACACTTGAAGGAATACAAAAATTTAAGGTTTGAATTACTCGCCTAAGATCTGTTTTTATAAATAACCTGTCACCTATAGTTTGGTGGGAGAAGAAAAAATCTGAGTTATTGGCTTTTTACAAAGTAAACTACCTCCTGTATACTCTAGAAGTGACACTTACATTTTTTCTTACAATATCCAAAACCCCAAGAATTTGAAACATATAATAACCTATTATAGAGCCAGAGTATGAACATGATAAGAAAGCAAATTCAGAATTTGCTTCTAGTACCCTAAAAAGAGTAAAACTACGCCCTCTTCAAAAAATGCTTCCATACAAATATTCTCTTTATTAATGGCAGTTTTGAAGACTGACTGCACAGATGTCGTGGTTTGGCCCAGCCAGCACAGCAGCACCACAACAGTCCCTTGCTCAGTGCTCCCATTCACCACCACCCTCGTTAGGATGGTGGAGGGCCCAGCGAAACGGGATTAAAAAGATAAGCAAGGTTGTTGTGGATTAAAACAAGGACAGGGAAGGCATACTGCCAATTACGGTTCCGGGCAAAACAAACTCCAGTACTCGACTTAGAGACGAAAGTAGGAAAGTTTATTCTACAAGAAACAGAACAGAATAAAAGCAAAA
>WBNH01010130.1:108548-127095 GCA_013401255.1 Urocolius indicus
AAAAAGATGGAGGAAAAGCCACCTCCTCTTCCGGCTTCTTCTTAAAAAGTGATCGTGGAGGCGTCTAATTGGCTCAGCCCCAGACGTGGGTCTGGCTCAGAGCTGGGGAGAGTTGCAAACAACTTCTTACAGGCGCCATCTTTACAGCCCCTTCCCCCTTACCAGAAAAGGCTGTCATGTCAAACCATGACAACAGATTAATATTGTATAATCACTAAGTGTCTAGTACACTAATGCGAAGTAAAATTGCCTGGTTTAAGAAGTTTATTTGAAGCCAAATTGTGCTCAGACATTCAACTTGTTTACAAAGGAAAACAACTTCACTCACCAATGTGTCAAATAAAGAATTAGAGACCTAAATTTTAAAATTCCTGTTTTTCCATTATTATCTTTTCACAAAGAAAAATCTGGTATTTTCAGCTTTAAAATAACACCTTTTGCATGACTCAGTATCTCCTCAGGAAGGAAACTCTGTAAATCTGCAAAGAAATCCAATATACCATTCCCCTCTATTCATAAACCTCTGAAGTAAATTTGTATCCCACATGCTTCCCTCAATCATTGAGGCTTTGTCCCTAGATTTATTCTACCACTCACTGCTGTATCTGAAGCCTGATTTTGCGCAAAAAGCTAGAAGGGAAAGTGAAAGGTCCTCAAAATGAGTACATTTCTCCTATATAGCTTGCTTCACTCTCTGATAATCCAAAAGCTCCTTGCTTAGACTATTTCATCTGTTAGAACAATCAGTGCTAACACCAAGTAATGTACAACCTAGCAGAAATTGAGAGACAGCATTTGCTGAAATTGTATTTCATTTTTGTAGCTACTTTCATATCTGTTTGATCTTGCAGCTCATTATTCAAGAAAATAATTTACCCTTACTCAAACAAGATAGTGTATCTTAAAAAAACTCCTTACTGAGAACTGTCAAATACATATTTGTACATTATATGATTTTTTAAAGAAAATCAAAATTTACACTACTTTTTTTACACTTTCTGTGCACAGAATAGTACTAATAAATGAGGGAAATTTTAAATGGGGCTAATAATCAGTTCAGTTAAAAGTCATATCTCTTTTGTACCTCATATTGCTTATAGAAACTGCAAAGTCAGATAAAACTTTACAATATTACTCATTGCTGAGAGTCATGGAGACAAAGCTCACCTGGGCAAGTGAAATGGAAGATGCAACAGGTCTCTTTGAATGTGAAAAATCACAGAGTCAAACAGGAAGAGGAAGAAGAGTAAATTTACCTGCATTAAGGCAGTAAAGAAACATTCTTGTCTTCATCTTCCTCAGAAGAAAAGAAGCACATAGCAAGAGCATTCATACAGAGCCAACGTAAAATAAAAGTGAAAAATTCAGTCAAGTTCCTACTAAAGGAGCCAACTTATTGTAAAGCTTAGATCACTATCAAATTCTTGATGAAATTTTAGGTTAAAGTGACATATAAACTCCTATTCACAAGGATTGAACATATTTGGGGCTGTTCACTGTGAAAGGATTCTTAAAATAGGAACATAGGTTCTTCGGATAACTCAGATTAGAAGAGACTTCTGTGCCCTCTGTTGAATTTTGGAATGGAATGTAATGGAATGCAATGAAATAATGGGATAGTTCAGTTGGAAGAGACCTATAACAACAACCTAGTCCAACTGCAATTTGTTCCACTTTATCAATCTTTCTCTAGCTGAGACTTGCTAGTGTTGAACAGATGGGAATACTCCAGCTACCAGCTATTCTCCTTTTAATATAGCCCCAGATCTTCTTTTCCTCCTGGACAAACTGCTGGGTCATGTCCAGCTTCTGTAGAGCTATTGCCCTGTTACTCTGTCCCTAGCCTATATTCTTGCAGACAGTTTTCCCTTCCCATATACAGGACACCCATGAATTTCAAAAAGTTCTTGTTGATCCATTCTTTCAGGCTGTCAAGGTGCCTCTGAACGGCAGCCCTTGCCTTGATCACAATTGGCTATTGTCACCCAGTTCAGTGCCATCTTCATGATTGAGAAGAACCCTGTTACTTTCTTCAAATCATTGATAAATGTGCTTAAAAGGACAGGTTTCAGAATAAATCACTAAAGCTCTTGTCATTCAACTCCAGGTTGACTACGACCAAATAACCACTGCTCTTTGAGCTTGATGATCCAACCAGTCACAATCTGCAAGTCTTTTCAAAAAAGACATAGAATCACAGAATGCTTAAGGTTAGAAGGGATGTCCAGAGATCATCTGGTGCTCCCACCCTGCTCAAGCATGGCAACGCAGAACTAGTTGTCCAGGACCACTTCCAGACAGTTTAGGAATATCTCCAAGATGACAGACTCCACAGTCAAGGTGGGAGATTCCACTGAGCACTCTGCCAGTGCTCAGTTACACCCAAAGTAAAAAAAGTGCTTCTTTCAGATGGAATCTCCCGTGTTTCAGTTTGAGCCCGTTGCCTATGGCCCTGTTGCTGGACAATAATGAAAAGAAACTGTCTCTGTCTTCTTTGCACCCTCCCTTGAGGTATTTTATAGATTGATAAGATCTCTCCTGAGCCTTCTCTTTTCCAGGCTAAACAGTCCCATCTCTCTAAGCCTCTCCACATATGACAGATGCTTCAGTCCACTAACCATCTTAGCAGACCTTTGCTGGACTCTATCCAGTATGTACATGTACTGGGCGGCTCAGAATTGGACCCAGCACTCCAGGTGTGACCTCACCAGTACTGAATCGATCATCTCCCTCAACCTGCTGGCAATATTTCTCAAACACTCCATGCAGCCCAGGATACCATTAGCCTTCTTTTCTACAAGGGCACATTGCTGGCTCATGTTCAATGTGGTGTCCACCAGGACCTCCAGGCCCTTTTTTGTAGAGCTGATTTCCAGCCAGTCAGCCCCCAGCATATTCTGGTGCATGAGTTTGTACCTCCTCAGGAGCAGAGGGGCTTTGTCATTTCTTTTGTGGAACTTTGTAAGGCCATTTCTTCAGGCTGCAGAGGTCTCCCTGGATGTCAGCAGAACCATCTGGCATATCAGCCACTCCTGGTTTTGTGTCTCTGTTGCATCATCCAGATCATTAATGAAGATATTGAACAGGAACTGATCACCAGTCTCTGGGTCTGGCCATTCACTCAATTTTCAGTTCACCTCCCTGTCTGCTCATCTAGCCTATACTTTATCAGATTCTCTATGTGGATCTTGTTGGAGACAGCATCAAAATTCTTCTGAAGATAGAAAGCAATCTCAAAACATCACTTGCCAGCTCTCTCTCAACAGCCTTGGATACAGACCATGGATTTGTATGGATTGAGTTATCTCAAGCTATCTCTGCCTCAATCTATATCCACTGCTGGTAGTTTTCCTTTGACCTTTCATTAAGCACAGAGGCCAAGGACATCTTTTTGGTGAAGACTGAAGCAAACAAAATACTGGGTTCCTGAGCCTTATCTGTGTATGCTGTTACTAAATCATCCATTACATTCCATTGAGCAATGGGCCTACACTTTCCTTGTTCATCCTTTTATTACTCATGTCCCAACAGAAGTTCTTCTTGTGCTTGATATCTGGCACAGATGTCAACTCCAGTTAAGGTTTGGCCTCCTAATACCTTCGATGAATTGCAGCTCACAGATATTCAGGTCTGGGAAAACTTTGCAGGTTAATGGCCATGGAAAGGTCTCACCCTCACATGCTTCGAAAGTCAATGACAAAACTTTAAAAATTAGCACACAAGCTGGCAGGAAGCCAATTCAGAGGACAGCATAATAACTAGGAACAGGAACACATGGTTGCTGTAGCATTTAAACACGTTGAAGCCAGAAGCAATTTATCTGCAAAGTAGCTGATAAAGAAGTACTGTTACATCAAGTTGATCAAGCACACAACAAACTCCAGCATCACTCTTACGTTTTCATACAGCTCCACCTAGAAGTGGTCACTCAATAAAAGGTGCATTTATTCTTCACCTATTCTATAAACAATTCACATTGCTGAATAGGAAACAGGCACCGTGTCCAGCTCAAGAGGGACAGAGAACTTCTGGAGAGAGTCCAGCACAGAGCCACCAAGATGATCAGGGGACTGGAACATCTTTCATACGAGGAAAGGCTGCGGGAACTGGGGCTGTTTGGTCTAGAGAAGCGAAGACTGATGGAGGAACTTATTAATATTTACGAACATTTAAATGGTGAGTGTCAGGAGGTCAGGGCATCCCTTTTTCTATAGTAGCTAGAAACAGGACAAGGGGTAATCAGATAAAGCTGGAACATCAAAAGTTTCATTTAAATATAAGAAAAAACTATTTTACTGTTCAGGTGAGGGAGCCCTGGCACAGGCTGCCCAGGGGGATTTTGGAGTCTCTTTCCTTGGAGGTCTTCAAGAGCCACCTTGAAACGTTCCCACGCCACTTGATCTAGGTGAACCTGCTTCTGCAGGGGAGTTGGACTACATGATCTCTAAAGGTCCCTTCCAGCCCTGCCATTCTATGATTCAGTGATTCTATGATTTAAGGTACTGTCAACACATCACCAGAACCTAAAATGAAAGACCACTGAAGCTGGTCTGTTTCATTGACTTTTGTGGAATTTTTATCTATCATATTGCTCAAATATTATATAATAAGGGAAAAATCCAAGTATTCTTCTGAAGTAAATTATTGTTTAAAACAGATTTAATATAGCACACTAAAAAGAAGATGGGATGCATAGGATGCATATATAATATGTATTCAATATTTGCATATATACAGACACACACATATCATTGTATTTATCTGATAAACAATTCAGCTTTTGTTCTCCTTTGCATAAATAAGGATACAAAAACTGTAATGTTGTGTCTAGTCTGTATTTCCTTATATTATAGTTTCCTTATATATATATTTCCTTATATATATAATTAATAAGACTGAAAAAAGTAGCTAACAACTTGCATACATAAAAGATTTTCTCAGTTATTTTATAATTACTCTAGAAAGCTAGGTTTGAAAGGCACAAATGGGTTAATATTGAGAAGATTTTTGCCGAAATGATGAAATTTTGATGCATTGTGAATGAATCTGAAACTATTTCAGTTAAAAACACAAAAGTTCTTCTGATTTATTTCAGGAGAGGAAATAATTAAGGCAGGGTTTTTTACAAATATAAATCTATTGATAGATGATCTGTAGTTTTTTTGTAAAAAGACTACTTGTTAGTAGCTAGATGTTTAGAACTCAAAAAACCAAAATATCTTTTCCTGAAACTCTGAAAGAAGTATATAGAAGTGACTAGTAAAGATCCTGTGAAAGAGATCACCTAAACTTAAGGTCTGTTGAGAACTCTGTTAATCCACCAAAGACCTTAAATAAAACATCATTTATGATGAAGAATTGTGCACCAGCTGTTTAAACTCCATGGACAAGTAAAGGTAAATCCACAGAAGAAAACTAAATGAAAAAAAACCCTAACATCAATGCATCAATGACAACCTTTTTGGAGCAGTCACAGTTGCTTCACATGCAGCTTTGGAAGATCTATGGTATCATCTGGAGGCAACTTGGGCCTCATCTTTTCCATCCTTCCTTTAATACTTAAAAGATTATAAAATTATTTTTTTTTTCCCCGGAGATTTTACTGATGTACTGACAGAGTAATTTGGGTCATCACAGAGTAATTTAGGTATGAAGGGGCCATGGGAGGCCATCCAGTTGAACATATGGCTCAAGCTATGCTTAACATCAGAGCTAGATCAGATTGCCTAGGGCCTTGTCCAATCACATTTTGAAGCTCTCTACAGATGGGTGTTTCACAACCTGTCCAGGCAAACTGTGCCAGTGCATTAATGCAGTAACAACACTAGAAAAACAGTGCAAGCAATGGGAGGTGGCTGACAGCCGCTGGAACAGTAGGATTTCCTCTCCTTCCAGCAGTAAGTGGTGCAGAGCTCCATGTCACACAGGACTGCTTAGTCTGAGGATTCCCAAGATGTGAGCTACAAACAGAAGCAGTGGCACTCCCACAAGAGTAAAGAGTAAAAGGCTCCGCAACCTCACACATACCCTTGCCCCAGCAGCACCTTTGTAGAGGTGATCTAGCATGTCCTAGTCTGAAGGGGCAGAATAGTTTCAGTGATACAAAATAATCAATCTGGAAAATTAGAAACTGTCTTATGCTGATATTGAAGAAAACAGGAACAGGATGGAGAGGAGCTAAAAAGCTGTGATCAGCCCTGGAGTCCCTTTAGCTGTTTGGGGTGTTACCTCATGATGTAGTAAAAATGAGTGAAATCAAGTTGTTTGCATGCTGGCAACAAATTAAAAAATGTTGCTCTCAATAAATGTTATGTTCAAATGAGAGAAGACTACATAGCACCTGATTGTTTCTTAATAATAATGCAGTTCTTACTTTGTAAGCAGCTCTATGACTCCAACACAAACTGGCTTTTTCCACATTCTTCCTTTTACTGCCCTTCAGTTACTCTCTTACTAATTTCCTTTTCCTTTTCTTTTTGAAAGATTCTTCTCATATTAAAATTGTGGCGAGAAGATGGGTCCTTCTACGACAACTTCACTCCAGCTATGCTCTACATTACTTGCAACATGTCTGTTTAGACTGTCAACTCTGCGTTTGTACAGGGCTTAGCAAAACGGAGATAAAAATTTGACTGACCCTTAACCACCACAATAATAAATATGACTAATAACAATATCAGGATTTTTTGGTTTCTGTCCCAGAACACCACAGAAACAAATTCACTGAGGAAAGATTAAAGCCACAGTGGTTTGCACTGCTCTGTTCTCTCCATTCCATCCGCTGTTTAAATCCAGATTTACAAAGCAAAAAAGAACAGTCATTCAGCCTCAAACTTTGCTTACTTTTTCTTCCTGTATGAAAGATAAGCCACTGCTACTATACAGAGAGCAATAGTTCATTCAGCCTCCAATATCTGATATCCTTTACTTTCCAAAGTTGCCTTTAGATCATTAAAGAATTTTATCAGCTAGACCTCTTGCACTCTGATACTCATCAGGAAGAGAAGGGAGCCTCCAGTGTCTGCACGCTGATAAGAAAGTCCTGCTCTGAAAAAATAAATTACCATCGTCTGTCTTATTTACACTTACTCATTTTTTTTTAACTATGGTCTGACTTGCAGTGTGATCAACTAATATTATTGCTTTTCATGCAAAACAAGAGCATTATGCTGTCCTACCACCTTCCCATACTGTATTTAGCTGGTTATAACCTATTTTACTTGTCATAAAATTACCTTATAAGCATTTGTAGGCACGAATGTTTATATTACACATTGTACAGAGACTAGCACTTCTTAATCAGGGCACTTTTATTACAAGTACCTCCAATAATTTGGAGAAAAGAAAATTCCTGGTTTTACATTTAAACAATTGTGACTTTTTTTTTAAATTTGAAAAGGTGCAGAATGTTCAGGGACTGATAAAGGCTCCTTTGAGGTAAAAATGAGCCAAAATCTGATAATCACCTCCACCTCTGTAAGCAGAGGAGACAAAAAGCAGCTTTTGACTGAGGATGGATGTATGGATATCTCCTGTTTGCATTTAGGTACAATCACTGCCACAGAAGGGAGATGCTATCACCAGAAGTAATTTCTTGAGCAAATGTTCATACTAAAATCAGAAGTGTAAGCAATAGCCACTCTGTCCAAGTCTGAATATATGTGGTAAAAGCAGTTACTTAAGAATAACTGTGTGTTAGCTCCTTAAAATCATTTTGCCAGAAAGGTTTTTGCATAGGGAAGGGAAAAATGTATCACCGATCTCTGCTTTTTGCCCTCCAGAGCTAAATGCATTTTCACTTCTCTATACCATGATATGCTTATGATGTATTGCTAAAAAAGTCCAACAGCTCACAAATTGATGGATAGCAATTTTTCCCATGAAAATTACTGTGACAGAGGAGTGATGCAAGCAGGGACTTAAGAAATACATAGCTTCTAAATACATAGGGAGAGTGTGCACAGGGTGGGGGATGGACAGGCAAGAGTCAGATCATCCTTATCATCAACTAGAAGAGATGCAGGGTATTTTTTAGTGGCTGGTTTTACAGCAGCTGAGATCTTTTGAAATCGTCCTTCACAAATCAGTTCATATTGAGCTCTGCTAACGCTACGTTGTTTTTCTGTCCTTCCCTCTGAATAGTCTTGCTGACCTTGATTCAGCAGAGGAAGACGATGAGGATGAAAACATAGCCATTCAGAGAGAGAGAAAAAGCACTCACACTGCCCACAGATGCCGTATCTGTGTCTGACAGAGAGCACATCACGTTCAGAAAGGTCTCATGCACTGAAAACCCAGCACCTCCTCCAGCAGGTGATCCTGATGATCTTGCTGTGTGTTTAGAATAGGGAAATCAGGGTCTAAACAGCATGTTACAATTACAAGACTGCTAAAGCTAAGGAACCAGAAGTTGAGCATCTCAGAACTTTCAGCCAAACTTTAATTTTTTTTCTTTCTTTCTGCAAGAATTATCATGTGTAGCAACATCAACTTAACTCAAAAAAGATAATGTTAAACTTTCGATTGCCACACAATTCAGTACAAAAACACTTACGCTAAACAAGGGTCATATTTTCTACTTTTGATCACTTTGTATCAAAAAGTTTAAAAATTCTTTAAATACAACAATCTTTCAGAATGCTTATGTCAACAAGAAACAGAAAAAGAAAATGAGCCCATTTTGAAGTGTTGAGTCAGACTGCAAAAAATCCCAATATATCACCTGTCTTTAGTCAGATAATCAAATGCAAACTCAAACCCATCTCTCCTCAAAAACCTGAAACTTGATAATACAGATTACTTAGTCTAATGCCTATGTGCAACATATGTAAGCAGATTCTTAAAACATGAAGTGGTTAGGCCAGTTTCATTTGGTTTATTCATGTAATCAATATTGTCACACTAAGTATCATTGCATGAAATTAACTGTACTTACAAAGGGGCACCACAGTGGCATTGGACCATGAGAAGTGGCAAGATCTGATCTTGATGTTCTGACCAGGACTAGTACTATGCTTTCTGCAGGATATCTTCTCACACAGCACAACTAATCACTTCTACTGGTTGCTCTAAAGGAAGAGACACAGAATCCTCCCTCTGCCTCCACATAATTTTCTCTATTTTACTGGTGTCCTCGTGTGATGTGGGATAGAGTTAATTTTCATCCTAGTAGCTGGCACAGTTCTGTGTTCTGGATTTAGTGTGAGAATAATGATAACACACTGATGTTTTAGTTGCTAATCAGCCCTTATCCAAAGACAAGTTTTTTAGAGGTTCCCATACTCTCTCAGGGAGTAGTTGGACAAGAAGCTGGGAGGGAGCATGGCCAGGGCAGCTGATCCTAACTAGCCAACTAGCCAAAAGGCTAGTCTATATCATAGCATATCATGCCCAGCTTATAAACTGGAAGGAGTTGATGAGGAAAGGCAGATCACTGTTGGGGAATTGGTCAGTGGGCAGTGAGCAACTGCATTGTGCATCACTTGTATTTCTTGGGTTTTATTTCCCTCTCTCTCTTTTTTATATTCCTTTTCATTATTTATTATTATTATTGTTATTGTTGTTATTTCATTTATTAAACTGTTCTTATCTCAACCCATGAGGTTAACTTTTTTTTCCAACTCTTCTCTGCATCCCACTGGTGCTGCACTTTGGTAAAGGCCAACTCTGCCAAGCAGAAAAGGCAAAGTGCAAAATTATACTGACTGGACAGATCAGGTATCATTGCCTGAGAGGGCTTTTTTTTCTCATGTTGTCAACATAAGATCTAAATTCAGTGATAGATAAAGTGTGAAGGAGAGAGCTGGATATGAAGCCTGAGGAAAGGCAAGTTATAATGATTCTATATTAGCTGTTGAAAAATCTCCTTTAAAACACAAGATCCAGGATTTTGCAGCAGTGCAGAGTGTTTCAGGCTTCATAAAGACACATATTCAAGGTTTTAATTAGCACTGTGACAGTTTCGAAACTGCTGTCAATCAATCTTTGGGAAAAAAAAAATACCCACTTGTCAAGTTTGCATGCCCAGGGAGAGTTAAATTGAAATTAAAGTGAATTTTATAAGATGAGAAATAATTAGGGCACCAGGAAAAAGAATTCAGAGAAAAAGAAAGCCGTGAGAGAAAAAGTATTTTACTAATTATGCTTTTTACTTTTTCTAATTAATCCTCATTCCAGTCCCAGCCCACCTTTAATAAAATTAATGAATGATTACACAAGGAGTGTTATTCTGTTCAATATTTGGTTATGCAGATTTGTCACATCATGAGCACACATAAAAGCATGCCCAAACGGCCAAGTATGTGCCCATCGGAAATGCAGCCGAACAGTCTACGCTATACAGATGAGATTCCCAAACTCATATGTACAGTTTATTAGCATATTCACACAGCCCAGTTTCAAGTGTAAAAGCGAAGTTGTGTATTCCCTAAAGCCTGTTAAAGAAGATTACAGAGGATGTTTGCATAGAACAAAAGAGTATCAGCATCAAACACTTCCATTCTGCAGTCAGTGCAGCTCCCATGCAAAAGCTGAAATCTGGGAGGACTGCAAACATTAGTTTATGAGAGAGAATTGTGGGAAAGACATAAAACTACTGTGAGACAGGAACCCAAAACAGTAAGCTAACAGAGACTGCACAAAGCAAAAAGGGAATAAAATGTGGACGGAAATCTAACACTGTGCTCTGAACAGACAGCTAAGTGAAAGGAATACACCAGAAAACTTCACCTGAGAAGACAAGCAAGACTTTACTTTGTTTAAGGAGAAATTATAACCACTGTTGTAGTTCCTGAAGCTACCACGTTCATATAAACACAGATATGGGAATGGGAGGATGTGTGTGTTTGTGGTATTTTATAGCTAGAAATATATACAAAACATATACAGAATATATAAAATGCCCTATATGAGTATACACAAAATACCTTCATCTACAAGGTCAGTAAAGAGATGTAGTGTTATTTATACTTTTTCACGCAATCAGCTGTTCATGGTGCATACCTGAAATGTCTGTATTGCTTTAAGGCAAAGACCCTGATGCTATTGTCTTTGCAGAGAAGTCTGGGAAACAGAATGAAATTGCTTACCCAGTGAATAAGAATGATACCTATAACTGCTGTGTCTGTCTTGAAACATGGTTAATACCCAACGTCTGACTTACTGAGAAAAAAAGAGGCATCTTTCTGCAATGTTTTGTGAACTTGACAGTTAAGTGGCAAGTAACACTGGGAGAGGGAAAACTCAACTTGCAGCCAGCAAAGGTGTTCAGTTCCCACCCACTGTCCTACTTAGAAACCTGAGCTTTATCATTAAAGGAATATGTGAGGTTGCTCCAAAGTGATCCTAACGTCATAATTGTGATGTCAAACCAAACAGAAATGCTTTGATAAGGGCCAGCTTTAGCTTATAAGATTTTAGACTACCGACTCAGATGAGCTACTCTTGCTTAGCTGCTTGGTGCATCCATGAGGTTCTATTTCTGGGGGGGGGGGGAAGAGATGTACTTTTTTTTTTTTCTAGAGAATTCTATGTGCACTCTGCTCTCTCATGGCCAGGTCCTCCAGGAAGGTGGGATTCTTCCCAGCAATTTCCCTTTCTTCTCTGAGTGATCAGAGCAGTCTTCCTTAGATGCGAAACTAAATGTTAAATGATGTTGATAAAGGTAAGTTGGAGACACAGCCTCTTTCATTGCCTTCACATTTAAAATCTTGTTGAGTATATAAAAATAAATCTGGGACCTTTCCATAGTTCGCTAATGCCTCTTAATAATTTGATAACTCACCGCTAAGATGAACAGGCAATCTGAATCACCTGCTGTGTATTCACTCTTTTTTCTCAGCTGATTTTCTTATCCTTGCTTTCTCCTTTATCTCCCAAGGCAGAGGTGCTGGATCTTCAAATAAGAAACACAACTGTTACCTGCAATGCTTCCACCAAAACTGCATTTAATCTCTTCTTCTAAACAAGAAGGGTATCGTTGTTTTTAACAGGCATCTAAGATAAACACAGCCAACAATCGCACTCTTTTCTTCAGGACCACATTCCCGATAATCACTAAAATTATGAAAAAGCTGGTTTATTTCCAAAGAAGGCAGATGTTATTGGAATATTTTTTGGCAGAGAAGTTGTATCTGCTTCAGAATGACTGCTGTTAAACATTTCTGCAAGAATATGGTTAGATGCATCAAAATATCTCTGTTTAGTCTCACAAATTGTCAACACAAACAGCTTTCCATGACCCCTACCTGTCTCTATGCATGTACAGTTCTTCTGCTGGCAAATATATAGTATCTGAAAATGTATTGCAAACTGAAATGATATTGACTTCTTTACTTAGCCTTGTGTATTAAGGCTATATTTGCCGCTACTTCTAATATATGCCCTGTGAGAAGTATGTTTTTAAAACATATCTTTCAGTGTCCACAGTTTTAACAGACATGTCACTGCAAACAAGTACAGACAAATATTGTGACACTTGAGTTCTTCATTAGAACAAATACTGATCTATACAGTTTTTCTTTTTCTGTATAGAGTAAAGCATCAGATAGCTTCAGGAAGTCAATTAAAAAGAGAGACAGTGCATCTTAATCACAGGGCTTTTCCTATCTATTTTTTCCAGTAGTTACTTAAAACCACTAACTTGAAATCAGTCACACACTGTCTTCAGAAGTTCACTCAATCAAAGGGCCAAGCTCTGAGTAATCAAAGATCTTAAATCACTGCAGCTCCCAACATCAGCCACAGGAGGATTAAAAATCCAGTAGCCAGAATTCAATTCTTCGATCTAGCAAGCACCAGCGCATTATGAGAAGTCCCTAAAGCCCTAGATCACAGTCCAGCCTTTGCCTACTGTGGAGCTAAGTGGAAACCATCTTTAATTCCTTAGGAGATCCTATCTTGCCAGATGAAAACAGATATTGGCCTCTGTGTGTAGAATGATTAGAAGAATGGAAGAGGATTAAACAAGATGCAAGGGGAAAGGCTCAGAGTGGCTCATTTACATGGTATTACTGCTGACAGATAGGTGTTAACAGAACAGAGCAACCTAAAGGCAAAACTGTATCTGAATTAAAGCTGCATTTATTTACTCAAGTTATAAAGGGATTAAGTCCTGTTTATTTTACCACATCCAGCACTGTTGTATCTATTAAGCACTTTGAAGCTTACTCAATTGTTCTGTGTCATGCATTGCACAGCTGTTTGGGGATGTGTTTATCTTCACTTAAAACAGAAGCTTTTAAATGTTTCAAACATAAAATATAGATGCTAATGGCGAGTTAAACATTCACGGCTGTCGTCTTGTTTTCTACAATGGAGACATTCTTAAAACAGACAGTGGAATAAGTAAAAAGCATATTTAGAAGTACTTTGTAGACTGCTGAAAGGATGAACCAAGTACAGGAGAGCATGTGACTCGCATATGAACACAAGGCAGTATCACTGACATAAGATCATTGTATTTTTATTAATTTCTAATTATTTAAAAAGCTTTAATTAGGCAGGAAAATTATTTAGCAAAAATTCTATCCTGCCCAAATCATCAGTCTTCCTGGGAACCTGAGTTTTCTCAAAGCCAAAGTAGCTATCCTTTTACTCTTTACTCATTGTTACTCTGTTAGTGCTGCTCCCCCATGAACCTGTTTCCAGGAGACTACAGAAACTTTCTCTGCTCTCCCAGCAACACCAGAAAATTAGTTCTAAGACCCAGTCTCAGTACTGCTCGGCCACTCTCTTATCCTTAGCTGCGCCACTTACCATCCCAGTTTTGCACATGATCCTTGTTATCTTGTGGGAACTGAAAAGCTAACTGTACCACTTTTCTTGATCTTCCCCTGCTTGAACTCCAGCTGATCTACTTTCCTTTTCCTTTCTTCTTCTCTTCCTAATCATTGCAATAATGCCACTTTTCAAACTTTTTTATAGCCCAAACCTAGCCAATTCATTTTGGATGAACTGTGGTGACAGTGGTAAGAAGGGAGGAGGGGATGAAAACAGAAATAATCATTCAGAGTTTCCCTTTGCAGTCCTGTGCAAAACTACCATTGCTCAGTGCTGTTATGGGTTTGTCTATGTTCATAACCTCCACAAGGAAATATTTACAAAGCCATCAGGACTCACTTGAGTGCCATCACACTCTTATTATTTGTCAGTAACATCAGGATTTTTGTCTTCTGATGCTACACTTCCTGGTTCTAGCTGGGAGAGAACTGATGCGCTAAGAGGCTGTGGGAATGAGCTGCTGTAGATTTGTTTTGGGCAGAGGAAAAAAGAAAAAAAAAGAGAAGGTAAAAGACACTGGAAAATAACTTCTATCCCAAATTGTACAAGAAACGGTACAATTTCTACAAGCTCAACACTCATTTGCCTGCAAAACCACAGCTAATAAGACTTGCCATTGTACCCTTGACCCATTACAAGAGGCTCATTCCAGACAAAATAGAGGCAAAGCTAAGCACGTGGTAGGAAAACTTTCCATGTGTTGTTGGGAAAGTCTGGGCTTCGTTTGTTATTAAGGTCTCTCACTCTTATTTGTGGGAGGCTTATTATTCATAGGAAGTTTCTGTGTCGTGATGGCACAGTAAAATCTGTGCAAAGACTAAAATGGGCGGAGTGGCTGAAACACCAGAAGGCTGTGCTGCCATTCAACCAGACCTGGACAGGCTGGAGGGTTAGGCAGGGAGAAACCTAATGAAATTCAACAAGGGCAAGCGTAGAGTCTTGCATCTGGGAAAGAATCACTCCTTGTACCAGTAAGGGGAATGAACTCTTAAAGAGTAGTATAGGGGAAGGGGACCTGGAGGTCTTGGCCAGCAATGTGCCCTCATGGCCAGGAAGGCCAATGGCATCCTGGGATATGTTAGAAGGGCTGTGGTGAGTAGGTCAAGAGAGGTTCTCCTCCCTCTCTGCTCTGAGACTCTGAGACTCCCTCTCTGCCCTCTTGAGACTGCATCTGGAATATCGTGTCCAGTTCTGGGCCCCTCGGTTCAAGTAGGACAGGGAGCTGCAGGTTCAGGGCAGGGCCACAAAGATGATGAGAGGAGTGGAGCATCTCCGTTATGATGAAAGGCTGAGGCAGCTGGGGCTCTTCAGCTGACTGAGAGGAGACTGAAAAGTGATCTTGTTAATGTTTACAAATATGCAAAAGGTGGGTGTCAGGAGAATGGAGCCAGGCTGTTCTCAGTGATGTCCAATGACAATGGGCAATGGGTACAAGCTGGAAAATAAGAGGTTCTAAAGAAGCTCAGGAAAAACTTCTTCACTGTGAGGGTGATGGAGCACTGGAACAGGCTGCCCAGATTGGTTGTGGGATCTCCTTCTCTGGAGACATTCAAAACCCACCTGGATGAGTTCCTGTGTGATCTACTCTAGATCGTCCTGCTCTGGCAGGGAAATTGGTCTAGATGATCTTTTGAGGTCCCTTCTAACCCTTCAGATTCTGTGATTCTGTGATCCTGTGACTTAGGAAGCCAAGCCTCATGCCTTCAGAAAGTTACCATTAAATGGACAAGAAAAACAACCAACCAAGAAAGCAAGCAAACAATTAATCCTTGAAAAAACAAACAGAAAAATGAAGACTTAAGTAATAGATTAAGTCCTGCCTTGAGAATGCACCTGGGACTCTTCCTGTCACACAGGGCAAGAAATGCCCTGTAGGTATAAGGGTCCAGTACCATGTCCATAGCTGGATTTAAATCTCCATGTTCATCACAATCAGGTCTTCCTTCCAGTCCTCTGGACCTCCAGAGAGGTCTCCAACTCACTCAACATGCTCCTCAACTATCCCAAGCACTTTTTGCAGTAATACACTCGATCTTGCCTGCTGTTGAAGCATGACCTACTTAAGCTTGATTTTGAAAGATCGTGTGACCCTGACATTGTTGAAGATTTTTTTTTTCTCGGTAGTGCAGTTCCTTGTATTCTCCTACAAGATCAGACTCTGCCATTAATACTTTAGATGTGAATACTGTCCTTGTTACATCAGGTACACTATTATGCATAAAGAAAACAAGATTGAAGTAAACAAGATTTACAGGCATTAAATAATAATAGAAGAACCCAGAGACTTCAACAAGCCTTTTCTTAGAGCTTTGATGGCTTTAATATATAAATAGGTCAATGTTGATAGAAAGACTGGGCTAAGATTTTATCCTTCTATATTTTCAGAATGCTTTCCAGCATCCAAGTACAATAGGAAGAAAAAACACAGGCCTATCTGTTCATGCTTCTCTAGCCTTAGTATTGATATTAATGCCAACAAAATTAGTAATTTGACAATTAGTTTTCCGGTTACCTGAAAAGACATGAAAGGCAGAAAGAAAGTAGTTTAACTAGATTATAATGTGGCTGTGACAAGTCAGGTTCCTGTCATGTTATAGCCTTCCAACTTTAACATTTTCATGTCTGCCTGGCAGGTTATTAAAATAAATGAGGGTGTGTTGGACCGCTGTTGCACTTTTCTCTAATGGGAGTTCAGGAATTTGCAAGCCGCTACCATAAATTGACCGATCGTGAAGTCTGAAAGAAGTTGGCTAAAGTGGACAATTAGGAGCATTTCTCCACAGCTGAGTGAAATATTCCTTGTTATTTTAATAATTCAGGCACAGGCTAATTTTCGGAGGCTGAGTTTGTCAAGATAATGTGCCTTGTGCTTGTCTGCTTGTCATTTTTAACTCAATCCCACATGTTACAGGTGCAGTCTAGCTTACAAAACAGGCAAATCACTCACAGTGGAATTTGCATGTGGAATATAGATATACTCTACTAAGGAAAAACAGTCCAAGAAGTCAACAGATAACTGTGATAGGAATGCACACGATAGCTGTGATAGGAATGCACATGATGGTAAAAACTTTTGATGTATGATAGCTATTGTATCCCTTTTTATGCTGGTATAATTAAAGGTGTTATTTGGCACTATGCATATACAAGGAAGTATAATGTAAAGCATCATGTAGATTTCTTCATAAAGAGAGATGGTGAGGCCACAGGAATGCCATGGGGCATGCAGATGTTCTGGGTAGGCTCAGTTAACTTTTAGAACTTAATACATCTCAATGTCAAAAAATGTGGAACATACTTCCTTCAACTGAAAAGGTGAAGTCTTCTTTATAACAGACTAAGTAGCTTGCATAGACATTATTATGCCAACTTCTGAAGGCAAAGGCTACACTACTGAGACAGAATGTTGAAATCTCCAATTCTTTTCTCTTCTGTCACTTACCAGTTGCTTCTTCTTTGAGAGGCAGTGAGAAAAGCATTCTCACCATTTTCTCAAGTTGGATTTCTAGTCTAACTTGAATGCATACTGAAGCATATGTTCCTATTCAAACTGGTTGAGAGATTCTTTAACTTGCTACAAGCCTCCCCAGCAGATTCAAGATTTCATGATGAGCCAGGAAAATTTATTCCAAGACAAAATAATTGCAAACTTGCACTGAATTAAGCATTTCTAGGATGGCTTCTTGAAGCTCAGCTCAGACCTCTAAAATATCAGCCTATAATGAAGGCATCAGGAACTATATGATCTAAGGAACATCTTCACACTGCAGCAACCTTAGGAAGGCACTGCATACCTTCCCTGATGTGCCTTGTTAGCTTCATAACCCCAGAAGCCCATTACAATGACTATCAGGTGTGGACACTGAGAGAAAAAACACTGTACTTGTGACTGTGTAGTTAGATGCTTACACTGAGTAACATTTATTTGTTTTAAGGTGCAGGCAAATTCACTATTGTCATTTTATAAAAGAGACTTCTCCTCTGAGGTCATGCAAAAATGGTCTTTGCTAGAAGACAATGCCACATACCACTTTGAACTCATCAGTCAAAACTCATGATGCCGCCTGATCTCTGATGTCGTCCTCATTCCTGTATATTCATGGTGCAACAGTACCACCTCCTACTATGAAACAAACCTGAAGATAATTTAATTAACTGAGTTGAGATATGAAGATATGTCTCCTCAATGGTAACAAATAACAGCCTATTAAAACTTAGAGGACTATAAAAGGTCTGATGGAGAACGTTCACTTACACTTAATAGTGATGTGGTATGAATGCTTAAAATATTGTACTATGAGTGTTTCTATTCTCAGGCCATGCCTAGAGAGATTCTAAAACACTGAGAACAATCTGAATTCCAATGTTTGTATGCAACCTATGTATGCTATCCATGTGTGAACATGAGCATTTCACAGAATCACAGTATCACAGAATGGTAGGGTTTGGAAGGGACCTCTAAAGATCATTTAGTTCAACACCCCTGCTAAAGCGGGTCCACCTAGATCAGGTCACACAGGAACGTGTCCAGGCAGGTTTTGAAAACTTCTAGAGAGGGAGACTCCAAAACCTTCCTGAGCAACCTGTGCCAGAGCTCTTTCACCCTCACAGGAAAGGAGTTTTTCCTTAAGTGGAACTTTTTGTGTTCCAGCTTCTGTCCATTACCCCTTGTCTTGTGACTGGACACTACGGAAAAAAAGTGGCATATACCTTTTAAACACTTTAAGTATTAATGAGGTCTCCTATCAGTCTCCTCCAGGCAGAAGAG
>WBNH01010130.1:127271-157825 GCA_013401255.1 Urocolius indicus
ATATATATATGTGTAAATTATATATATATGTGTATAAAAAAAATCAATCCTGATTGCATTTGAAATTTCAGTCATTTGGGGAGCAAATTCAGACTAAGGCATCTAAGGTGTCCACTCGCTGAGCAAGAGGAATGAATAGCACAGTGGACAGCTGAAGCAAACAGTTATTCAATTCACTTTCAAAGACTAATCATATAAAATTGTCCATGTAACAAAGCATATCCTTAAACAAGCAACTTGCACTCAGCAACTTGCAAACAGAATTTGTGGAATGAATTAGATGTGAGAAATTATTCTGAACAGCTCTGATCTTCACACCTGAGGAGCAAAAGACCTAAGACATTGCTAATGATGAAATAGTGGAGATGAAGATTTGAAGTCTATACACATTACCACTTTCCAAGAATTTAACTTCAGAAGCTTCAGAAAGAGGACTGTGACTGCTGCATCTGCACTTGAGGGAGGAAAAGGTCAACATATAAGCCTAAGAGCATTCTCAAGGAACCCGCTATCTCTGCAAGGAAACAATGCGCAATAATGGTAGCCAGGCAAACTTTCCTCTAGTCAAGCAGAGCATGAAGCACCCAAAGATCAACACTGTGTCAGAATCACCACAGAGAGCAGACCTCTGGCTTGAGAGGTGCCTTCAACAGGTAATAAACCAAAGCTAATAAACCACAATACTACAGAGACAGCAAAAGAAATGTCTACAGTCTCATCCATGTAACTATCATCCTGTGGTATTTCAAGTTAGAAAATTAAAATCTTTCCCAGGAAAGGCAGCAAAA
Source organism: Urocolius indicus (assembly GCA_013401255.1). Taxonomy (NCBI): domain Eukaryota; kingdom Metazoa; phylum Chordata; class Aves; order Coliiformes; family Coliidae; genus Urocolius; species Urocolius indicus. The sequence goes on from WBNH01010130.1 coordinate 128,060, forward strand.
TGACCAGAAAAAAAAGTAAGTTGGTGACTTGACTCCTCTTGCAAAAGAACATCTCAAGATGTTACTGTTGCCTATTTACTTATTCAGTTCCCCTTCCTCCAGAAAGTTTCAGCTGAAAAGTTCTCTCCACTTTGTTCCCCAGCACCTTTATCCTCTTAGAGAAGAAAGGAGAAGATAAGAACTGCATTCTTTTTTATGTGTCAAGCTTATACGGATATAAATATGATAGAGTTGTGTTGGTTTATATTAGGTTGCAGTGTCAAGAAACATGACATCACTCTGATAGTATAGTACCACGTCTTTTCAGGACTAGGTAACATATATCAAATTACCTCTGAAAATGATTGGAGGATCTCATCTGCTTGCGGTTCAAAAACCACCACAAATTTTTTCTTAAAAAAAAAAAAAATAGGGTTTTTTTGGTTAAAGACAGGCACCTGAATACAATGCATGTCAACAATATGAAATAAGGACATTGAATATGGAACTTGAAATGTCAAGATCATTACACCTGACATTTCAAAAATGTAACAACAGAAAACATTGTGTATGTTTCGTCCTCAAAATACATTTTATTGGCCAAGATGAAGAAGGAAATTGCCATTATCAGCAACAAATTGAAACCAAAAACTAACCATAAACAGTTCTGTTGATGTTTAGAGATTAAGGAATGTATTCACAAATGCCAGTGTTTGCCTAATCATTTACATCTCTACGACTTAACAAATCTGAATTCACACAAGATTTTACTCTTTAACACTAAAGGCAATATATGAACACTTAGATTTGCAGCCATTACTTCACAGAATGACAGCAGAATCTTGTGTATGAATACAGATATTCTCCACCTGTACATGCAGATATAATGTTTTCACGCAGATGCAGTGAAGGCGCTTTTATAAAAATCTTAAAATTAAATTAAAATAAACCTAAATCTTCAAAATGCTTACATTAAAATATTTGCACATACAACTAACTTTGAAGCAGTGAGTTCTTATGTGCTGTACTATCAGTCTGGCTAGTGTCTGTGGCTCTCTTGTGGAAGCACAGAATTGTTAAGGTCTGCATTTTAGTACGAAGATGTAGATTCAGAAACCTGAATTTTCCAACAGAAGAACAGAACAACTGCATTTGTATTACCATGCTTTCCTCCTTTTTTATTTAGCAAAGCTACTAAACAATCCAATTGTCTAAATCATGTTTCAGCTCTGCATGGTATTTAATAAACAAGAGATCGAAACTGGTTGAAACTCTCTCTGAAACCAAACAAGATATGACACCAGTTTTTAACAGAAAAACTGTAGTTTCTTCAAGGATTCATTTATGAGTATACACAGAGACAAACAAAAGTCCAAGCCTATTTACTTCTGCATTGTTACACATAATGAAACCTGAAATATTTCAGAGAAAATAAGCAATTGAAATTTATAGACACATTTTAATATAAACCACGTAGTATAACTTACCTTGTATGTTTGCAACAGAAATTATGAAGATAATTATCACACAGGTTAAAGAAGCCTTTTCATTTCGAAATCTCCTATAGAACTCCAACCTGCTGAGATACAAATGTGTACAAAAAGCATGACAAAAGTTTAATGACTTTTGTAAATCATTATTTATCATTATAAATAATTAGATCTGACATAATCAGTGTATGTTAATTGAATATATACACCATTTAAAGCAAATTTGTAATAAAAAGGTTACACTCCTTGGTGTTTGAGATTGTATCTACCTCAGTCCATTTAAAAATGGTTGCCTAGCACCTAATAAGTGACTCGGTGGAAAATGTAGAAATATATTTCATATATTTAAAAAAAAAAATTAAACTGCAACTTGGTTTAGAGCTGTCAATTCTCTGAACACTGCAAATAAGACTGCTTATGTCATAGTATATTATACCACCATATATGTGGATGATTGTACTATCCAATTCTGTACCTATACAATATATACATAACATTGCATGTTAACATTAAAAAGAACCTCTCTACAAAGGAGAGGTTGCTCTCTTTTCCCCTTCAGGAAGCTCTTACAGAGAAACCTGTCCTTTACAGAAAAATTACAGTGATTATTTCCAATAACTTAGACATCTAAATAAATATTTACAGTATCAGAACATACAGTAAAAACTCATTTGCGTGGACCTAGGTGACCCCACGTGGATTATCAATTTTTTGCATTTAACGTGTAAATAAACAAATGGGATGAAAAAAGTCAAGGATACTGCATCACAGAACATCCTTTGTTTATTTTGACAAGCACAGCTTTGCTTTAATTGTGAATAATAATGCTACCCATCATTTTATAGTCAAAGTATTATGGGGTGTTTGATGAAAAGAACACACTTTGAAAATACATCTGCTAGGATACAATGGGGAAATAAGTTCAAAAGCAGATTTGATCTCACAATATCTGTCCATTCAGGGGAGCTTTAGCTTCTTTTTCATTCCATTTCATCATAGAATTTCATCCTATCTTTTAGTTTCAATAAATCACAATATGTTTCTCCAGTTATCAGTTGCTGGTACAATATAGGGGTTTTTTCCTTAATTTCAAGCTTCTACATACTTTTTCCTTACTTTAGTCTTTTTCAAGGATATCAACCTAGTTATGTAACATTGGGCAAAGCAGATTGTCCATGTTTTGGCTTACTCACCCATAAAAACTGAGCAACATGCTGATTGTGCAGAACTAGTATGAAGTTTAATCAATCTTCATAGTAGCACTCAGCTTCAGAATCCTTACAGTACATATGTAGGAAGTACGAACACATTTGATTTCCTATGTTTGTAACATTGTCAAAGTGGTAAAAATGGAGTGCAGTTTCACTTTTTAAATGTTAAAATCATTTATGAGTGATGCTTTTCGCATTTTAGAGACAGAACGTGCCAGCTTTTCTCCAAGTCAAAGCTGCCATTTTGCTAATGCAGCATTGAATTTACTGGAAGCATATTAAGGTAGAAATGCAGCTCTGTAGTAGTGCTCCTGAGACAGAATGACTGTCTGAGTTTTTTCAGCATATTTCATTTTATTTTTCTCCAGTGTGTAAAAATGTTAATGCTTAAGAACAGGACTTGCTATATGTCACTGAACTGTCTTTTTAAGGTCTCCCTGTTCTGAGCTGTGTTCCTTACAACCTGTTTTGTTATCAGATTGCTAACACAGCAGCTGCTTAAATAGCTGTTAAAGATTCATTTTTACTATTATTTTACAATAGTTCCCAAAATATATAAAATGTTAGCTAAACTTTACAACAAGCCAGAGACTGTCTCCACCCTCAACTCACCACCCCTGCTGTCCACAGGATGGGAAAAAGCGTCCAGAAATGTTCCTAATTCATGGCCCGTGAAAGCCAAGGGACAATGCCTCAGACTACGCTCTTGCGACTAGAGGTCATGGTTAGAAAGTCTATGACGCTACTGCTTCGTAGATGTTACACCAATTGCAGTGCAGATGCTTACTGAGTAAATCAGCATGTTTTTCTCATCATTAATGTTGTTTCTTCCAGCTAAAGTATAACTCTTTAAATAGTTTTGTTGGTTAATAATAATTAATTTTAAATTAATGTCTTGTGTTGATCATTAAAGAACAGATTGGAAACTGAAGTAGCTGTGCCTAATTAAGTAACTATTACTACCCCAGTAATGGGACAAGTGAAGCATTTTATCTGCTTTCTTTGCAGATTGTTAATTCAAATGGATGGCATAACAATAAACCAGTTAGAGTTAATCATCTGAACAAAACCATAGAAAGACAATGTAAGGCTCATTTTAATGCTAACTTGGAAAAATACAGCTGTTGTAAAATATAATAATTAATAATTAATAGAGTTGATGAGAAACTAAGTACTGAAAAAATGGACATCATTCTAAGGCTAGTCATGAGTGAAAGTCCCTGAGTTTCTTCAGCACAACCTGAAAATGTCTCACATTTTAATGAGAAAGACTGAACTGTAGCTGGTACTTCTCAGCCTCCTCACTTGCAGTGAAGGCAACTGCAAGGGCCACACTAAGGCAACAGCCTCAAAGGGGGCTTTTACAATATTGAATTGTAAAAACACAGAAATCTGTTTTATATGCTTTCAAAATTAACTAACAATCTCATTTCCATCTAGACAAGGTTTTAGTTGTCCACGGACCCTTAATAAAAACTGTGTTTTCAAATCATCAGTATTTTTTTTTTTCTACATGTTCTCAAACATTAAAAGAAATGTGGGAGTTTGGGGACTTGGGATTTTTTTTTTATTTGCAGCATGAATAGTGTACAGCTTAAAGGAACAGGACCGTGGCCCTATTGTATTTATTAATATAAACTTACGTGCAATGGGACACCAGTTATATCAACATTTAAAAAACTCTGGATGTCCTCCTTCTTTCTTTTTGGAACTGGGAGGCAGTGGATAGAAGATTTTCTTACCTCCATATTAACATCTGATTTTGTGAAGTCAGAAGATGTCCCTAAATATTCAGGGTATTGCATATACACTGTGATCTATTCTTTGGGAACCTTTGCATACAAATCCATCACAAACATCAAGGACCCTATAGCTATTAGAGATATCTCCAAACAGCACTTCCACACAAGCCTGTGTGGGAAACAAATGGAAAAGCATCTATTTTTAACAGACAACCTCTTCAGGTTGCATAATTCTTCTTGAGAAGAATTGCTCACCTTTTGAGCAATTGGTCACCATAGTAATGTCTACGATAACTGTTCAACAAGTCATTGGAAAAGTATTAATGAGAAATTTGGCCCCAAATTCTTGTCTCAGATTTTTTCATTTTAAACAGCAAGTGTCTTTCAAAATTGATACAATCTGATTACTCACGCCTGTAGAGCACAAAGGATTACAATCTGTAAACATGGTTTCTAGGTTAACACATAGGTATCTCAAAGGGGACAAATCACTACACAAATACAGTGAAATTAGTAGCACTGAATGGAGGTAATGGTCTGCTGAATCTTAATCAAGTTTAATCATGGTCTGGATTTTAGGATAAATAAAACCACTACGCCTTCTGCCCTGAATTCTATGGACATGTGTTGGAGCTCCTATGCAGAAAAAGCCATTTAAAATCATGAACAAAACTGGGACTGATAGTTAACACTGCCACAGAATGAAATTTGTAATGCCAGGGACAAGTTATACAAAACAGACCATGACACACATATTACCAGTTTTAATGTTCCATAGATCTATACTAGAAAAGAGTATGAAAATACCTTTAATGGAATTACAAATATGACATATACTGCATCACTTCAGATTACATAGGTAACAACTTAACAGGGGTGCGGTTAGCATTATATGTTTTAGAAAATTCTTCTGGTCGCAGGAATAGAAAAATGAAGAGAGACGGCTTATGTTTTTGCATAAATTTGCAAAGTGGAAGAAGCAGAACCTATGTTAAGGTACAGACGTGAAAGATACACGTAGAGGTTTTAAGAGATGATACACCAAAGGCAATTGCAGAAATATTCACTGGGTCACTCAACCTGACAGAATGAGGACTGCAACATTTAAAATCTCTTCTCCCGAGTCTTCTCAAGGTCAGAGAAATGTTTAAAGTAAACTACAAGGTGACAAAAAATAGAAGAGCAGGTAAGCCAGATGTTGTACTTATCTACCTTGTCGGCCTCCTTTGAACCAGCAGGCAGAACAACCATAGACCAGCACAACCTCAGAATACCACAGAGATTGCAGATGTCTTTGAAATGCCTTTTTCTTAAACATCTGTCTGGGCAAAGGCATCAGGAGGGTTTCTCCTCTCACCAGCCTTTTGTCAGTCTGACACTGACATCAAAATTGCCACTTCCATGAAAATACCAGTCCAGTTTTTATTCAGAAATGTATCCAAAGTCCCTGTGAGCACCAAAAGCTCCATATTCATTATATATATATTGTTTGTGCCATGGGACTGGATTATTTTGGGGTTTTAAGTTGATATGACACACTGCAAACGTATGAAGGTATTATAACCCTTTCCCAGTGGAAACTATTTTTTATTGGGAGTGTTTTTAATGATTATAATCAAGAAAGCCAAGTACCAGATGAATCATTATTGAAGACAGTAGGCATGGCTTTTTCTGTGGCAGTCCTCTGTCAGATTTGTTTTCCTTTAGAGAATCACTCAAATCTCTTCATTTAAGATTTCTTAAGTTTTTAGAATCATGGTCCCTGACCTCTTTTAAGAAAAAACAAACAAACAAAAAAAAAAAAAACAAAAAACCACACCTTTTCTTTTTATTCTTCTAATCCTCATAATTTCACAGCAACACTGATACATAAAACTTTTCTGCTGCCGCAGAGGCCCTAACACCCCTACACTCCCCTGCACTCCAGCTTCCTGTATGGAGATACACGCAACAGGGTCACTCGGCAAGTCTCCACTGTAATGATTCTTCAGAAAGCTGCAAAGGGAACTGAGTCTGTGGTTCCATTCACATTCCTCAACTGTGGTAGTGGACTGGGCTAGCTGATGAACAAACTACTAGAATCTGCTAAGACCATTTGAGGAGTTTAAAAGAAACACTGGCTTTACTTCCTTCCTGGAGAAAGAAGGAAGAGTCTATTGTCACTTTCCTCTGTGGTAAAGAGAACTTTAAGAAAACTTGGCTTTGCCACTCATAACAGCATCAGTGCATACTCTTTCAATTTAAAATATTGACATTCTTGTAGAAAACTGCATCATAAATCATCCCATCTTCAGATACAAAATAAAACATTTCTTCTTTCTCTGTTTACATTGTAGTATGTGATCAGTCTAGCTGCTTGCATTCCTGGGAGTATAGAGACCTTAGCAATAAACAAATTATGTAGAGCAAAAGCTCTTTCTCTTTAAAAATAATCTATAATAACCAAGAGCCAAATAGACAAACAAGATTCATAATGAATCATGTCTAACACTATATAGTACATCTCATTTCAAATATAAGGAAAGTTTAATTTTTGAATGTAAAACTGTTATGATCCTGTGTTGAAGTCGCTTTTCCACTATTCCAAAAGCTGCAGACTTAAAATAAGAATCTGAAGTTTTGAATCATTCGGTCCTATTCAAGCCTTTTACAGAAATGTAGCTATTTTTGATGTTGAAATATTTTCTGGCATCAGTACCTTCTTGCAGCTAAACACCAAATGTTGCCATAATATTTCCCTCTTCCACATGCAGTATTTGACAACACAAAATGCTGCTCATCCAGACATGAAAACCATATATGGATGCAGCCTTCAAAGTGAAGTGCTGAGCACTCCAAATCTTTCAGATCCAGCTGCTATACACATCTGTCTGTAAGTAGCAAGCTAAAGCTTATTTATGCCTTGTCAGCAAGCAGACTTTCTGTTCCAGGCTTCCTCAATACCCATATGATTAGTCCACTGAATGCTGAATTATCAGAGGATAAGCAGGAAGCAAAGCTGCTCTGGTTGCTTACTGCAGGGTAGAGGTGGAGAAATAGCAGGAAATCAGAACATTCAACAACTGCACACATAAGTGGCTTCTCTGAAAAATATCAAAACAAAAGGAGGGAGGGAAGATTAATTCCCTGTTCAGGAATCTTCACATCAGTTTCCCTAAAGGGAGCATGGTCTACCTCTTCACAATAACTTCAGCCATTCCTAAAACTTAAATACAATTCTTTCTCAACAAAGTCAGAATACCAGACTCTCTCTCTCAAAAAAAAAAAAAAAAAACAAAAAAACACAAACAAACAAAAAAACCCTGAAAGCAAATAAATATTTTTTAAAAAAAGAAAAAAAAAAAACAATGAGAAGAGTAAATTACATGTTTTCAAATCTACAGAGCTGGCCAGAAAGAGAACAGACTTTCAGTCTTTCTGTAATCAAGCCATTTTTGAGAAATTTAGCACCATTACAGACTTCTGCAGGGAGAGCTCCTCATGTCACCTTCCTTGTTATCTCAGTCTCAGCATGGCTGCTGTGCTTCCCCTACCACAAGAATATTTCTGGCAATGATTTCTTAGCTTAGAATCGGCACCTGATCCCTGCAGCCTCAGAATATCCCTGCTGCCTTATCTGTCACTGCCTGGTGAGAAACTGGATTCCCTGGTGAGGAATGAGTGCCCTACAACATTTAGGAGTCAGTGTGATCTCTGAATTGCTAATGATTGAGAACTTGGAAAGATTGATAAGAGTATCAAAAGTGAAACACAGTATCTAAAAGGAAGGAAAAGCAAGATGTAAAGAAGTACAAAACTGCCCAATTTCAAGACCCTAGAATGACATATTAAGCAATCAGCCTTTAAGCACATACAGGACAAAAAATTGCCAGCACATGAAAAACCTGTAGCATCAGTTCAAGCTACTTATGCTCCTTGATGGTGTAACTAGCAAAATGGAAAGAGAGAAGCAGCAGATGCAATACTGTCATTTTTTTTAAACTTGGTATTTTCCTTCATGATAGGCTCATAAATGAATCAGCAAAGGTAGCAGAGATTAAGTCACAATAGAGTGACCACTCACTTGGTAGAAAACATGCACATTAGGAATATCAGTGTTCTATTGGAAGTACATTTCAATTGGAGTAGAACATGAATTTATCTTTGGCCAAACTCTGTTCAATACATTATTTTAAAATTTTAATGGTAGAAAAAAAAAATACTAGTTTGCAGCTGTCACTGATCTGGAAGACCTCACACCAGAGACAGAAATGGTGTTAGAATGAACCTAGTAAGTCAGGAAGACATTCAATAGGCAAATGGAAAGAACTGAGGCCTGAAGAAATGAAGTGCATAACATGAAATAAATAATAACTGCACAGCTGGAGCAGTGAGGAGTTACTATAGTCCATAATTTGACAGGCTCAACATTGTGCTGTTGCTGCTGTGAAATAAAAATCCTTTTTAGCATATAGAGGTAGGATGGTCACCTACATGACCAAGGGGACAAATATTTTTCTACTCTGTTCCGTCAGCCTTGGCTGGAACACTGAAGCCACTTCCTGGCACCATACCTCAAGAAAGCAGGGAGGAGAGAAATGCTCAGGAGAAGAATGGTGACAGGTTTAGGCAACATGGCCTGTGAAGATAGATGGAAGGAATTACATTTGTTCACCCTTGGAAAAAAAAGTAGTGAGGAGAATCTCTATAAAGATTGTAAGATTTATAGTAAAAGATGAAATTCTCAACACTCTTTCATATTCAGTAAGAGCAAAACAAAAAGAAATCTGCTTCAATGGTATAAGAGACTCAGGTCAGCTCTCAGGCAAAATTTTAAGAACCACTCCACTCTGTACAAAGCTGCCTGAGAGGCTGCAGAATTTCAGTCATTAAAGTTTTTGAAGAAAATGTTACGCAGCTATCTGTAAGGGATGGGTTAGGTATGTTTATCTAAGAATAACACACTAGCTGGCCTTTTTGAAGTCATTCTGAACCGTACATTGCCATGAATGTTACTATCTTCTTTGTTATGGATTTAGGAAAGCTGTCAGAACCATAAGCACAGACGGCATGGTGGAGGAAAGGTTTTGCATGGCCCAAAGGCCAGGCTCCACAACGCTTGACTCAGAGCCTGAGGTCTCAGGCAGCCAATAGGTGGGAGCAACACCTGGCTGGTCCATAAGAGAAGGGAAGCCAGGCAGCAAGGCAGGAAAAGGCTGCATCAGCAAGGGCTCACAAGCCCACAGAACCGAAAAAAAGAACAGTAAAGCAGGTCTAGTGGCTGGAATCAGAAGAAGAGGTCCAGACTACTGGATGAGTCTGAAATGCTGAGGCAGGTCCACAGCCAAATCAGGCAGGCAAGTCAAGAAGTTGGTGTCAGGCTCAGTGGGATATGTGTTCAAGTGCAGGCACAGCTGCAATAAAGGTCAGGCAGCAGCAACAAGGGTCTGAGCTTAAATAGAGCACTCAAGCAAAATGGGAACAAACTCCAACAAGATGTTCTCTCAGCTCTCCATACAACTTCTTTATAGGGTTGGATTCAAGGTCATACAGCTGCATCATATCAGCATTGACCTTGAGCCCAGGCTGCCAAACCTGCAGAGGGAAGTAGATGCATTCAGAGACCCAAGGAATACTTAGAAGTGACATGGAAGCCAGTGCTTCATTCAATTACTTTTCTCCAGTACCTCCTAATATTTTTGTGAGATTTATAAATATTATCTGCAAATCCCTACTCTAGCACAAATAAACAGTTTTTATTTGCCTCTTCAAGTAGCTAATACAGTTCCAAGGTGAAACAACTGAACCAGCATCATCATATAAAATCCTAGCACATGCATGGATAATACTAATAGACTAAAAATATTGCCTTCTAGGAATAAATAAACATAAAAACATCTAGAAACTTATAGCAAATGAATATAAATTGTCAGACTTCTGACAGCAATTGTAATGTTTTTACCTGTCAATACCATTTTAGTAAGCTAGATTTTGTTAAATAGGTCAGTTGTGGATGCATTCCCTAATTGTAGTATCATTACTAAAATTAAGAGAGATGAGGTTTGCAGGTATCCTCATTGATAGAATAAATGGAAGTACTTGAGAGTATGCCATCTGTTGAGTAAACAATATAATGTAATTGTTATTAAAATTGTTTTACCAATTAGTAGCAATGTTCCAACTATTTCTTTTTTAAAAAGCTTCATGTATTTCAAAGCTACACCACTATGGGAGCAGCATGCCCAGATTTCATCCTAGGATCCACTACATCCCTTTATAGTAGATATTTCATCTGACCTTCTAATCTAAAGCTTGTGCTTGCTATTTTACAGTCAGCTTTTCTTCAAGCCAACTTGTCAAACACATGGGTCACATATTCCAAACGCCAGTGATAACTGGAAGCACAATCACCCAGAATGCCTTATCTTCAGGAAAGCAAGAGGTGGGGTCATTCTCTTCTGTTAAGAAAACAGGAATAAGTGTTCAACATGACAAGTAAGTCTGAGATCCCTGAGACCTGGCTAGCCGTGCAAAGCCTCACTTATCAGAACCCACAATTCCCTGTCAGCTTCGATTCCTCACTCCTTTTGAAGAAAAAAAACTATCTGCCTGCTTGAATCACTGCACTGGGCTTGGGCTTCCCTACAAATCTCATCTAGAAAAAGGAGATCTTCCCTAGGCCTGCCACACTCCTACAGCAAAGTACTTTGATCAAGTCTCAAGAGAGAAGTCAGCAGCAGCCTGATGATAGACTAGGGAAAAAAACAAAAAGCAACTGCAGTGCTAATTATTGTTTTAACTATAAGGAAGCTTCAGTGCTGCTGAAATCAATGGTCAAAGCTCCAGAACAGGATTTTAGTTTTAGGAGGGCCTAATGTTTTCATATTCATAATAAATGTGAGAAGTTGTCCACTGAGTTTCATTCAGCATTGCAAATTGAATGTGTTATCTGTTGGATAAGACTGTGATTTTCAGAGCTAATCTAGGTAAAGCAACGGAAACAATGCTGTTTCTGCATTTACATTCAATGCGTCCAACATTAGTCTTTACCTAAACTGGCACGCACTTGAGGAATTGTGCTGCCTGTGGTAACTACTATCAAATTATTCAATGTATACAACAGATGCAGCTGAATCCTTTTAATATTCCACCACAGAGTGTATAATTTGATGGATAAGTCAGTTTAGATGATGTTTAAAACAATGGAACTTACCAAATTACACTGACTTGAGAAGCTACAAGAATGTGTCAAAAATTAAACCTAGAGTTTAATGATTCCAAGAGATTATAAGGTGTTGTATTAATCAATCACTTTAAGATTCTTCTGCCTCCTCATTTGCCAGAGCCCAGAATAGTTTTGGATACTTTGGCATATTTCTAAAAAAAGGGCTTTGCATTATTAACCACATACCAAGAACAATGAGTGACTGAAAAAAGTGCTCGGAGTTGTGAGATCACAGTTGGTGGGACAACAATAGCTCAAGACAAAACAGTGAATTGACCAAAGGTACTGAAGGAAAAAGGACAAATGAAGACCTTTCCCTTTGGATATGAAATATGATATCAGTTGATATATTAAATAATTCTCATTCTTTTCTCATTCAAATGCTAAAAACCAAAACAAAAACAACTAAAAAAGTGGTGTAGTTTTCCATATTGAAGTTATTCTTTCTAGATCCTGGACTCTATTTCTTCCCCTCGGCTTTGCTCACTATCCTTATTTTCTTAAAAAATTACTGAAATGTTTTCTCTGGTTCTTTTTGTTTAAAAAAACATACAAGGTACTTTTATTTCATGAAAGTTACAAGCAGGTAAGAATTTAACAATTAATAGTATGTTTTTCATAATAGTGGTGCCAATTATATGCTGTTTAAGCTTATCATCTAATTGCATGCTAGTGCTGGCTTCAGAGATGGCATGACATTAAGTCAGAATTGTGCTGCATTCCCCAGCAGTGGAATATTCAATTATTTGTTCTGACTCATGTAATTCCCTGTATTCCAAGCTTGTTAATGTCATTACAGGGCTGAAATAAAGTGATTACTCTAAATGAGTATTTATCCGATAGGCAATGCAATTCCTGCCCCCTCCAGCTGACAACAGATGATTGCAAGCGTTCTTCTCTACTTCCTCACACACACCTCCCCCTCCTTCCCCTGTCAAAGAGGAAACCATAACACTGTGGTGCTCTGTGAAATACTGTCAGATGGCGTAAAATATATATAATAAAATAAAAAGAAGTGCAACCTTCCCCGGCAGAGTTAAAGCTAATGACCACTGCTTCCACTCCCAGTCAGTGATGACAAGTTGAACTAACTGATAATGGCATGCCTGCTGTTGAGCTGGCCACTTATGTTATTTCTCTTGACATGGTTCTGGGGAAGGCCTAATTTTTTTGACATTTGACCATGCAAATTTGAGTCCTGATACATTATTCTGCATTTACATCCTCCCAGTGTTGCTGTTTAAAATGTGCTACAAGCTCCTTGAGCTCAGCTAATAAAGGCCACAGAATGAAAGAAAGTTAAATATGAATGTAAGAGGAGACCTAAATGAAGGGCTAGCTTGTACATCTCAGAAATGACCTTCTGGAAATGAGCAAGTGGAAAATCCTTTTTAAAGCAAATGGTAAGAAGTGTAACACTGATTTTTTTTTTTTCTTCAAAAATTTTTTTAAAGATTCTAAAATATTCACAAAAAGGAAAACATTAAGTTTTACACAGACATTTCTTCAGTCAGCAATACAGCTGAGTATATTTTAAGCCTAGATTCCATTAATGACTCTTAGTAATACACCTTTCCCAAAGAGCCAGAAATTCATAGTGCTTCATTAAATCTAAGGAAAAAATATGGCTTGCTCTCTCTCTTTCTTTTCACTTGCTCTTAAATTTTTCACATTGTTTAAGTCTAAATGTATTACCTGTGAGCAAACTCAACTTTTTTTCCATCTCTTAAAATTAATTTGTATAAATTTACTGGTTATGAGCAGCAATAGCTTGACAGCTCTTGAGAAAAACACATCTCTTTTTAGCTACAAACCGGGTGCAGCCTGGACCCGAGGCTCCTCTGCCAAGGCTTTTACATCAAATCTGAATGGACCATACGCAGGGAAAGGTCAGCATTCCAGGGCCTTCCGTACATCTGGAGTCAGGCAAGTGGTGGTAAAACTTTCATTCTGAGGTTTTTCTCTCTTATTGACTATGTTTATTCCAGCAAACCTCTCAGTGCATAAAGCGATCCCCACTGAAGTCAACAGAAATTTTCCTCCAGTTTTCAAATAAGTGTTTCTTTTGCAAGAGCAATGCCAGTGGCAACTTGATCACTCATCTTGTAGTCACACCAAGGTCAAGGAACATGAATGATTTCCTTACTCCCTCTACATGAGTGGTCTCTCCAGAAGACTCAATTTGCAGACATATCTGATTGTTAATCCTTAGTATCTCTCCTCTCCTACACACCTGATCAGCAAGAAATAGCTTCATGAGAGGCAAGCTATTTACTATCTCTGTTCCAAAGACTATGGCAAAGCCACTCACCATCTTCTTCTGTCTCTGTGGCTTACACGGCAACAAGGAAATGCAATTTCTCATCTTGTGGAGAAGCCAGTGACTAGCAGGCAAGTACCCAAACCCACATTAAAAAAAAAAAAAAAAAAAAGGAATACAGCAGTCCAAATAACTATCTGCATATGCTCATTTTTACCACAGATCCCTAGAACTCAGTTTCTTCTTTTCTCCATTTTTAAAGATACCTAATTAAAAATGAGTGTTAGATTCATAGCACCAGAATTTGCATATCATTTGGCAGAAACAAATCAAAACAGAAACCAACTGGCGTAGGCATTCCCTGTGCTAGATAGTGGTGCTAATGGCCTTTGAAGAGCCAATAAACAAACTCAGAAATCAATTACACTACTACCATAAAGCTGCCACTTGAGCAATTATCGGTATCTCTAGTTGGTCAGAAAGTGGCAGAAAGAGCATTAACACCTTAAAAAATCTTGTTTGGTTTTTTTTTTGTTTGTTTTTTTGGGTTTTTTTTGTACAATTGCCTAAAATGTGTTCTCATCCTGCTAAAGCATGAATCATCTCCATGGAGGAAAATCCCCCTAGATCAAGTGTCGTTTCATTCTTTAGCAGCTACGGCTGCAGGAGAAGCCATATGAAACAGCTGGCTATGCAATATTCTCTTACCAGTTACCTCACTTAAAACTATAGGGGATACAATCTAAGGCACATACTCCAAATCAAATAGCATTTTCCTCTGCAATATTTTAATTCCACAAGGACTGATATGTAAGATACAATTTTAACATCCATGTTGGATATCCATGCTACAATTTTTAAAATGACAGTATAGGCATGAGAATTCCCAAATTTACTTTGTAATTTCTCTTTGAAAACTCCTGCAACATTTGTTTTGCTAAAAGGAAATCACATTTTAGCACTGTATTTCCCTGGGGGGAAGAGTTCTGAACACCCTAGTATTCATCACCAGTCTATTTTTGTAATCCAGTAACACAATAATCATGAATCCAGTAGTACAAAAACTATAACATCTGAGGCAAACAGGTTTTTCAAAGAACTGCAATGCAGACAGTTTTTAAACGCTGCAGAGTGTGTTTGTCCAGGGGAAAAAAGATCCAAAGGTACGGTGGCATGTGTGGAAACTGGAAAAGGGAAAAAGGACACTGGTTAAAGCTATAAACACCTTGAAGATCATGATTCCTCCCCTTTTAGTATTGGGAAAAAAATCCACTGAGTGCAAATGCTGCTCAGTAGTTATTTAGTCAGAAAGGCTAATGTCCAGATATGTAAGCTCAAGGGTTTCTAGACTTACCTAAGCTGTCTCCACTTCACTACCAACATTTCTCACCTAAGCAGTTCCCAGGGAAATGAAGAACTAAGATCAATGCTAAGAGATGACAATAGAATGGGATCCTAGTAACCTCTTAGTAGAGAGTAAAAACATTCGGTTTCAAATATATAAAGACTCTTCTCAAGGTCAGTTTAATGCACCTCTCCTATACCAACAAAAGAAAAGTAAAAACTTGGAAGTACCCTACAGTTCCAATCTACTTTGTATATCATATCAGAGCACTGTATAAATCACACAATCTACCTTCACTTTAGCCTGTTTCTACAGCAAATTACTTTAAATATAGTGTTCTCCTGTTTATAGCTCAGCAATAACACACTTAGTAGCCAGATTGAATAACAGTTACTGATTACATTATTTAATACCTTATTTTCAAGTGAAAGTTTCTTTATAAGGAGTAAAGCTAATACTTTTGATAACTATGCATTAGATACATGGATACAGATAGTAGTGCCCTCTGCAGAATGGTTGTACCACTTGCAATGCTGTCTTTCAAGCCAGGATACATTTTAAAAATATATACAATAGGGTTGGAAACATTTAACTGCTATGTATGTACTCACAAAACTGGAAACATATATTTCATCCTTATCTGAGTTAAGACCATGTTTTATGAAACCACATTATACCCGTGCAGATTTTCACACTGTAATTGAAAAGTATTTAGCCAGCAGCTGCATCTTTAAAAACACATGCTGAATTACTGACTGGTTATTAAAACATCAGTAGACTTCCCAAGCTGGGTCCTCTAATGATGAGTATAATTTAAGGGCTATTACAAGGATTTCAAATGAACTCATAAAACTCACAGATTAGTGAGTAGCAAAGCTTAGCTCTCTACTTAGCTGGGTTATCAATAACAAAAATCAGAATAATAAGTTTAGTTAATGCCTAAAGAGAGAAAACTGGTCTATGCAGAGGAAGCAGGTAGATCCCTTCCAGAGACCTCTATTTCTCAAAATCCCATCTCTTTACAAGATTAATACAGGATTAATATCAGTGCAGCTGTATTTTTGTCACTTTAGCTAACCACAAATATTCTGCTTCTACATGACATTACCTTAATGCTAGCTAAGTATAACTCGCCACGCTCTGGGGTTATTTGCTGTTGCAATTTTAGCTTGCGTTCATACTTTGTCCCAAGCAATAAATAAAAAAAAATCCTACCTGACTAAAATAACTTTTGCCAGAGCCATTTTGATCTTGCCTATTCCTACTTGCAATTTCTTCTACCTTTGCACTTTTTGCTATTAATATATATATATATAACCTCGATTAAGCAACAGAGTAAGGCCACAGGCTCTCTGCTCTGTTAGGCCTTGTGCTCTGTTAGACTACAGTCTTTACGCTCAGAAGTGGCATGGATTTTCCTTTTTTCTGAGAATCTATAAAGCAGCAGTTAGTTAATTTGGAGAGAAGAAAGAACAACAACATACAATGCCAAATTTGTAACTAGAAGGCATAAAATATTGTTTAGAGACCAGCCTGAACCAACAGAGAACAAATTAAGAATGAGAAGCTGAGCAGCAAAGACCAGACAAATGACCTGGGAGAGCAAGAATGAATTCCCAACAGGGAGGCTACGGGCACACAAACTGGAAAGCATGTGGCAAACAAACAAACAAACAAACAAACAAACAAACAAACAAACAAACAAACAAACAAACAAACAAACAAACAAACAAACAAGATTAATAAACTCTCAGAGATTCCTGTTCAAAATACATTAACTGGCTGTTGCTTCTAAAAAGAAAAATCCACATTAAAAGACAGTACACAGGCCATGAGTGTCTTGGCCCTGCAGAGAGAAATACCTTTGTCATGGCGTCTTCATCAAAAATTCTCTACAGTCCTCCCTGCTCTTGTCCTGGGAAGCCTGGAAAAGGCTGGCCCTGGTAAATCCCGCACTGCTTCCTCCTTGAATCAATACTCATTTGCTGATGTTTGTTTACTCTACCAGCAATAAACACAAACAGGAAACATTAAGTATCAAAAGTAACATGCAAGGAGCAGGGGAAACAGACCTGTGTGTGAAGTGGGAAAGCCAAGAAGGTAAACAGTGAAGCATGTGCTCCAGATAATGTCAGATAATTCAACAGTAGCAGCAATAAAACATCGATAACACTTCAGACAGTCTTCAAGTAGTTTTGCTATAAAATGGCATCCTGATACAGAAGCCATGACTAACTCTTTGCAAACCTAAAAAGCTATTGATGCCATTTCTGTGTAGGACTTGAATGACTTCAGGCATTTAAAGGACAAGAGGGTCATTAGGAGCAGTCAACATGGTTTTACCAAAGGGAAATCATGTTTGAACAACCTGATAGCCTTTATGAAGATGTAACCAGGTGGATGGATGGTGATAGTGCAGTGGATGTGGTTAATCTTGATTTCAGTAAAACATTTGACACCATCTCCCACAGCATCCTCACAGCAAAACTGAGCAAGTGTGACACTGGATGATCAGGTAGTGAGGTGAATCGTTAGCTAGTTGAAGGGAAGAAGGCAGAGAGCTGTGATCAATGGGGTGGGGTCTAGTTGGAGGCCTGTATCTAGTGGAGTCCCTCCATACCAGTACTATTCAATCTATTCATTAATGATCTTGATGAGGGAACAGAGGGCACTGTCAGCAAGTTTGCTGAGGATACTAAATGAGGGGGGAGAGGCTGACACAGCAGAAGGTTGTGCTGCCATCCAATGAGTCTTGCATAGACTGGAGGGCTGGGCAGAGAGAAATCTAATGAAATTCCACAAGGGCAAGCGTAGAGTCTTGCATCTGGGAAAGAATCACCCCATGTACCAGTACAAGCTGGGGAATTAATTCTTACAGAGTAGTGGAGGGGAAAGGGTCCTGGGGGTCTTGGTGGGCAGCAGGATGACCTTGAGTCTTGCCCTCGTGGCCAAGAACAACAACGGCGTCCTGGGGTTTATTAAAAAGGCTGTGGTGAGCAGGTTAAGAGAAGTTCTCCTCCCCTTCTACTCTGCCCTCATAAGACTGCATCTGGAATATTGTGTCCAGTTCTGGGCTCTTCAGTTCAAGGATAGGGAGCTGCTGGACAGACTTTAGCACAGGGCCACGAAGACGATGAAGTGGAGCATCTTCCTTATGATAAAAGGCTGAGGGTGCTGGTGCTCTGGAACAGGCTGTCTAGATGGGTTGTGGTCTCCTTCTCTGGAGACATCAAAACCCACCTGGATGAGTTCCTGTATGATCTACTCTAGGTGGTCCTGCTTTGGCAGGGGCATTGCACTAGATGATTTTTCAAGGTCCTTTCCAACCCTTAAGATTCTGTGATTCTGTGACTGGAGCCCATCGGAGATGTATGGGAGCCAGCAATGTAATGCAAAATGTGCCACAGCCAGACAGTATTTCGGAGTGTTGTCCAGAAGCAACCCAGTCAAACACAGTCTGATCTCAGCACAATGTGTTATCAACAGCAATGCTTAGGTTTCTTGAAGAGTGACTCTCAGTCACTCTTCCTCTCTGATCTGCTTATCACCTGTGTAGCTGCCATATGCCTGATCTTCCCCAAATAGGATGCCTTGTTCTGCTTGGAGCAGTTTCCACCATTCCCACAGAAAATGAGGAATTTGGACATATGTCCTGAACTACAAGTCAGAGCAGAGGCAGTAGCTTGGACTACTTGCCAGATGCTCAGAACTCAGTCAGAAATGACTACAATGTGCATGCATGGCACACCTGGGATTTATTACTCAGGTACAGAGGAGTCCCATGGCCCCACAGTGCAAGCTCAGTAAATCCACAATGTGTCAGATTTGCTGCACACACAGACTTTGCATGCACAGTGAGCCTGTATGCTGAAGTCATTACATGTGCACAGCATTTTGTGTGTCAGGGCACGTAGCTAGCTGCTGCACTACTGGGCAATTGAAGTCCCAGCTGCACTACAGCCAGGCCTCAAGGCTCACTGACTTGACTAGGTACAACTGACGTGAGGGTGGCAGTACAACAGCCCTTTGGAGACAGTGCAACCCTACCTCTGTATCTCAACATATTCCTGACCCAGATGGTTATGGTGGTGTAGAGAGTAGCAGCTACCATTGCAGGAAACAAACCAAAGTGAATTCCCTATAAAGACAAATAGCGATGGAGTATCTGTGAAAGGAAATACCAAAGTGCGGTCAAAGTGCTTGAATATCAGGTGGTTAAATCTCCTTAGTTTTGCCAAGGACATCAAGCCTAGAGAAGTGTTATGGTGCTCTTGACTGTGCAGCTGGAAATGACAAAGCAGCAAGAACAATGGTGCATAGTTTAATCATAAATAAGCTGGACCAAATGACTTACCTATACAAACCAGTGCTATGTAGAGACAGTGTTCTGAAAAAAGTGTACTTTCATTACGCCAGCATAGCCTTCTGCCTAGGCCAATTGCTTCTTTACAGAGCTAATTAGAGCAGAGAACATTAATCCAGACACTCTGCTTATCTTGCCAGCTGCTGCACTGAGATGCAGCACACAGTTGTGTCCTCTCAGCCAGCCACAAGACAAACACATGGATGTCTGCTGTGGAAAATTCATTGTTAATATCCATTCCATAGCTGCAAAGCTCTCATTTGTTATCAGTCCCATGGAGTGACTTCAAAAGGCGATGGAAATATCTTTGCAAAACTAAGAACCTGGCTGCACATTTAACTATGACAAGCATAAAGGTGGAGGTACTAACAGGCCCTTTTCATGGAGATACAAGCAGAACAAGCGTCAGGGAAATGATGCTAGCATCCAGTCTACCCAGCGGATAGCAGTCATGCTAGGTAAGTGAGTTCAGATACTCTATCAGGGCATTGACATGAACCAGGAAATCAAACATTAGTGCACACAAAATTCTTGCTTATGAATCACTAGAGCTTCTGGAGGGTGAAAGTGCACCTTCCTGTTTTGGGGGGAAATGGTCATAAACTCCTTTTTCATCAAATAGCGGGTAGAATTTGCTCAGGACTGGTCTCTACATTTGGTTATGCTTTTGGAAAATGTTTATCTTTTTATATCATGGAAGAGGTATAACTCACTTTGGTTACCATTTAACTTCCCGCTTTCGTTTGAATGTTGTCCTTCTGTTAATATCAGTATTGTTTTGTATTGTTTCAGAAGTCAGACTATGACCATTTCTTGACTTTGTTGGAGTGGTCAGGATTTAAAACTCCTACTTTAGAAGTCAGGAAAATGGGTTATTCTCATGAATAAAACTATGCATCACGGCAACATTTTAAGATATTGAATCCTACACTTAAATTTTGGGGTTGTACCTTTTAAAATCTTTGGATGGCAATAAAATTTGAAAGTAACAATTTTTTTGTTTTTAATTACCTCCCTGCAACGCTAGTTTTCTGATAGTTTTGTGGGGGCTAAGCTGAATCAAACTTGAGGCTTCCTCCCCCCCGCCAAAAGAGCTGGAGTCTGATCTATAGCCTCATTTTCAGTAATCTGGAGTTGCTATCAGGCTTTTCATCATATCAGGCCTTACAATCAGAAAAGTTCTACTTTAAAATTCCCCATGCATTTAGAGATGTCAATAAAGTTCTTTCAAAGTGTCAGAGGTGATTACTCTGTTTGTAGTTTTGCTAATATCATTTATAATGTCCAGTCAAAAGAGAGTATAAAGAAACAGCAAAATATACCGTCCTTATTCGCCCACCAATTCCAGACTACACACAAACACCTAGGCACGTAATCGGATGCAGACATGCACACGCATGCCCCCTGCTTCTTGGGGAGGAATACATTAAAGTATTTGTACTTTGGGATAATGAAGGAATCATGTAAATACAGTACTCTATTCTTTCAAGAAAAGCTTTCAAAATGCACATACTCCACTCCCCCTAAACTATGGTAGAAGATGGGTCATAATAGCTGATGTAATAGGCAAGAAGGGAGAATAGAGCACAATTCCCTAAACTCGATAAAATAAGCAATTACTCTTGTTATCTGAACGGCTCTGTCAGTGGAGAAGTTGTCTGTGTCATAACAGAATCTAACAAAGCCTGTTGCCTTTAAGCATCAAAGGCTTTGGCCTTATTATCTTTCTGAGACGTGCATGTATAATAAGTTTTCCCAACAAATGGTGAGGCGGTGTCTCTGGCAAAATATATAATGGTGATAAACTATGTCCAAATGATTAATTCACAGAAATTCTCAATCACACAGCAGGTACATGTGCCCGTCTCTTCTGTTATGCCCTTGGAGATTTTCATACTAAACGTATGTGCATATTTTTCATGGCCACTGATATTTGAATTGCAGCCTGCTCCCATGCAGAACATAAACCACTTCAAACTGCATAATGCTGACTAAATTATAAGTTCTCCAGTGGCCCGAGGTAGCAAGGGCCATAATAATGAGTGTGCTTAAGTGGTTTGTGTAGATTTTTTTTCCCCTTTAATTTTAATGCCCTGACTTGCTGCCGCCTTTTCTAAAGCTAGGGATTGTCTCATACAATCATAACAACAGGGAAATAGAAATTGCATTGTGCTTTGAAAAAAAATGTAGGATGCAAAGAAGAAGCTTCAGTCATCAAGCACAGTGATAGCCAATTCAGCTCTTGTCGGTCAGATGGAGTAGAAAATGCTTTGGTGACTTTGTCTATACTTGCAATAATATCTGGGCTGTTTTGTATATAAAGACAATTCAGACCACATTTACTGGATACAGTAAAAGGCTCCAATCCTTCCACTCACATTCATATTTTACACGCAAAAAAAAAAAAAAACCCCAAAGAAACCTCACACAACAAACATTTTAAAATACAATAAAAAAAAAAATACACAGTTGAAATCTCATTTGATTCAAATGATAATGAAATCAGGTAAAAGAATCCTGCCAAAATACCGAAAAACTTTAATCATGTCAAAGTGGACATCTGCATGAGCTGTAATGAACACTTACTGATTTTGCAACGTTTTCAATGTTCTGGTATTGGTTATTTTTTCTTGTTTTTTCTCAAAAGACAAATGGATGAAAATGCTTACACTGCAGCAATGCTCACTTCCATGATAATTGAAAAAATATACAAAAACTGTGCTAATATCCATGGATGTTTATAGTCAGGCAGATAAAAAGAGCCTGGGCACATGTTAACTGTTTCCATTAACTTTTTCCACCTCTAAATAGGGACCATTTTTGGTCAGCACGTTGGGGAGAAAGGAGCTATTGACTTCATAAGTCAGTGCAAAGGAAGACAGATTCTTTGCAAAATCCTTTTCACATGACTCTCTTTCCACCACAATGTTTCGGGAAGCTCTTTTAATGTTCCCTGCTCTACAGGATCAAGGCAGATGTTTAAATTCACTTCTGACAGGATTCAGATCAACTCCCATCTGCACCTAACTTTTTCATCTGGCCTTCAGTCTGAGGCCCTCTTTGCAGAGGACTGCAAACTGATGTAGCTTGAGTGCTTCTATATCAATATGGCTACACAAATCTTCCTTTGGGACCAGTTTTTGGACTGCTTCCTCATTGTAAAAACACAGACTGAAATGCTTTTGTAAGCAGTGTCAAGACTAAAGGGAAGGAGCAAACACAGGAACTTTTGTCCTACCTCCAGGTTGCTCCAGAATGCTGGTGTGGAGCTCCTGGGTCAGTAACTGGTAAGAGTGGCTCTGTTTGTATAGCAGGAAAAGATCTGCAGTTGCTCTGCTGAGTGTCTGCAACAGGTAAGAAACCTGATGCAACATCAAGGCCTCCCAGGAAATATGATCTCTTCCCTCTAGCCTGTCTTCCACATTTTGCTTATTCTCTTTCCATAACTGAGAGTAATGAATATAGCTCTCATTTGGGTGTTTAATTCCCGACTGTTTTGGATATTGTTTAGTTTTCATACTCAAAACAAGACCAAAGTGAGACAAACTGGTTAGTGTTTACTTGCTTCCGTGTCTTGACCTACTGCAGCTCTTTTCTTCCCTTTGCTTTTATACTTTGTGATTGATTAGAATTCTTTTTTTAATCTATCTTCATACCTGAAATAAAAGTGTGGCATAATTCAGAGTCATAGCATGGCTAAGGTAGGAAGGGATCTTCTGGAGGTTGCCTTGTTCCCTGCAACCTGCTCAAGCAGCGCCACCTAAAGCTGGTTGTGCACTCTTGTGGTTTTGGCCCATCTGGGAACAAAGAACCACAAGCAGCTACTCACTCACTCCTCCCTCCCCCAACAGAAGAAGGAAGAGAAAAGTACCAAAGGCCTCTGGAATTCCTCAAGGACAGGGAGGGCTCACTTGCCACTTACAGTCCCAAGCAAAACAGATAAGACTACTTGACTTGGGCAAGAAAACAAAACGTAATTTAATCCGCTACCAATCAAAAACATAAACAAACAGAGTGGGATGATTATGAAGAGCACAACCAGCCTTTTAAGACCACCTTCCCCTCATCTCTTCCCTCTTCCAGGGCTCAAGGCCCTGATTCCAGTGTTTTTACCTCCTACCCCCTGAATGGCCCAGGGGCACAGGGAATGGGGGTTTCAGTCAGTCCTTTCCCAATTGCTCCTGCTTTCTTGTCTCTCCTCAGAGCAGGCTGGCTCCTCACCAGTACTCCCTGCTCCAGCACAGGGTCCCTCACAGGTCAGGTAGCCTGCTCCAATGTGCCTTCATCCCAAGGGCTGCAGCTCTTCTCCACCTCCTGTATGGGTCTCTGCAGCCCACAGGCTCTCCGGCACGGCCTGTGCCATGGCCACCTCCTCACACAGTCTCCTGCCTTGTCGGGCACACTTCCCCTTGCACTGGGCCCTCAGCAATCCAGCCCCCGTGACAGGGTCTTCCCAGAGCTTCCCAGAGCTGCTGTGGCGTCTTAAATAGTGATGACAGCAGCACCAGAATGACCCAGCTGGGCTGGAAGTGGTCTGTCATATCCAGAGCCCTTGCCTCATTCAGCAGAAGGCAGGCATTTTCCCTAGTCTTCCTTTTGATATCTATGTACTTTGCCTTGTTATCTTTAACATCCCTTGCCAGATTCAATTACTGATGGGTTTTGGCTTTCCCAACAGTGTTTCTGCATGCTTAGACAGTGCCTCTTCTTTTGATGTTTGAGTTTTGCCAGGGACTCCTTGTCAATCCATGCAACCCTCATGGCACTTTTGCCCAACCTCCTGCTTGTTGCAAGAAACAGCTCTTGAGTGTGGAAGAGGTGATCCTATCAAACAGCTTTCTTGGGCACCTCTTCCACCCAGAGCTTTATCCTATGGGAGTCAACCAGGAGACCCCTGGAAAGGCCAGGGGTCTGCTCTCTTGAAGTCCAGGGTTATGATCTTGCTTTTTGCTCTGCTTCCTCTTCTTAGGAGTCTGAACTCCACCATCTCATGGTCACTGCAGCCAAGGCAGACTTCAGACTTCATATCCTCAATCAGCCCTTCCTTGTTTGTAATCATCAGGTCCAGAACAGTACCTGTCCTCATTGGCTCCTCTATCACTTGGGTTGGGAAGGTGTCCTCAATCCTCTCCAAGAACTGCAAGATTGCATATGACCATATGTGTTGTTCGTCCAGCAGATATCAAAGTGGCCAAAGTTCCCCATGAGGACCATGAGCTGTGAACATGAGGCTAATTATGTCTACAGAAGGCCTCATCCATTTGTTCTTCCTGCCTATAGCACCTATAGCATACACCTAATACCATATCACTCATATTGGTCTGCTGAGCAACTGATACCCATAAGCTCTCAGCTGGCTCATCATCTGTCCCATAGAGCTCTACATCCTCCAGCTGTTCTCTCATATAAAGGGTAACTCCATCACCTTGTCTTCCTAGCCTGTATTCCTCCATTGCAGCACTGCAGTCCCTTGGGAAATCCCACCTTGTTTCTGTGAGCCCAACATCACTGCCCTTCATCTGCACACAGATCCCTACTTCCCTGTGGCTATTGCCCATGCTGTGTGCATTGGCATACACTCACTTCAGAGACACCCCAGGATGACGACTTCCTGGTAAAGGTCTGGGATTTTTCCATAATGATGCTTTGTAAGCATTTCCTTGCTTATGTGCGAATGCTTGAGGTGACCCTGCATAAGCCCTGTTTTGCTTTGTTTACTATCATTCTTACCACTGTTAATATTAAACAAGCTCCCTAAAGCCCAGTAAACAAAAAGGTGTTTGGTATCTGAGCAATTATTTTGGTCATGACTATACATGGCTACCCATAAGTAATGACATATATTTATTCACGATTGTTTTACAAGGTACACTGCTGAAAACAGGCAAGACTGACTCAGCATGCTGGGTTTGATTTCAAGAGGCATTGAGCATATTGAGCATAATCTCTGGAAAGATCTATCTGCATATTTTGGCACCTTAAGATGTCTGAATTACTGGATTTCAGTTCTCTGCAGGTATAACTCAATCATCTATGTGGTCTGAGTATCTTTTCCATTGTAAGATCTGTTCAATACATTGCATTTGCTGATAGAATTAAGTTGGGCATGTATTTTAACACATGAAAAGTCAAACAGGTGTGTTGGTTCATCAACCTGAATTCACATGACAAGGGCTCTTAAAATGCAAAAACTCTTCAGATTGTTTCATTCAGATATGTGAAGACCCTTGCTTGCCAAAAAAATAAATGAGTGGTCATCTGGCTTCAGTCTGTTTCTTTGTCTCTTTCTCTAGCGTAATGTCCCATATTTTAAAGAGCTGAAAGAGCTACTGCATGGTACAGTGGCAGCCTCTTTCTCTCAAGTGCTTGAGAGCACTCCAGGCCCGCAAGTACCTGCTGCACGACAGTCTTCCTGAAGTCAAAGATGCTTCACTCAGTCCAAGTGCACAGCTAACCTTCAGAGTGGCTTTCAGAGGAAAGTGGAAATTTTGATTTGTATCCTTATTGAGAGAGCAATGAGCTGAGAACTTACCTATGGCTTCAGGCAGATTTTCATTTAAAACTAAAAATACTACTACCACTACCAATAGAACAGTCAATCCCACTGATGGTATGGCGTGTAATCATCCTACATAACACTCTTCTGAGGGAGGCATTCCAGCCCTTAAGGCTGAAAAAAATGGTTTTGTTATAGAAGTGAACTTTGTTTATCCTCAGAAGTTTTTCAGAGAAGGTTTGAAGATAAAGGTGTGGTTTAGGAAATTTCATTTACAAAATAATATGTAAAATAGTCAGGTTTCATTGTGTTTTAATGAGCAGTTAAGCTTTGTTTAGACCTAGCTAAACAATATTCCTAGTGGAATATTTACACCACCTTCCACAGTAAAAAAATGCATCACTTATCTCTTGGGCATTCATGTGTGAATCTCGTCAAGATCTATAGCAGAGTTTTCAAGTGTCATTTTTAGGATGAAAGATTCCTACAGAAGTGTCTCACAAACAAACTTTCAAGAGTTGATTGATGTTCGAGGTGTCTTGCTGTGAGTAAGACACTGTAGCTTGCTCAAATTAGTTTACAAGATTTCTCATTTTATCTCATTAAAAGCACAAATGCTGGATGCTAACGACTTGTGGAAGTAAGGTGATTTTTACATATCCCTTTGGAAAACACTCTGTGTTCTTTAGCCCTCTTAGGATTTAATACGTGATGAAAGGTTCAACTTAGGAAAGAGAAAGCTAAATTAACAATAAAAAGGGCTTCCATTCAATCAATCAAAATTACATTTATGGTGTATCTCTAAAGTTCTACATACACTTTATGTTTTAATTAATTTCTGAGTGAAACATGTGCATGGTTTTCAATCCCATTGAACTACACAAGTTTTGAGCACCTATCTCCATCAAGCCCTCTGGTAAACTAGATCTACCCTTTTCTAAATACAAACCTAGTGCTCATAATTCTGCTTCAGATAAAGTCATAAAAAACAGAAACTTTTTTTTTTTGAGCAAAATGCCGCACAAAATGGTCAAACTGAAAAGCTTACCTAATAAGGGCCTGTTTGTGCAGCTCGGTCTCTTTGTTAAAGGATTTCCTTTCCTCATGAGAAACATTCATCTTTCTTACCAAAACCAGCCCTAATGAAACACTTATCAAGACCAGCAAACGAGCTGATAACTTGGTAATGTGGCCACCTGTGTGTTAGGCACTGGTCCAATGTTACTGACTGATTTCACAGAGGCACTGACTGATTTCACAGAGGCCACAGAAAAAAAAAGTATTAGCTTTTAGTACCTTTCAGGTATGACTGACATGGAATGAATAGATCCAATGTCCCAGAGACAGTAGGTTGCTTATGTCTCCCTGTCTTAGAACATCATCTCTTCACAAGCTGAAAGAAACTGCGGAACACATGTTCCCTCTCCTGAAATCACCCTTGCTTTGATGTCATTGATGGCATGATTTTAAGACTGCATAGGTAAAATGCATGCCTGTTAACTAAGTGCTGGGCAGAAATATGAGTGTAAACCGGTTTCATTCATGGCTTTAAGTAAACGTGAACACTCTAAGGCTTGCTTTCTAGCTTTCCTGTACCCACCCAGTGAAACGCTTGGCCTGTGTCTGTGAGGAATTACCCACAGCCAAAAGGAAGACAAAAAATCCGGGTACTTCAATTAGCCCTTACACATGGCTGAGTAGTTTTAGGCACCTCATTCTGCTAGGATTTACACTAATGACTCCCTCACGTTACAATAACCTAACAGTCCTCCAATTTTTATCTAAAAGCCAGTCAGACCACTTCTGTATCCCACATCTTGCCACCAGCTGAACATGGAATGAATGTACTAGCTACGGTTTCTGTGGTTCAAGAGATACCACTGTCACTATAAAATTTTCTTATTAGCATAATTGAACACTTTCCAGAGCAGTTTGACCCACCCTAAGGAGAAGCTGCCGAAAGACACAAAGAGGAATAATTGCTGGTTACACAAATATTCTATTGTCAGAATTATATACAGCATCTGCTCTTTATGTTATTTAATTCAGTTTAGAGACTTTATCCTTCTTACAATGAAGACAGGTCACAGCACTTTAGTGATGAAAACGAGCACCTTCAATCCCCTTAATTTATAAAGTATTTAAATCTTTGTACTTCTGCAAGGGCTGTCACTTGCGTTATTTGTCCTCCTCTTTTTAATGGATAGTTGTAGTTCCCCTACATTGATCTGAAATCTGACACATTCTTTTCTAATTAAGGACATCTAATGGGAAAGTTACACTTTCCCATGATGCCTGCTACAATAAATCCTTCTAATTATTAATGTATCCAGGCAAGTGTCATCTCATTATTTTGGGTGACTTCAGAAAACCATTTGACAGGAAATAATGATGACTCAACCCCGATCCTAAATTTGGAAGAATTTAAGCAGATCAGAGATTTTTCACCATCATAAATATTTTTTTTATTCATATGGCTTAAACTAACAGATACTCAATCTGTAGGGTTCAGACAAGTTAAACTTCTTCCCACTGCAATGGAGAATAATGATGGTGTGCTTTGAGGCCTACATGAGAACATGCCACTCCCATCATGTTTTCCTTCCTTGGAATTTGTATGCTCATACCCTGTTTCTACAGTAAATATATACTGTAATGACTGGAGCTGAGAATGCACAAGGACAGTTTTAGATAGTACTTAAAACTGGGTTTGGCACTCACCAGTACTATTTTGCCGGTTCTCCTTTCTTGTGCGTAAATAGGGGGAAGCTTAGATACCCACATCTGTTTCAGAGAGTTTGTTGAGTTCGCCCAGCTTCCCATGGAGCTGTCAGCCAATCAGTTCACATGAAGCAAATGTGTTAAATGTGAGAGCAACTGCCAGAAACGCTCAGACGGTGGCATTAAGCAGCTGGCTCCTCAGCAGCCTTCTCTCAGTAAACTTGGGGACTCTGTTCAGGGTACTGCAAAATAAGACATTGCAAATGTTTTGTGAGACTCTCACCACCCAAAGCCACCGCTGTCACCGCCCAGGCTCCTGACATCAACTGAGCACTGCCTCCTCCTCGCTGCGAGACCCACGGGCCTTGGCCACAGTGACACTTCCCCAGCCTCCTCCCTAGTCCTCAGGGCACAACCCAGGGCTAAGAATCCCATCAGCTTCCCTCACTGTATTCTGACGACCCAGCGTGTTTAAACTGCCTGTCACCTGCCGTCACACCCACAGCAAAACACAAGGGCTCCACGAGGCCTCCAGCACAACAGCCAGCCCAGGCAAGGCAAAGCAGGGGAGCCCACTAGCTACACAGCAGATTACTGAGGAAAGGGCCACACCAGTCTCCAGGGATCCCCCACTTCACACCAGCCAACCCACCTCGTACCCGTTATCTTCTCCTTGTGCCTGCGACTCCTCACCTCTTCCCTGCTGTCCCTCAGCACCCATTGTCCCTCGCCTTGCACTTGCTGTCTCTCGCCTCGTACCCACCGTTCCTCGTCTTGTACCCTCTGTTCCTCATCTCCTACTCGCTTATCTCTGACCTCGCATTCGCCATCCCTCACCTCACACCCACTGAACATCACTTCGTACTTGCAGTCCCTCACCTGGTACCCACTCTCCCTCACCTCGTACTCACTGTCCTTCACCTTATACACACTGTCTCTCACCCCGTCCCTCGCC